>CM061551.1:126116712-126716712 GCA_030864225.1 Capsicum baccatum var. pendulum | reverse complement strand
TTTGTCCTTGTTATCCTGAGACTTATTCAGCCACATTATCTAACCTTGTGTTCTCTACCATTTCTTTGACTACTAAGGAATCTGGTGCAATGTTTGGAGACAATCCTGTTTATAGCAACAGAATTATTCAGTGGGCAGAAAGGGAAATTGAATACTTTGTGCGGTTGGTTAAAGAACACGCACCGCCTTCTGATGGAGCTCCTGCTTTACATGCGGCAAGTGTTTGTGTTCAGGCCAGTCTTAACCACTGTAATGCCTTGGAGAAACAGGGCCTTAAACTGTCAAAATTACTCTTGGTGCTGTTGCGCCCATATATAGAAGAAGTCCTCGAGTTGAACTATATACGAGCCAGAAAAGTGGTTCTTGATTTTGCTTCAAGTAATGAAGGGAAACCATTGTCACCTCGATTTGCATCTCCTTTATCTACATTTGCAACTACATCAGATACTCTGCTTGTTGAAAGTGGAATGAGATTCATATATGTAGTCAAAGTAAGGTCTTAATCCTTATTATTAATGTTTGGTCGTCTGATTGATTAATTGTTATTACTGTATCCCTCAATGAACTTAGATTCATGAAGTGCACATTCCAGATTTAAATTTGCGCTCCTGTCTTCCTCCCCTTGTTTTTTTAATCCCTCAATAAAGATCTCCATCGCCCTCTGTTTCCCAAAAAAAAAAAAGGACCTTCATCGCCTTGTTATAGTTGTGAACAAAATCGAGACAAGAACATTAGCACAGCATCAGATGTCTGTTTCTTGTAATGATGGCTTCATAATAATTTGATCCTACTTTGTCCCCCTCTGCAGGAAATAGTGGAGAAGCTCACCCAGTTAGTCATTCTACATTTTGGAGCTAACATATTGACCAGAATTTCACAGCTTTTTGACAAGTACGTGGATTCATTGATTAAAGCTCTACCTGGTCTTTCTGAGGACGATAATCTCACTGAGCTGAAAGAACCCGTCCCTTTTAGAGCTGAAACAGACTCTGAGCAGCTTGCACTATTGGGAACTGCATTTACCATTGCTGAGGAACTGTTGCCTATGGTTGTATCTAGAATTTGGAATGTTCTTAATGAAAGCAAGGAAGCAGGGTCTGAAAATATGATGCCTTCTGCAAACAATACCGTAGAACTTAAGGACTGGAGGCGTCAACTTCAGCATTCACTGGACAAACTTAGAGATAATTTCTGTCGACAATATGTTGTTAATTTCATATACTCAAGAGATGGTGATGCACGATTAGATGCACAGATTTATTTGAGTGGTGTCGGGGAACATACAATTTGGGAGACTGATCCGCTACCTTCATTGCCATTTCAGGTACTGTGATTCTTTTGTGTCCTAGTTTTCAAAGAAATGATCCTTACCTGTTGGTGCTATGAATTCCTAGTTAATTCGTTTGCTCGTCTTTAGTTTGTTCTCTTCTTTTCCCCCTTCGCTAAGATGGTTCAAGATTAATTAAGTTTTCCTTTTGGTGAATTGGGAGAATCGAATGTGTAATATCCCTTTACCCAAGTAAGGTAATGCTGTGTCTATTGAGTTTCCGGTTCATCACTGCCAATTAGTCATTGGTGTTCATGTAATTCCCCTTTCAAAACCTTCAATTCCAGTTTTTCTGCTTGTCATCTATCACTGCTTTATAGTAGCAACTTTCGGGAGATTTAAGTACTCTTTTTTCATTGGACTATCATTCGTCATATGATTAAGCAGATGCTTGTTTGTCTTTATTATAAAGGTCAAGCAGCGGATGCTCCCTGGGATTTGAAATTTGGGACCATTGTACACTAGAAACATAGATTTATGTTGTCTTTCCGATGGTCGTTTACAACTGTTTGACAATTCTTATCTAACTATCCAAGTGTTAATATTGAGTGAGTTTCTTGCGAAGTGCTTTCACCAGTTTCTGATAAATTAGAACCTTGTAAAATGCTGAAATTAGCAATCCTTCATGTAACTTAAAGGTCATAAATCTTCAAATCTGTAGGCATTATTTGGTAAGCTGCAGCAGTTAGCAACTGTGGCAGGGGATGTTCTTCTAGGAAGAGAGAAGATACAGAAGGTTTTGCTTGCCAGGCTGACAGAGACTGTGGTAATGTGGTTGTCTGATGAACAAGAATTCTGGAGTGTTCTAGAGGATGAGTCAGCTCCACTTCAACCGCTGGGTTTGCAGCAGGTATTTTGTTATATGACTACCCTGTCTTTAGTTGTACTACCTGAATATAATAGAGTATTAGCACAATTTAATTTTACTTTTTCACCTTATCACCTGTTGTATCGCCTCTTACCCAGATTATTATTCAATTTGGAATAGTGTAGAAGCTGTTATAGCTTTGTTTAATTTGAACTCGAACGGAAGGGTAGCACAAGAAGAATAAATTGTATGGTTCTATTGCAGATTCAAGACCTCAACTGTTTCGAATTTCCTGAATGGGCATTTTTAAAGGATACTTAGTTGTGCATAGGGCAGTCGTTTGTGTGCTACCACTTTCTAGAAGTAACTCTCCGGGTATCTGGTTGTTTGAAAATGAGGTTTCTTGTTCCTTACCAAAAGAAAGAAAGAAAATGAAGGTCCCTTGTCCATGCCCTTATTACTTCCTCAGCCCAAATAGGTATATAAGATGTCATTGGTAGTTCTACAGTTAAGGTATTCTTCTGTTAGCTATAACTTGGTGAAATACAAAAAAGATACATTAGTCTTTGATCGGACTATGTTATTCCAACATTCATTTGCAGTATTCAATGTGAAATGCTCTCTTGTTAGTGTTATCATATTTGAAGATCCATTTGCGACATTCCAACATTCCAAATATTTTGATGTTCTATATTTGAGTTATGATAAACCCACTTTGTATCTTGATATCAACTTCTTGTTTTACAGTTAATTCTAGACATGCACTTCACTGTTGAAATTGCACGATTTGCGGGCTATCCGTCAAGACATGTGCATCAAATATCATCAGACATAATTGCACGTGCAGTCAGGACGTTTTCTGCCAGGGGTATAGATCCACAAAGGTACATGTCATTCATTTAGCTTACTGCTTTTCAGCTACTTCAGGTATACTTATGAATGAAAATGTCTTTCTTATCAGTGCACTGCCCGAGGACGAATGGTTCACTGAAACTGCAAAAGGAGCCATAAATAAGCTTCTCCTAGGTGGTTCTGGATCAGATACATCTGAGATTGATGATGAACACATCATTATGCATGATGGGGGTATGTCAGACTCTGATGGATCGCCTTCTTCCCTCTCAAGTGCAGATAGTTCTGAGTCATTTGCTTCAGCACAAATGGGTGATTTGGATAGCCCTGTGTATTTATCTGATTCTGAAAGTTAAACAACGCTATCTAGTTATGTCCTGTGTATTGCATTTAGAAGTTACTTGTGTGTTAGGTTTTGATGGTAGGAGAAATGCTATTTCCTCCTCTTCTGATGTATCCAAATTGTAGTCAACTTTATCAATTAATTTATGGAGTAGCAGGTTAAAGGGTTATGTGCTGCAATATTTTGTTATGAAGAAATAGAAAGTTCTTACATTTTTCTTTCCCTTTTCCCATTGAATTTTGAAGTAAACAAGGATCATTGTCCAATTTATTGCAGATTACTTATTTCCTAGTCCAACAACTAAGCCTCAAACCAGTAAGGGGTTGTGTGGTAGAGTTTATAAGAATAATCCAAAATATGTTGTATTAGTAATGCTTGCATTAGTTGTGCTTGTATTTTTCTTATGCAGTGTTTGGTTTGATGTATTAAAATAACATGAATTACAAAAATTTTTTTTTACAGAAATACCCTCCATATATATGTTAGAAAGGATGCGGAAAATTTTTTGAAGGATAATAGTGTCTTTAATCATATTAATGCATGCATTGGATTCACTGCATTGTTAATACCATGAATTTTGAGATATTAATAATACATACCTCAATACATAATAGAGTGTATAACTAAGACTGGTGGAAAAATATATCAAACAAGGTACTAGTAGTACACATTAAACTAATACATGCATTATATTTTTAATACACACTACCAAACGACCCCTAACACCCAAAAAAAATCTCGAGCACTTCAAGCAGTGTACTGAGTGTAGTACTGTGAAAGCCAGTCGTCTTTCTCTCTCTCCCACATACACAAAGATACACACAGAAATAGAGGCCATAGAGCTCATCTCTTATCTTTGTACCCAAACTGTGTTGAACATCATGTGCACCTACTAACACTTCCAAGACCACTTGGAGGTTGTTTGGTACAGGATATTATAGATAATATTATTTGATAAATTGAAGCATTTTACGAGACTAATTATCCCACCTTATATATGAGATAAGTTATATTGTTACTAGTCTCTGAAGATTAGCACTGGTGAAGTGTGTCATAGAGTTAGTAGAAACAATTAAACAATGTTACCATTTAAAAGTCTTTCTTTACTGTTCACACTGAAGCTTGACAGTTATTACTATAGCTCAGTCACAGAATTAGTTAGCTTAATCTTAAAGTTAGTTATGACGGTTAGTATTGTTTTCTAATTGTAAAAGCAAGTATTAGTGTAGTAATTTTCATTCATTCAAAATAATAAATAATTTAGTTTCTTCTTATTCTCTCTATTCTCAATCCAATTCAAATAAATTCTCGGAGCTAATTCCTGAACTGATTACCATATTCCTCGAGAATCTATCTCCTAGATTAACAATTTTCAATTGAAAGTACTTTTCTTACACCAAGTGGTATCAGAGCTAGCAGGTTCTTGGATTGATAATGGTGTGAATTAAGAGATAAGATAAATCATTGGAACAAATGGATGACAAATTGGCCAAAATTCAAGATCAGTTGCTGCAGTTATGAAAGGGATGTTGAGTATGAATCCAAGGAATCAACAACTGATAAGGAATTAGGGGAAATCAAAGAAGCTTTGAGATCAATAGCAGAAAAAGAAAAGAATAAGGAACCGACTAAGGCAGAATCCACTAATGGAAGAGCATGCTAAGTGAAAGTATAACATGATGAGAGGCTAAAAGATTGTCACAAGAGCTCGACTTCACATGGTAACTACTTTACTAAGTATTCTCAACTTGAATTTTCTAGATTCTCAGGCCAAGATCTAAGGACTTAGCTGTATAAGGTCGATCACTTCTTTTCCATGGATGAGGTACCATTTGATCAAAGAGTTAAGGTAGCATCCATTCATTTGAATGAAAATGCTATAGCGTAACATAAGTCATTTATGAGAAGCATGAATTCTGTTATAGACCCCACTTAGATTAAATATGTCTTAACTTAAAATGAGAGTTTTGGGGATGGGTTTGAGGACCCAATGGAAGCTTTAAAGAATTTGCGGCGAACTGGTAGTGTAAAAGTGTATCGGGCTGAATTTGATAAGTTGTTACCTAGGGTAAATTTTTAAATTAAAAATGCTATCAGTTGTTTCTCAGATGGGTTAACTCCATAATTGAATAAAGCTATTAGGATACAAGGTCCAAAAATATTGATGCAGACCTACAAGATAGCTAGGTTGCAGGAGGAGGTATTTACCACAAGCTTATTCATGGGGTTTGAAGGCATCCAATAAGAATAACATTGGATTATTTTCCACTCCTACAGCTGTAAAGCTTGTACAATATCAGAAACTTTCTTACAATTCCACATCCAACTTCACAGACAAGAAACCTTTTGAACGAAAACAAAATGGTGTAAATAAGATTCCTGGTAGAAGACTATCTGCAGCTGAAATAAATGAAAACAGGCAAAATGACTGTGTTTCTTCTGTGATGACAAATATGTAGAAGGGCACAATTGTATAATTCTAAAATCAATTGTATATGATAGAATTAGAAGAGATGGAATAGCTTAATCTAGAAGTAACAGAGTTGGAGGAATCAATTTCTAATTCAACTAATGAATCATATGAGTTCATGGCTATATCATTGCAGGCCTTAACGCTAGTAACATGCTATTATACAATTAGATTCACAGGGTATCATGAGAAAGACCTTTGCAAGTCTTAATTGATGCAGGAAGCACTCACAATTTTATTGATCAAGAAGTGCTACAAGGTTGAATTGTAAGGTTTCCCTTATTCATGAGTAATCTATTAGTGTGGCTGATGGTAGGAAGGTGCAAATTGTTGTAGTTTGCATGAGCCTTTAATGGCTTCTGCAGGGTTCCATATTTTCCTTTGATTTCTTAGTCTTACCACTAGAAAATGTTGATTTTGTGTTAGGGGTACAATAGTTAAACACCTTGGGAAAAATTCTATTTGATTTCCAAAACGGGTCCATTGAATTTTGCATTAGGTAAAGATATTGAGAGGGGGTGAAGTACAACTAAAAGCTGCTAAATCCAAGACACTAACCAACTAAGAAGTTTAGGAGATTCATATGTTTATGATGTCTTTAATCAACCCTGCAATAGAAGAAAATCATTGTCAGTATACAGATTACTCAAGGTACTACATTGCTACCTAAAATGAAACCTTTACGAAAATAATACTCTTGTATTTTTAAGTTACCTAGCACCTTACCTCCTCATAGAGATACATTTGACAATAGAATTCCATTAGTAGAGTCAACTAATCCTATTAGTAAGAGGCATTCAGATATCCTGTATTTAAGAAGGATATTATAGAAACGTTAGTGTAATGATGGACCAAGGAGTAATCCAGCATATTTTTATCCCTTATGCTTCCCCAGTGATGTTAGTAGGGAATAAAGATGGATCTTCAAGGCTATGTGTTGATTATAAAAGCCTCAATCAGCTGACTATTAAGGACAAGTTTCCTATTTCATGATTGAGGACTTATTAGATGAATTAGGTACTACTGTTATATTCTCAATAATTGATATCAGAGCAAGATATCATTAGTTGAGGATAACTGAAGAAGACATTCATTAGACAGTTTTCAAAACTCATGAACATCATTATGAATTATTGGTAGTATCTTTTGGCTTAACCAATGCTCTTTCTTCATTTCAATGAACCATGAATGTTGTATTTAAGCCTTATTTGAGGAAATAGTGTTAGCGTTTTTAGATGACATACTAATCTACAACAATTCCTTGGTTGAGCATTTGGATCATTTCCAAAATGTATATATTGGATTTTCATAGGGATGAATTGAAATTGAAACTATATGAAAACGAAAGGGTAAAGAACAATCATGTTATCGAAGCCATTGTTTCACATAATAGCTATATTTATTTTTGTTGGGAAACAAAATATAAAGCTTCGGTTAATTGAAAATTTTAATTGTTGAAGATGCAATATTTTGAATGGTTACACAAACGAGCAATTGAACTAAGAACTTGATTCTGATTAGTGACTTGTTCTAAAAATTTAGGCGTTACCTACTTAAAAAGTTTTGATGACTTTAAATCCATTTTGGTGTAATTTGAGTTGATTTGAATTTATGGAAGTATAGTTGTGATATATTGAGAGGGGGTGCTTGAATTGTGAATTTGAGGTAAGTGGGACGTTTAAGCTTTGGTGCTTGCTTTTCAAATCTACTTTATAAAAAAAAATATTTTTCTGCCTAGTCTATGTATTGGAACAAGCGTGCCTTGGTAGAATTGGTGGTCATTGATCAACCGTGCAAATGTATTTTGTTAAGTATATTGAGAATCATTTAATGATGAGTTGAGAGGTGACGCTGGATATTGGATATATTTACTAAGAGCATACAAGTGTTTTCGTAATGCGTTAGGAGCATACCTATGTTGTCTTAAGATGATCAGAGCATACCTATGCTGCCGTAAAATGTTAGGGGCTTTGTATTTGCTGTCGTGATATATTTACTAGGGGTCTACATGTGTTGTTGTACTATGTTAGGGATCTTGTACTTGCTGCCATAGTATACTTTTGGGATATTATATATTCTGTCGTGGACTTGTTGGGGTGCTAGGATGATCAACTTCACTGTTGTTTATGGCAAGCCGTAAGGGTGGATTGAGTTAAGATACATGATAACTTTTGAAACATATGTCGAACCTTATTGAGCATTATATTATAAGATATATGTTGTGCCTATAATTTATGTAATCATTTTGCGTTGCATTTTCTAATACTTGTTCTAGGGGCATTAAAGTAGAGGGCTGAGGATCTTACTAGATTATATTTATATATAGCTCACTGTTTATTTTCATGTGTGCGGATACTCTGTGAAAGGTGAGATTAGTGGCTAACGGTTCATTTATGAGGATTTTGTTGAGGTGAGTCTTCGCATTATTCGTGGAGGCTATCGTTTTAGCTCTAGATATTTTAGCTTATATTTCTCTTCATTGGGTTTGCATGCCCGAGAGTTAAAATTATCTAACTCTATTTTAGATGCTTCATGATCTTAGCGTGAAATTTTGGCTAGCGAATTAGTTCTCAAGTGATTGATGAATTTATTGTTTGATTGTGAAAATTTGTTGGATCACGATTCACTAGCTATTAATGTGTTACATTTGCACGTATTTTATCTTAGTGCTTATTAATTGGTAAAGTATATGGAAGATTAGTTCTTCCGACAGGTGTTGTTAGCAGGTGCCAATCACGCCTACAAATTAATTTTGAAACGTGACAAAGTTAGTATCAGAGCCTAGGCTTTAGGTGCTAGATCATGGAACAATATTTGGTAGAGTCTTGTTCAAGAGTATGTAGACGTCCATACTTATGACCTTGAAGTTACCGAACATTTAGTAAGTTTTTTCTTCTTTCATTCATCATTTGTGCGTTAAGATGAATCGTGGTTAAATTTTGTATGTCCTTTTCACAGATGGCTAGGATAGACATATCCTCCTCTGCTAGATGACATAGTTGACTTTGAAGTTTTTAATTATACATGTGCAATTGAGAGAGATATTGATTACTAGAAATATATGCGCATTAATGTTGGTTGAGATTGAATTGGTTTACATCTTGGGATTACTTTATTTACAATATAGATCTGTCAGTTTAAAAAAATTATGTCAATGGAGAAAAAGAATAACCAAATGATATAATTTTTACGTAAGAGCGACTTATTTAAATTTGAGGTTTTAGGTATAACTTTTCATTATGAGTCTGACCATAAACAAAATGAGTGTTTTGTAGGAAAGTAAGAAAAGTAATAACTTACCCAAGTCCAATTTGTTTCGTTTAGTGGTGAAACATAGTTTAAGGATATTGTGTGTATGGTTGTAAGCTTAATGCTTCTTTAAAAAATTTACATTAGTAATGTTGTGATGGTGATGTCATGACACGACCCGAACCGGGGCCTTGTCATAATGGGCATCCCAGGACTAGGGACCACCTCTATTACCCAACCCAACCTCAAAATAAGTACTTTGAGTCGGATGAATTTTGAATATATAACAAAATAACGTTTATTACAAGTCCAAACTCTGATATAGGTCCATGACCGTGACCAACCCAAGCAAGTACAACCAACCAATAACCAAAACAAAACTAAAACAATAACTAAGTATGAGTTCATAACATAACATGACATAATAGGATGGAACAATCATAAATTTAGTCCAATGGTATCAGCTCCAATACCAATGCCAATACTAAGGCTGACACCACTATCGACACCGCCCATTCCAATCCATAGTAGTTCCGCAAAGCCTCTAACCGAAAGTAAAATAATATCTGATTAGGACATTCCCCTAACCATAACCAAAATCAATGTCTATAAAATGACCAAAGTATGAAAAGACATCCATGATATGAAATGGATCCTTCCGTAATATGGAAGCTCACCACTTCAATCCAACCAAGTCGATCCCAAGTCCGAGCACTATGTAGAAAGAATAGAACGGTCGGTTTCTGTATCACATAGGAATACAGCCGCTCGAAGACGGGTTAGTGGGTGGATGATAGAAAGTACTTAGGATAAGAATAAAATAATGTCAACCTTTAAAACCAAGTAAATCAACCATATGCATTCACAACCACACATACTTATATATAACCATGTTGGAAAAAAATCGGGTTTAGCATGTCGTTAAAATCATTAACCTGGGTATATGTAGCTTAACAGTCCTAGGACCACCCACGGGCTATATGGGTCAGTATAACCCCCTGAATGGGCCCCGGTGCGTGTAGCCACATAAACCAGAGATACTATAGAAGTAGGAGATTCCCGAGTACCCTTCGCTCTCCATGATATATACGTACAAGTGTACTTAGAGGATTCCCGTGTACCCCATAAGTATCATATATGGTCGTCATGACCAATCCTCATGTCGATAAATAAGAGTTTTCAATGTCCGTTCATTGGATTCACACCTTCACAGTTAGTTATCACACCCCACCATTATTGTCCAATTAAAACCATTACCATACAATTAAACCATCATTTATTTATTATCAACCAAGGCTATAGGTAGTGGTATCGTCATACCGAGTATAGCTTGCAAACAATGTCCTTAGCCATTTTTTTAAGAAAAAAATATTACCGTGTACCCATAGATTACATTATTAAGTTGACTTGAGGGAATCCCATGTACCCCGCAAGTATAGTTCATTAATTAATTTGCTTGGGGGATTCCCTTGTACCCTAAAAGGCCTTTATTTAAATCAACCATGATCACTAAGACCTTACCATTTAACCATTTATACCATTAAGGTTCCATTTCCCAACTATACCATGTAATAGTTTCATTAAAAGTTCAACAATGTAGAAAAAATATTCTCATAGGAATTTTATCAAACACATTGGGGGCATACTATTTCCAAAACCAAAACCAAGTACCAATTAACCATTCTCATGAAACAAAGTATCCAAAACACCATTAAAATATGAGAAAACCATAACCAAGCATTTATAACCAAAATCCCCCAACATATATTTAAAAATCCAAAACCATACAACAATTATGTTAGGAAAATAATTCATAAAACATGCCTTTAGTTGGACCTAACAATTAGGGAGGAGTAACATGCCTTAGATTAAGAAGAAAAAGATGAGCAGAAATCACCCCTATGAGCCTCAATTGACCACCTTGAAGAAAACCTTAGCTTTTGCTTAACCTAAGAGCCTTGAGAGATTTTGAGAGAGTTTAGAGTGTTTAATTGATTGTTAACAGGTTAATGAAGCCCCAAAAAGGTATTTTAAGTCGTAAGGTCCCAAGGAGTTATAAGAGAAAATATCCAGATTACCCCCACTTAAATTGTATTAATTTTTTGGAGGAGGGTACAATCACCCCCTCCATCGGTACCCTAGGGTATGGTGGTATCCACCATTCATAACCCAAGAAGAATCTCAATCCCCCATACTGACCAACCTACGAATCTTACGTCCCACTCGTACCCAATCATATGATTGGTACCCATAAATTGTACCCACAATAAAATAGAATCAGAGGAAAGGTTTGGACACTGTCCAACATACGAGTCAATGGTACGACTCGTACCCTAACTTACGGCTCATGGTGAGCCACTTAAACTCACATCCAAATTAAGTTATTAGCTTTAGATTAAGGAAAGGAAAACCCAACCCTACGACCCGTCACCAACCATACGACTTGTACCCACCCAAGTCGTACCCATTCTTGAAACTCAACCACCCAACACCACTCAACGCCTGACAACATACGACTGGGTCACCTGACCTATACCCTCACCATACCACTCATATGGTGAGTCGTATAATGTCCAGAAATTCGAAAACCCAGGAAATTTCTAAGGATCAAAACCCAGGGTGTTTCATATCATAGGTGTGAACCTGGTGTGATAATACATACTATAAGTATATGGATTATGTGCATGATAGTAATGCTGCAAAATGCTAAATATATTTATGGATCAGATCCATGGTAAATAGACTTATGAGAGTGAATAGAAAACTTAAGTCTAACAATTTATGGATGAATATGATTAAAGGTTGAGTATGATACTCAGTGTAGAAGGGCATGACTAGTTATTGCAGTAAGAGGTAAGATATGAGTTATGAATACTGCCTCATATCGCAAAATAAATGAATCATAAATGAAATTTAAGATAATGAATATGGAGATTAAAAAAGAACCTGAGTACTTGATGTATCGTTTGTGGTATCTTTTCAAGTGAGGGAGCCTACTATTATTGAGCAGTCTATTGAATATGTGTGGACATAAATCAGAATCATGATGCACTTATATATTGTTATAACTTGGAATAATCGATCTTGAGGTTATCTTTTGTTGGACTCAAATCATGTTGTCTTGCGTTTGATTGTCAAGAAATACTATTGAATTTTTTATTTCAGTTGAGCCTAGTATTGAATTGATGGATTCAATTTGTAACCCTACATGCTAAACAACCTCGTTGATAAAAGTTCTGATAATGCTGGGGGATACTGATAATTTTTTATAGTCAGTAAAGCGTGAGCACTCAGTTAGAGGGTTTAATGTATATACATTTGCAGTGGTTGACTTAAGGCAATTTGTACTTGATAAGATTAAAAATATTTTTCAATATTTAGTACGTTGATTGAGTTCAAAGAAATAGAGATAGCATCATCTAGTGATACGAAATATTACACATGTTGTCCGATAATATTTTGAACTGTTCATATTTTAAATTGGAGGGTTGAAAAGAAAATACTACCATCGTGAACATAGTTGTCTCTAAGAAAAATAAATAAATAAATAAATAAAAATTTCTATAGACATTGTGGTTAGTCTACACATTAATTTATTTATTTTTAAATGTGATCGTAGCTGAGATAATTTTGATAGACATATTCTCCTACTGAGTGCTTGAAGGATAGAGAAATGGATTTTCAACAAGCGTGATGAGAGGGCAAAGACTAGCAAAATTGAGAACCTAATTTAGTTTGTATTGATTATATACCATTCTAGCCTATATGTTGATATAGTTCAAAAATAGTGCAATGACATGAGATGTTTGGATTTTCATGTGTGACGAGAGTAAAAGTGCATGAAACATTTATGTGGGGTGTATGAATGTATTCCAATGTTGTCGTACATAAGTGTTAAATAGGGGTGAAAGAATGTGTTATTATACCACCGTATGTATGATCAAGATGTAGAGGCATAAGAATGTGTCCCAATGTCATTTTACATGAGAGTTTTATATAAGGATTTTTGGATAGTCAAACACTAACATATGTAAGTATGGAGAATTTGTTCCACTATAGGGTTGTGATTGTGATACTCGGATGTGTTTTTGAGAAAGGAGAAAATAAGAGAGTATTCAAAATCAACACTAGCCGAATGAATATATCATATTGTGTGATTTGCGATTAGCTATTTTTGACAGGGGTTCTATCTTATCTTTGTTACTAAATTGATATGCAATTTTTGTCTTTGAGACTTTATATAGGTGTTGATGTCATTTGTTAGTTGTTGGTCCCAACAAGTTATTAAAAAAAGTGAACTAAGCTTATTAAATATGGTGGTTCGGATGAGAATTGCATTAAGTCGGTTTGGATATCAATATAGACTTGCTTTACCTTCGAGATTTTTATTATTCCTTCTTCTTTTATTTCTCGTGTCTATATTTAGATATATGTTTGTAATGATAGCCAAAAAAATTCAGCATAAGGAATTGAAACTGGAGAAAAAGTTTTGGCATATGAGAAACGTCCATGATATTGGTAATAGACTTTTTCGACACTTGAATCGAAAGAAGGTTTCTCAAGTGAAAATTATGATTCGCAAATCATGTAGTTTGAGATTTTATGTGATGTTTGGGTTGTCCACTGGATAAGTAGTTTGAACACCAGAAGACAATATATTAGAAAACTCTAGAAATTCATGATTGTTTCAAGCGTGCGAACTGAAATTGATTGAGCATTTTTCAATTAAAGTGTTTTAGAGATATTTTGTGTATAGAGTTGACAGAGATATCACTGCCAAAATGTGTATGAAAAGGTCATATAGTGGTTTGATAGTTCTGACAAAATTTTAGACCAGTTTGTGGATGAACGTCATTTTAAGTGGAGGAGAATGTAATAACTCAGACTTTTTAATGAGGGGTAAATGGATAATTTCACCCATATTATTAATATTAATCAAGAGAATTAAAGTGAGTAAGTGAAAAGCCAAATTCATCCCCTTGTTCATTTTTTTCACTTTCCAATTGCAGAGAAGTAGAATATTAGGGTTTTCTCTAATTTCTTTATTGTTGGAAAAGAACAAGCATCATAGAGGTTTTGTAGAGTTCAAGAATGATTATACAAAATTTTGAAGGTCACAATTTGATTGATATTAACCTTTAGGTATGTAGATATCAGTGCCTTGATATTGTAGTTACAGATCCTTACCTTTATAATAGTTCAAAAAAATTTATTTATTCTTTCATAATAGGCTAATGATTGGAAGGAGATGAATCGAATGATTGAATTTTTATAGGGATGAATTGAAGTTGAAACTATATGAAAACAGAAGGGTAAAGGACCATCGTGTTATCGAATTCATTGTTTCACATAGTAGTTATATTTATTTTTATTGGAAAAATAAAATATAAAGCTTCGATTAATTTAAAATTTTAATTGTTGAAGATGTTATGTTTTGAATGGTTACACAAATGAGCAATTGGACTAAGAACTTGATTTTGATTGGTGCCTTGTTCTAAAAATTTAGAAGTTACCTACTTAAAAGGTTTTGATTATTTTAAATCTATTTTGGTGTAGTTTGAGGTGATTTGAATTACGGGAGCATAATTGTGATATATAGAGGGGTGATTGGATTGTGAATTCGAGGGAAGTGAGACTTTTAATCTTTGGTGATTGATTTCAAAACCTGCTTTATAAAAAAATATATTTTTCTGCCTAATCCATGTGTTGGGACAAGCATGCGCTTAATAGAATTGATGGTCTTTGATCAACCGTGAAAATGTATTTTGTTAAGTATATTGAGAATCATTTAATGGTGAGTTGTGAGGTGACGTTGGGATATTGGATATATTTACTAAGATCAAACATTCATTATCGTAATGTGTTAGGGGCATACCTATGCTGCCGTAATATGTTAGGGGTCTTGTACTTTCTATCATGATATATTTACTAGGGGCATACATATGCTAGCATAATATGCTAGGGGCATTACCTATGCCGCCGTAATATATTAGGGGCCTTGTATTTGATGTCACAGTATACTTTTGGGGCATTATATATGCCGTCGTGGACTTGTCAAGATGCTAGAATGATCACCTTCACTGTTGTTATGACAAGCCGTGAGGGTGGATTGAGTTGAGATACATGATAACTTTTGAAACATATGTTGAACCTTATTGAGCATTATATTATAAGATATATGTTGTGTCTATATTTTATGTAATCGTTATGCGCTGAATTTTCTAACACTTGTTCAAGGGTCATTAAAGTAGCGGGTCGAGGATCTTACTGGGTTGTATGTATGTATATATATATATATATATATATATATATATATATATATATATAACTCCTTACTGGCATGTGTGCAGATACTTTATGGAAGGTGAGATTAGTGGTTGACGATTCATTTGTGCATATTTTGTTGAGGTGAGCCTTCGAATTGTTCGTGGAGACTGTCGTTTCAGCTCTAGCTATTTTAGCTTATATTTTTATTCATTGGGTTTGCACGCCCGAGAGTTGAAATTATCTAACTTTATTTTAGACTCTTCATGATCTTAGCGAGAAATTTCGTCTAGAAAATTAGTTCTTGAGTGATTGATGAATTTATTGTTTGATTGTGAAATTTTGTTGTATCATGATTCACTAGTTATTAATGCGTTGGAGTTGCACATATCTTATCTTAGTATTTATTAACTGGTAAAGTATATGAAAGACTGATTCTTCTAACAAGTGGTGTTAGTGGGTGCCAGTCACGCCTAGGAATTAATTTTGGGGCGTGACACTAAGCCACTAATACGAAGGACCAAGTGGGGGAGGTGCCGAATACATAGACGAGGCAGTCTCAAGAGTGAAAGTCCATTCTCTCGTGCCCTGAAACTCAATTGAACAAGAAAAAGTTCAATGTTGTGAAACATTAGAATTTCTATATTATAGAAGAGTTGGTTTGGTCATGGGATGGAAATTACATAACAAATTTCTCTAGGGGTAATTTGGTCATTATAATAAATTATAAGCTCAATTCAATTATTTTTTGTGCTTTGACTTTAGAACTTCATCAAAAGTTTGAATAAAAACCCATTATTTTCTCTTTAATTACAAGCAATGTCATTGAAGAAATTTACCATAATGCTATCACACATATTTCCACACATGTGGGCCCTCTATCTTCCATTTATTTTTCAATCTTATTTATCTTTTTTATTTTTATGTATAATATTATTTCACATATATTTAAGTAAATTGATTAGTAGAATGATAATTTATTGTAAAAATTAATTATAATTGATGCAATTAATAAATTTTATTAATTATTTAATTTCATATCAAACATATAATTTACTTTCTTTCTTATTTGTTATTACCTTTTCACCTAATTTAAATTTTTCCTAATATATTCAATCGTGATTTTACTATATCATCTCTAATTAATTAGTATGGTCATCTAAGTATCATGTCACTTAAATTGGAGTAGAAAAAGTTTTACACAATAATTAAAAAATTTAAATTATTTAAAAAAATATTATTTTTCTTTTCTTTTCTATATATTAGAAATGATGGCTTTGACGTATTAAAACAAAGTTTTAGTATACTAAGGTCTATAAAATACTTTGCAAGATTAGTTTGTTTAGAAAAATTATATTTTGTGTTTTAATGTTTGGACCTTATCAACAACTATAAGAAAAGTCCTTCCATTTTTAATTAATTACAACTCATGTCATTCCAATAAATTACCACTTTGCCATTGATGCTACTCCTGTTGAATATGATGGAGCCCACATATAATTAATTATTATAAATTACTTATATATTAAAAATTAATAATATTTAATTAACAAATTAAATAAATATTTATGACATGCCTGCTTCAACCGTAATTGTACTATATTACCCCTAACTAATTATTATATCACACCTAATTAATTATTATAAGTTATTTATATATTAAAAAATTAATAATATTTAATTAAAAAATAAAATAGATATTTATGACATGTCTGTTTCAACCGTAACTGTACCATATCACTCCTAATTAATTATTATACTGCTCCTAATTAATTATTATAAGTTATTTATATATTAAAAAATTAATAATATTTAAGTAAAAAATAAAATAGACATTTATGACATGTCTGCTTCAACCATATTTTTGCTATATCACCTCTAATTAATTATTATGGTCATTTAAACATTGTGCCACATAAGTTGAAATAGAAAAAAATAATTTAATATGTTATATATTTTTAAAAAATTACATGAAAAATACTAGAAATCACAATAATTAACAACTTAAAAGATTTAAAAGATATAAAATATTTGGTCGACTCTTGAAATTATATTAGTGTCACTGAAATTGGAATAGAAGAAAAGTATTATAAATCACAATAATTAAAAACTTAAATTATTTTTAAAATATAATTGACTATTTTAAAATGCTAATTTTTTTTTTCGGTTAGTGTTTCATAGTAGTTTTCGATTAGTGTTTCAACTAGGATTTTAAGGAGACTCACATGCACAAATACGTTTCTTATTATAATTAATGGATTAAGAAATTATAATTTTAGTTAGGGGTGTAAAACAATCGAACCGATAAAAATATTATTGATTTTTCGTTATTGGGTTAACGATTTTTTAATGATTTTGTAAAAAAAATTATTGGGTTATTGATTCGATTTTGATTTTTTTATTAAGTTATTGGGTAAACCGATAATCCAATAAGATTATATTAAATTATTATTTTATATATAAGTAGGATTTTTGTTGCAACTAAAATTCAGTTTCTTTTCATGTTAGTTGCTACTTTTTCTATTTTATAAGTATCTTCTTATCGATTAAATAAAAAATCAAATCGTTAGGGATTAAATACCGATAACTAATATAACTATATTTATTATAAGTATGTGTCTTAGTCTATATATATATATATATATATATATATATATATATATATATATATATATAGGTGGTTTCGACTACCTCTTGCAATTACCCAAAAAACAACTACTTCCACTTATTACATACCATGCCCCAATATATAATAATTTCATTATTTCATCATAATGATTTAAATATTTAATATATTCTAATAATTTATATTAATTAGCTATAACTACATATTGGAAGTAAATTTTATTTATTTATTTAATTAGCTATCATGTTCAAAACTAATTTGTTACCACATATAGAAATTTTATTGACTCTCATTATTTTAGCAACGCCACATAAATTGAGATTAAAAAAAATACTACAAATCATAATAATTAACAACTTAAAATATTTAAAAGATATATAAAAATTTTAGTTGACTCTCAAAATTGTATCGAAGCCACATAAATTGGGACACAAGGAGTAAATATATTATTTAATAATTACGCAAAAATTATTATAAATCACAGTAATTAACAAGTTAAAATACTTTTTAAAAAATAGATAAAAGTTCTATTCAACTCTCAAAATTTTATCGGTGCAGCATAAATCATGAAAAAATAAAAAATTATATAGTAGAAGCAGATGCCAGTGAATATAGTTACGGAGGAGTACTTAAATATAGATATGAGGCAGAAAAAATAGAACACCATTGTAGATACTACTCAGGTACGTTCAACGAAACAGAAATAAAATGGGAAATAAATAGGAAAGAATTGTGTTCATTATATAAATGTTTGTTAGCATTTGAGCCATATATTATATATAACAAATTTATTGTACGAACAGATAATACACAGGTACGCTGGTGGCTAACAAAGAAATACAAAACTCAGTTACAACAAAAGAGATTCGGAGACTAGTTTTAAATATATTAAATTTCACATTTATAATAGAAGTAATCAGTACTAACAAAAATGTTATTGCAGATTACATATCAAGACAAAGTTACACAGACTGAAATGATAAAAGAAAATACTCTTGAAAAGATACTCAACGCCCTAACTACGCTTTCATTGAAAGTGGACAGTATGAGTACTGAGATAGAAAAGCTAAAGCTAAAGACTAGTGAAGATAAACTGAAGTTTATAGCTATGAATCAGCTAACTTAGCAATGCGCAGAGCTATGTCGATCGGAAGACAATAAAATTCCATAGCTAGAAGGAGATGTTGGGATACTCCATAAAACCCATAACGTTTATCAATCTACTTCTGCAGGTACAAGCAAAGGAGTTAGAAAAAATATGAACCTAAACAAGCTATTTGATAAACCATATACACCAAATACACCAAAAGATCCCATGTTTATACCCCCACAAGTTACCACATACCGAGATAGTCTAAACCAAGACAAAAAGACTTACAACTATACAGCCCGCACATACATAGAAAATATCTACAATGTACAAACCTTTTTAAATAGCAACCCCAAAGCTACAAACATCCAAGAACCAGATACAAACTATATAACCCAAAGATTGACCGGATATAATAAGCTAATTGGTTTACCTAAAACCAAACCAAACTTAGTTAAAACTTGCTACGAATATGGACTACTTAGTACTGTATATACTACTGACGGAACTGAGATATCCACCATACCAGAGATATATGAAGCATTTATCACTTTTAAAAGAATAACCAAAGGTACCTTGTTTTTTATATAAATTTACACGGCACCAGCAGAGATATTATTTGATGAAGTTAAAAAACCTATACAAGTTGTAAAGATAGGGATGACACGAGATATGATTATACCACAAGATATTATTTCACAGCCAGAGATACCTAGAATCGAGATACCAAAATTTTATGCTAACAAAAGGATTAACTGACTATCTACAATTTTGCAAGAGCTAGCAAATACATATTGCAACCAAAATCCTATATGAAGCTACTATTCAAGAAATCATGTATTAATATATTCAAATTCAAAAGAGTTACGAGAAACAGATATGGAAACTATTAGGCAATGGATTCTCACATTGCTTAAACCAGAGACGGAACCTATCGCCAGAGCTATCAGAGGAAAATTTATTTCGAAAGAATTATTAACCAGATATTACAAGACTATTGGACATAAATATCCAGACCACTTTACATTTTGAACATTTGTGGTCTGGATATTTATGTCCAATAGTCTTGCAATATCTGGTTAATAATTCTTTCGAAATAAATTTTCCTCTGATAGCTCTGGCGATAGGTGTTGTCTCTGGTTTAAGCAACGTGAGAATCCATTGCCTAATAGTTTCCATATCTGTTTCTCGTAACTCTTTTGAATTTGAATATATTAATACACGATTTCTTGAATAGTAGCTCCATATAGGATTTTGGTTGCAATATGTATTTGCTAGCTCTTGCAAAATTGTAGATAGTCCGATAATCCTTTTGTTAGCATAAAATTTTGGTATCTCGATTCTAGGTATCTCTGTCTGTGAAATAATATCTTGTGGTATAATCATATCTCGTGTCATCCCTATCTTTACAACTTGTATAGGTTTTTTAACTTCATCAAATAATATCTCTGCTGGTGCCGTGTAAATTTATATAAAAAACAAGGTACCTTTGGTTATTCTTTTAAAAGTGATAAATGCTTCATATATCTCTGGTGTGGTGGATATCTCAGTTCCGTCAGTAGTATATACAGTACTAAGTAGTCCATATTCGTAGCAAGTTTTAACTAAGCTTGGTTTGGTTTTAGGTAAACCAATTAGCTTATTATATCTGGTCAATCTTTGGGTTATATAGTTTGTATCTGGTTCTTGGATGTTTGTAGCTTTGGGGTTGCTATTTAAAAAGGTTTGTACATTGTAGATATTTTCTATGTATGTGCGGGCTGTATAGTTGTAAGTCTTTTTTCTTGGTTTAGACTATCTCGGTATGTGGTAACTTGTGGGGGTATAAACATGGGATCTTTTGGTGTATTTGGTGTATATGGTTTATCAAATAGCTTGTTTAGGTTCATATTTTTTCTAACTCCTTTGCTTGTACCTGCAGAAGTAGATTGATAAACGTTATGGGTTTTATGGAGTATCCCAACATCTCCTTCTAGCTATGGAATTTTATTGTCTTCCGATCGACATAGCTCTGCGCATTGCTGAGTTAGCTGATTCATAGCTATAGACTTCAGTTTATCTTCACTAGTCTTTAGCTTTAGCTTTTCTATCTCAGTACCCATACTGTCCACTTTCAATGAAAGCGTAGTTAAGGCGTTGAGTATCTATTCAAGAGTATTTTCTTCTATCATTTCAGTCTGTGTAACTTTGTCTTGATATGTAATCTGCAATAACATTTTTGTTAGTACTGATTACTTCTATTATAAATGTGAAATTTAATATATTTAAAACTAGTCTCCGAATCTCTTTTGTTGTAACTGAGTTTTGTATTTTCTTTGTTAGCCACCAGCGTACCTGTGTATTATCTGTTCGCACAATAAATTTGTTATATACAATATATGGCTCAAATGCTAACAAACATTTATATAATGAACATAATTCTTTCCTATTTATTTCCCATTTTATTTCTGTTTTGTTGAACGTACCTGAGTAGTATCTACAATGGTGTTCTATTTTTTCTGCCTCATATCTATATTTAAGTACTCCTCCGTAACTATATTCACTGGCATCTGCTTCTACTATATATATAAATTTTCTATTTTCATCCGGAAATTGTAATTTTGGTAATTCCTTGCAAAGTAATTTTATTTTTTGAACTTGTTGTTTATCTTCTTCATTATAGTTATATTCTGTATCCTTTTTTAATTTTTTTTGTAGTGGTTTTAAGTTTTCTGCTAATTTTGAAATATATTCTCTTACTTGGTTTACTAATCCTAAACATGATTGTAATTTCTTTTTTGTATCTAATTCTTCTTTTGAATTTATTATTTTTTGTACTATATGTTGTTGCATTTTTACTCCACTTTTATCTATTTGTATTCCTAAAAATTCTATCTGATTTTTCATAATTTCGACTTTCTTTTCGCTTAGACTTATTCCTGATTTTTCTATTATATCTGTAAATTATTCCAATAATTTTATATGTTCGTCTTTAATTTTTGTATATAATAATATATCATCTATGTATACTATGCAATTAGGTAATTGTTTGAAATAATTATCCATAAGATGTTGATATCTACCTGGTGCATTTTTATATCCAAATGGTAATACATTCCACTCATAAAATCCTTGTGGTACCGTAAATGCGGTTAATTCTTTAGATTCTTCTTCTAGCTTTAGATGGTAAAATCCTGATTTACAATCAAATTTGCTAAAATAATTATATCCTTGTATTTGTCTTATTTTTAATATCTTATTTGGTATCGGATAATTATATGTTATAGTTTTTGCATTTAAATTTCTATAATCAATGACCATCCTACTTTTTCCTCTTTTTTGTTCACTATGTTTATTTACTATAAATGCTGAACTATTATGTTTACTATTACTTTTTTGTATATATTGTCTTTCTAATAATTCATCTATATGCATTTTAAATTCTTTTAAATCGTCAAAATTATATGTTAATGGTTTTTGGATTATTATACTATTTTTATCTATTAATTTAATTTTTATGGTAGTTTTATGTTTTTCCCATCCTTTTAATGGATCTTCACTATATAATTGTTCTAATTTTTTCTTAACTATCCCTATCTTATTTATTGAAAATATAGTTATTTCCGTTTTATTTATCGAGAATACTACTAATTCTATTGTATCTTCAGTGTTTTTTACATTTTCTAACTTTTGTGTAATTTTTTCACTTCCTTTTAACCAATCAATTTTCTTTCTTATTTTATTATTAACTCTTTTTGCTCTTACTTTTTGTTTACATGGTGTTGTAAACCATCAATCGTTTTTAGTTATTACATGTGGGTATAGTTTATCTAAAAATGGCATTCCTAAAAGTATATCTTTTGATGTTAGTTCATAATTATAAATTTCTTCTATTGTCAGTATCTTATCCTATTTTGTGCTTTTACATTCCTAGCTTTATAAGTAATTAAGCTTCCTTCATTATTAAATCCTTTAACTACTATTGGTATTTTTAATTTATCCCATTTACTTTCTGGTAAGCAATTATATTTACATAAATTAGCTTCTGCTCCTGTATCTATCATAGGCGTATAATATCTATTGTAATATCCTTCCACTATTATCTTCATTAATACATATGTTTTCATTTTTATGTTAAGGCTCTTTTTAAGAATAATTTTTCCCTATTATATGTTATGGCTAATTGTGTATGTTCTATATTATATGGTTTTACTTGTTCTAACCATTTTATTCCTAATATTATATCTGTTTTTTGCATTTCTGCTTTTACCTCAAATTCTATTTTTATTTTTCGAATTCCTCCTATTGTTATTTCTTTTTCTACTATATCTTTACTATTTATTAAACTTCTCGGTAGATCTGGGCATATATCATTATCAGTTTTTATTTCTTCATTTTTTACTAGACATTTTGCTACATAATTTTCTTCTTGTCCTGTGTTTAAGAGTATTAAATATTCCTTTTCATTTATTTTTCCTGTTATATAATATTGATTTAGATTACTCATTGAATTTGTTTCATAACTCGTTCTTTTTTATGAGCTTGATGATTCTGGTTTTTCATTAGCTATTCTTTTTGTTGTACTTTTCCTATCATTTACTATTTCTAAATTTTCTTCTATATCTATGTCTCTATAGCTATAATCATTATAATCTATTGTTTTTACAATTTGTTTAAATGGGTTATCTATTTGTATCTTGTTAATATTATTTTTTCCTTTTATTTTATGTTTTGTTGTTAATACATATAAATTTTTACATCTTGCTGTAAATATTTTACTTCCTGGGGTTAATTCTATTCCTGATATCTTCCAATATAATACTAATGATTTATCTATATTTCTATCTGTTACTGCTACTGAATAATTTGCACTTATTATAAATTTAAATTTTTGGTATATTAAATTTCCTTTTACGGCAGCTATTATGCTTTTTTCTATAAGTTTTATAATTCTATCATCTGCTAAATATAATTCTATCGGTGTATCTATTCCTTCTCTAAAACATGTTTTTATTAATATTTTTGTACCTCCAAGGTGTACATATTTTATTGGATCTTCTTTACTTTTTATATCATTTATTTCTTTATTAATTATTCTTTTTGTTACAAGTAGTATACTAGCTTTTCCTTTTGCATATCTACAGTCTATTACATGTTCTTTTTGGCATACTACATAATATTCATCTTTATTCCTAGTATAAATATTTTTTATTGTTGGTATTTTAAATATTTTTTCTACACTTAAATCTAACTCTTTTCTTTTTATTTCATCAAATATATTACTGTCAAATATTATTTTTTATTTTGTACCTTCATCATTTATATATTCTTCCTTTGTTATTATTTTTATATCTCCGTCGGTCATTTGATTCATCTATTTCACTATCTATTTCAGTATCTGTTTCGTTTTCTGAAATTTCATATATACTATCTTCACTTTCTAATTCATAATCTATATAATCTATTTGCACATATTCTGTATTTTCTATTTTTATTTCAGATATTTGTTTATTTTTTGGATTTTTAGGTAATTTACAATCTCTAGCTAAATGTCCTAACTTTCCACAATTATAATACATTCTTTTAAAGATTTTTTCTTTCTATATGGTCTTTTATTTTTATAATTTTTTACATAATATCTTTTTCTTGGTTTCTTATATTTATATTTTGATTTTTTATATTTTTTATATTTCTTATGTCTTTTTCTTTTCTTATAATATCTTTCTTCACATCCGAATTGTGGTGCTATTTTATTTTTGCAACATGCTAAATTTCTTATTAATATTTTTTCCATTTTTAATTCTTCTCTATATTTTTCACATAAATTTCTATACCGTTGTTGTAAAAATTTTATTCTAGCTCCTAACGTATCTACTATTTTTGCTTCTTCCCAACTTTTTATTATTTTTGAACTAAATGGTTCGGGTAATTTATTAAAATATAATTTTCTTATTTCTTTACTTTCTTCTATACTATATGCTCCTTTATAATTTTAAAGCATGTATATTCATCTATATAACACATATTACATATTGTTAATTTTAACATTAAATTCTTATTTGTATCTTTTTCTTCATCTTGTTCTTCTTCTAATGTTGTCATACTACCAAATTCATCTTTTATAGCTGTTTCATATTTTTTTTTAATAATTCTATAGGTGTTAATTTAGTTTTTGTTGATGATGTTCCTTCCATAGGTTTATTAGCTCTTAATACTTTCTTACTATTTTCTGTTAAATTTGAAAATCATAGTTTTAGTGATCCTATTAATGTTCTTTCTATATATTCTGGTGCATCTGTTATGTTTATATTATTATCAAATAATTGTTTTGTCATATATCCTATCCATAATTGTATTGTTTTTTCTGTATCTATTACACAGTCTAGGTCTAAAAAGTTATAATTTTTATTAACTATTTGTTTTGGTGTCCATTTGTCATATTTATTATATTTTTTAAATTTATTTTTATAATATATAGGTTTTCTTATTACTGTTGTTTTAGATATTATATTATCATCTTCTTTTTTATCAAGAGTATTTATTTCTGTATTGGTATTTTCTAAGTTTTCGTCATTAATTATTTCTTGTTTTTCGTTAATTTCTAGATTTTTTATATTTGTTAATATCTCCGTATATGTTTCACTATCTTCTGAGTCATAATTATATGATTCTTTAACCTCTATATTATTTATTTCTAATTTTTCTTTAAATTGATTTATCTCGTTTATTAATTTTTGTTCTTTATCTTTTTCTTCTTTTTCTTTTTGTCTTTGTTCGTACAAATCTTTTAACATTTGTAGTTCTTTTTCTAATTCAGCAATTCTGCTATTTTTAGTTTCTTCTATTTTTCGTATTTCTTCCGTAGTTTGTTGTTTAATTTTTTCTATTTCCTTTTTTCTATCTATTTCTTCATTTTCTTTTTCTATTCTTACCATTGCTGTTAATTTATCTTCTAATATTAATTCTTCTTTTTCTAACATTAAATATAAATGTTCTCCTATTTTCTTATATCTTCTTCCTAGATTTGAAAACACTATTTTTATTTTTGATCCTTCGTGATTTTCGTATATTTTTTCATCTATTATAATTCTTGTTTATTCATTTTATTGTAAATAGTTCATGTTGGTATATATATTCTAAACTATCTATTTATGATTCTAATTTTGATATTTCATCTTTTTGTGTATTTATTGAATTTTTACTAACTCCGGCAAATATATTATAATGTAATCTTTATTTTCTTATTTTTAATTCTTTACGTTTTTCAGAGATAAACTGTTTTAATTCTTTATATTTTTGCTCTTTATTCATTTAAATTATATTTATAATATCTTGGCGGATATCTAAATCTAATTTTATCATAATTAGGTGGTATATGTCTCATTCTTCTAGATTTTAAATGGGTTATTAATTTTGCTTCAATACTAGATATTAATGTGATTAGATAGGCTAATCTTTGTGGATTTTTTATTTAGACTTATATATTCTGAATAATTGCTAACTAAGGATTCTTTAATTTTTCTAAAAGCTTCTCTATTTTTAAATGGTCTTCTCATAGTTAATTTAATAAATACGGGGTAACTAACATATATCTCACTTCTGTACTTTTTAAATTACTGTGCTCTGATACCATACAAATGGTATCACAGAAGAAAAGTATTATTACCCTACAAATGGTATCACAATAATCAACAACTTAATAAATTTAAAAGATATAAATATTTGGTCGTCTCTTGAAATTATATTAGTGTCACTGAAATTGGAATAGAAGAAAAGTATTATAAATCACAATAATTAAAAACTTAAATTATTTTTAAAATATAATTGACTATCAGTGCCACAAAAAATTGGACAAGAAAAGTAATGTACATTAATTTAAAAAATACATAAAAAATATTATAAATTACAATAGTTAACAACTTAAATTATCTAAATACATATTAAAATAATATATGTTGAACTCGTACTAGATTCCAGATGAATCCTAGAAAACATATGCAATCCTTTTATTAAATTTTTTTTATTTAAATATATCAAGATTGAAAAGATAAATAAATATCTTAATGTTGGGTCGTGCTGACACGGGTCATGCTTGTTTAGTATATAGGAAGATTAGAGATATGCCTATGTCCTCTCTATGGTCTTCTTTTACATTTTTTCCTTTTTCTCCTTTTTTGGACTTTTTTTTTTCATTTTTTTCAATTAATTTATTTTATAAAATCATGTCTTTAATTCATACATTCAACTAACATTATAATTTCATGTGAGTTACAATTTTTTCACCTCCTACATCTTTTCATATTTTCATTAATCAACATTAAATGTGAATATCAAATAATATTTTCCATCTTCAGTTATTAATTTTGTTTTCTTATTGTGTCTATAATTTTTTTCCTCTTGTCGTTATTGTGTTATATAATTGGTTCCTGTTTTTATTTTACGCTCTCTATATATATGAAATTTGCTCTCAATTTCGGCATAATGTTGTGTTGTTGCAATATAGTGTTTTTTCTCTTCTTCATCATCAGATTCTTGATTAAACTTATGCTACTTATATATTTGATTTTAATTATAGATATGAATGACAAAAAAAAAAAAAAGACTAATGTATTTAATAGTAATAAGAAGTTATAAGTATTCTATCTCTATGACATATTTGCTTTCCTATTTTTTTATTATTGGTTATATTGCAGTTTGTAATTTGTAGATTTTCTAAGCAGGAACAAAAGGAGATGCAGACTCGAATGATACAGCATAAAAAAGAGTGTGAAACTGTAGAATTATTCATACCCAAGTAGTATTTTTTGTACGGAGTATTCATTGTGCAAAATAATTCTTTAAAAATTATTATCTTCATCAGGTGTTTATATATATATATATATATATATATATATATATATATATATATATATATATATATATATATATATATATATATATATATATATATATATATATATATATATATATATATATATATATATATATATCAATGAAAAATTAATGTGGCATATCTCAATAATAGTTTATCTATTTTCTCTCTTCTTCTTTTTTTCCTCATTCTTTTAGATTAAATTGTCTAAATATTAATTATTTTTCATGAATGTTCAATTATATATTCTTCAGACTTCTATTTATACATCAATATTAATAAATTATTTTTTAATCAATTTTGATGTGATTTATTTAGGTTGATGAATGAAGAAGAAGATGGACATAGAGAAGAGGAGAAAGAAGCGGGAATATAAAATATTATCATGAAAAATCAAGAAAATTTGTATTTTTTATCAATTTTTTTATTTAGTTGGATAGTTGCTCTGTATTTGTTTATTTTTATTTTTATTTTCTTTGAAGAAAATTTAATGATTTGGAGCATTTTTTTTATTCAATTTTTTATTTTTTCGTAGCATTCCTAATTATGAAATAACTTTATCCTTGTTGTGATATTTTTTATTTAAATAAAACTTATGGATCTATAAAATGAAGGAGAGAGGAAGGGGGCACAACTCAAATTGAGTGCTTTTATTTAAAAAGAAAATGCATAAAATCAAACTGTTGGTTGTTTTTGTCTTTATTTTTCATTTTATCTTAATCTTTTTTTCCTAACTTTCTTTTCTTCCCCCATATGATGTTATATAAGAAGGAATCGATGTTAATTATTTTAAAAATCAGAGTAGCAAAGTGGATTAAAAAACTGTATAATAGTATCTTTTAAAAATTTATTAGCTTTCTAATCATTCTCTTTTTTATTAATTAAGTTTATATATTAAGTTTGTAGCTTCTTTTATTTCATGTGGATTATATAAAAATATTTTGAGCATAATATGAAATTTTGATCATTACTCTTGAATAATCTTGAGGATCCCTTCTACTTGCATTCTTGATCATGAAAGCGCATGATATATACTTTCGTAAGCTTTTAATTTGAGGTTTCAATTTTCTTTAGTGATATTAATTAGCATTTGTCAGAAGTTTTTTTTGTGAGAATATCACTCCAAAATTAGCATGATGATAGACAATATTAATGAAAGTGCGACTTGCGGCTTATGTGACAGAATTGGAAAAAAATACAAATTTAATTTGGAAGAGTTTATAAATGATTATATCCCAAAGCCAAATTTAGTATCAAAGGAGGTGATAAGAATCACAGTGAAAAATTAATAAGTTAGAATTCTGCTCTTATTGATATTATAATGAGGATTACAAATTGATATACTTCCTCCATTTTTAAAGTACATGCTTCAATTTTTGAGTTAATTCAATTAATTTTTAAAGCTAAATTCGATTAGATTAATCTACATATTTTAAATTAAAATTTGAATATTCAAAAATTATATGAAAAGTATTATATATTAATTTTTTTTAATTTGATTAAAAAATATATTTTAAAATGTTGATCAAAATTTATATTATTTGACAATAATAAAGGAACCATGCAAAAGTATCAAGATGGAATGAGAGAAAATAAAAGGAGACCATGAGTATTTTATATGTCCCATATTAGTTGGTCATTTTACTAAAAGTAATTATTCATATTAGTTGGTCACTTTATTAAATCAAGAAAATATTAATAAAAAATTTCACACTCTATTATCTTACAATTAATTCTTTTTGTAAGTGGTCACACTTGTTTGTAAAATTTGCAAAATATTTTTTAAAAGGGAGAATTGATAAAATTACCTTCCTATTTAAATTTTTTAAAAATGTTTGTTAAAAAAATAATCAATTAATATGGGACAAAGTATTTTCTTCTCTTTTGTATCATAAAAATGAAGACAACCCAATAATATTATTGAATGAGTTATAGGTTGGAAAATTATTACCCTAGAAATGAATACCTTAGCTTATATTGGAGTATTTTTTTTATTTAACATTAATTGCTTAGGTTATTTTTATGTTGCAACGGTATTCAGTAGACTCAGTCATTCAGTATCCCAGTATTAGTACTCAGATATTAGTAAATCTATGTTATCAAAATTCACGAGTCAGCGTTATCACGATCTCAATTATAGTTATGTATTCATGCATGTATTCTTACGTTCATATTATTCAGTCAGTTATTATTGTTCATGCATATGAACCATTGCATTCAGCCTACCTAACTTGCGTACCAATACATTCAAAGTACTGACGCATTTGCGCTATGTTATTTTATACCATAGGTTTAGAAACACGAGCTCCCAAGCATCCTTAATAGATCAGAAGTTCAGCAGCCAGACTAGCAGTGAGTCCTCATCATTCGAGGATAGCATGATTATTTTATTACCTTATTATTTCAGTAGTTCAGAGTTAGTTTGGGACATGTCCCATCAACTCCACAGTTTTCAGACAGTTTAGAGGCTTTCAGACTACAACATGTTTTCAAACAGTTTATTTCAGTTTTTGGGTATTTTTATACCTCATTTTAGACATTGTTCTATATTCAGTATTAGTTCAATTTTGAACCTTATGGCCTTACAACTTATATTCCACATATTTACAGTATATTTTTCAGTGCTCAGTTACAGATATCAGTCATGGGTTAGCTTGTGGTCCTTTGGGTTTATGAGCACTGTCTAACGTTCTGGGTACCAAATTTGGGGCGTTACAGTGTACAAAAAAGTAAGTGCATTAATTGTATTTTCATGATTCTAAAATATATAAATATGTAATGTATCATTTGATACAAATATACCGTTTTGTATTTGTATATCAAAATTACCATTCCTGTTTGTAAATAAACAAATATCACTTGATACAAATACAATGACAAACAAATGATTTTACAAATACAATATGTATTTGTATAGAAATTTGAGTTGTATTTATTTGTATAAATAAATACAACTAGTATCAATAAATACAAACAAGTATTCAAAGAAAAAAAATCAAACTTTCCTTTTCAATAATTAAAAAATACAAATGATAGTTCACACTTGTATTTATACGGTATAGTTCGCATTTGTATTTGTATTTTATAGTTCACACTTGTATTTATATGTTATAGTTCGCATTAGAATTTGTATTTTATAGTTCGCACTTGTATTTGTATGTCATAGTTCACATTTGTATTTGTATTTTATATTTCGTACTTTTATTTGTGTTTGCTAGTTCGCACAAATGAAAAGGAGAGAAATTGAAAAGAAAAAAAAAAGGTGAAAAATGAGAGAAAAAATACCCAAAAAAAGAAGAAGAAAAAAGGAGAAAAAGAAAAAGAAAAAAATGAATAAAAAATAAAAAGAAAACATAAAAAGGTGAAAAAATAAAAAACAAAGAGAAACCAACAAAAAAAAGAAAAGAAAAAATGAAAAAAAATCTGAAAAAGGAAAAAAAAAAGAGAATAATAGAAAATAGAAAAAAAGATAAAACACATGAGAAAGACTATGAATTGTAGTTAGAAATAATTAATAGGCAAGAGGGGGCTATAATTTGTAATTAATTGAAAGGAAAAAATACATAAAATAGCATACTTAAGTATTAAATTACAAAAAATAACAACATTTTTATCAAATTACATTTTATAGCATATGTATTGTAAAAATATGAAATATATATCGATCATAAGGGCAATAAAAATCATATGTATTTGTATTTTTGTAGCAACAGTTTGCAGAAATACAAAATACAACTTGCTATATTATGTAACTAGTGATAATGGCCGCGCTTTGCGCGGTTAGAAATAACATTAGTAAATTTATATTAATAATACACATTGTCGCAGATTATTATAAACAAAATTATTTATTTATATCTTATACTTGTGATAATTAATTGTATATAGTTAATTAAATTACAAATTCTTCCTTGTATTTATGTATTTGTTGGATAATAGAATTTTTGTTTCTCTAAATTCTTTTATATATTTAAATGAAATAAAGATGAGATAAGAATTTTAAAAATTATGATCAATGAATACAAATTAAAAGAAAGAAAGAATTTTAGTTATTGTTTTGTACTTCGTAATTAGTTATGTCAACTATTATTTCATAATTATGTTTTAGTGTTAGTTCTAGTTATTCATAGTTTAAAGAATTTGATATAATAAAAATTAGCATTGCTTTAAGTTTGAAAGTTCTATCTAGCAAGAAAGATTGTAAGTTCTATTTCACTAACAAAGGGGTTATAAATAACAAATATTGTTATCCTTCAAACCTTTCATTGTTGATTGTTGCTCATGTAAAAAGGACCTCTCCCCCCCCCCCCCCCCCCCCCCCCCCTCCGCGCTCATTTAAAAAGTTTAGAAAAGTTAGATAACGTTAAAAAAATACTTTAAAAATTGTGCAATATATTTAGAAGAAAACATAACAATGTCATTAGCATCTATCTACTTCTCTTTCATCCTCTTCCGTAGTTACAAAGTTGGGTCTATGTGTTTTATACACCATGTTCATGAAGCTAATGAAACAAACGACAGAAAACTTTTAAAAAAGTAAAGCGTTCTATGTGACATGAAAGGATACCAAAACTAATGAAGTCTCCCCTTTTAATGAAAGGATATCTAACTTCATGTCCATCAATCCTTTTATAAGATGATGATCATACACCTAGAAATTAAGGATATAAAACAAAATAAAAAGAAAGAAAGTAAACAAAAGAGAAACACACACACACACACACAATGAGATCCCAAAATTATACGAAGATATACTAAATATAAATAGGGGACAAATGAATTGTGCACTTAATTATGAGAGATTAATTATATTTAAAAAGAAAAACTATCTAGGTATACTATATAAATGAGTATTGATACTATGTGGGTGAAACAATGATATAATTAGACTTTATTGCATATAGTAGATAACTATTTTAGATTACATTTAATTAGTCTTTAGACACGTACATTGTACATGTGTTTCACGTAGTAAATTTTTATAGATTCATAAAAATGATTAAAATTCTATAAAAATATGCGTGCAATGAAAAATGCAATGCAACAACTATAAATAAATCTTTATAAGTATGATAAAAAGCACCCCTAATGTTTAAAATTAATTCATAATTTTAACCAACATATGTAAATTATGAACTTTATTTAGTTATTAGCAAACCTTCAATAAAGTCAAAAATGACTAATTTGAGCCTAAAGGAAAATATAGATTTACTGCAATTAAAAATTTATAAAAAATTAAATTAAAGAAGTTTAATGAGAAAAAAACAAAAGAAAATAAAATAAAAGGAACCAAAAAAGATAAAGGGGTCGAGCAGTTAAGAGACTTAGCACAAATTAAACTTGTATTAAAAAATTAAAAGAGTAAACAAACCTTTTCATGATAAATAACAATTGTTTCATTATAATTGATATTTATATTAATTATGTTTTAAAACTTTATGGCATTAAATGTAAAAGAAATAAATGTACCAGAAAATATAACCACTTTTGTAGTAGCCTAAAGGCGCATATGACCATTTGAATAGATTAACATTTATAATTTTTCATTCAAATTTATATTAGTTTTAGTAAATACTTTATTTAATATTTAATCTAATATGATATGATTATTGTCTATAATTAATTAGTATTTTATAATATTTTAATTTAATGTAGGAGTAAAATAAAAATTCAACTTTTCACTTTGACACTTACATCATCAATCGACAATAAAAGCAAAGAAAATATCATTCTAAATTCAACAATTGAGAAAGAGAAGTAACGAATATAATAGAAAAAAATATAAATAAATGAAAAAAATAAGAAAATCCTAGCTTTGAAGAGTGTCATCTCACCTTCCACTTTCTCTTTAATTGAGCAAGGAACGTTGACAAAAATTTATTGATCATTAAAGGAATTATTCTTTTTGACTTTTTTTTTCACTATTTTTCTTCTTTTCATTATTCACTCTAATTCTCTTGATTTTTTATTTTTAATTAAAAACTTAATTTTTACATTTAAAATTTCTAATCGAACATTTTTTCTCTTAAAGATCAAAAATTAAATCTGCCAAGTTGTGAGACTTTTGTCAAGTCATTTTGGCAATAGGTTCTTTATACAAATGAATTCTTTTGGCCAAAATAAAATAATATGTATGTATGTATGTATGTATGTATATATATATATATATATATTATAATATATATATATATTAATATATATATATATATTTTCAAGTTAGGTTATGAGATGTTAGATTTTTTTTTAATTGTTGATACTTGAAGAAAAAGAAATACTAAACTGGGATGCTTAATTATGAAAGTCGAGTGATATATAGTTCTAATTAGAGATAATAGAACAAAAAGAAAATCTAAAAATTAAAGAAAAGAGCCAAAAATAATGAATCATTGGCCAAAAAACTATGAGCTAATAAGTTCTATGTTATCAACAAAGTAATAAGTTGAAAATATTTTTTGGTGCCCACATAGTGTTAAACTTTGTAATAAAGTCTTGTTCTTGAAGGGTGCATTTCTTGCATTTGACGAAATAGCTAATTGAAAATACTAAATTAAGCAATAAAAATGTATGTATATATATATATATAAATATAAATATATATATATATATATATATATATATATATATATATATATATATATATATATATATATATATATATATATGTACACACACACATATAGAGAGAGAGATCATTCAAACTTCTATACTTTGCCATACTAATTAAGTTGATAATCTCTGTTGGAGAATCTTTCAAGACATAATCTCTCTTACAGCCTGTTTGGATGGTGGTTTCCCATGGTATGGTTACCATGGGAACCATGTTTGTTTCCATGATTTTTTAAAAATGGTGGTATGGTATGTTACTATTTCATGGTTTGATAACCATAGAATGAAGCAATTTATTGAACTACCAAATTGGTGGTGTGCCATGGTTTTCATTTTTCTTTTCCAACTATACCCTTATATAATTTTCTTTAATCTTATTTTATCCTTATCAACAAAATACATGCTAAGACTGCGCATTTATTAACAAGATCGAAGATTGCAAGACTTTCTATTAGCAATATAAAAATTCAAAGAGTGAGAAAAATGATCACAGTTATTTAGTAGTAGTAGTTTTTAATGCCAATAAAAACTCAATTCGATAAAAAAAATTAAAAATTAAAATGGAGGGAAACAGAGTGAATGCACAAAAAGCATATACATGGGAAGTGATTTTTGAACTCTAAGATACATACATGTATACCAATTGTTTTATTTATTGGGAAGTACTTCCCGATTGCATTAGTTTGCGTTCGTCAAACCTTTGTTTAGCAAATACCTTTGTGAATTTGGCGTCTTAAAAGGATCATTGGGTAGCTATGAGAAGCATCAAGAAAGAAAGAACAACTGGTTACGCTAGCACTAATATGGATAAAAGAATTGATATCTCAAATGTATTACAATTAGGGGCATTTTAGTAAATTTACCTGTTACCATACCATACCATACCATCAAACCAAACAAAAAATCTATTATTAAACCGCAGTGAACGATACAGTTCATCCAAACATGGTACTGTACCATACCATACTATATCATACCATACTACACCATACCATACATTATAAAGCCATGGCAAACCACCATCCAACTAGGCTGTTAATGAATCTTCCAAGACCATTGAGCTTTCTTCTTTGTCACGATAAACTTGTATCAAATTAAATTAATTATCTCTTTGATGAATTTATACCAACATCACACTTGCTTCTTAATCTTGATAAACTTGTGTATGTTTGACTATTATTATATAAGAAGAAATTCTAAAGAATATTTAATGATCTTCATCAAAATGATGATTACCATATTATCACATGAAAAAGATGTAGAAAAAAAAATACTATTAAAGAAAAGAAAGAGAAAATGAAAATGAATATCCAACAATTCCATAGATGAATGGTATTTACAGATTGATTAATTCATAAGAACTAAGCAAAATGAAGTTGAGAAGACATGTTATTTAAGTGGAAAATACAAATAGATGAAAGTTTTTTTTATAACTTATGAATATAATTATATATAGTAAATATGATAGAGTTTTTCGTTAATTAATAAACAAATTAATTAGTGCAAGAATGAAGAAAAAAAAAAGAGAAGAAAAGATAAATGAGAATAGGCCTCTAAGACATGACACATAGGATTGTCTTAGAGTCTCCTTTATATATATATATATTGATTATGAATCTGCTGTTATGAAACTCATAATTAAGGGGATAAGTATGTTATTTATAAATTTTGCTTGAATTAAAAATTAGACTTTAAGTGATAATAAAAATTCAATAATAATTAATCCGAATAATTCCCCCCCCCCCCGCCCCCCCCGCCCAAAAAAAAGGCCCAATTTTGTGTACTTTAGAATAGAAAAAGATAATAAGCCAGGCAGTTTCATAACAACAGCGGGTACCAAAAGGTTCTATTCCCCACGAATTAAGAGGAAAAAAAAAATAGAAAATGCTTTCAATTAAGGGTGTGTTTGGTATGATGAAAAATATTTTTTTATTTTTTCTTATTTGGTTTCACTAGAATATTGGAAAAATATTTTTCAAAATGACTCATTTTCCTCTATTTCAAGGAAAATGACTTCCCTCATGGGCCAAGAGAAGTCATTTTCTAGAAAATGACAGATATGACTTTTATGCCCCTACTCCCACCCCCACCCCCACCCTTGTTCTCCCACCCCAACAACACTCAAATTCACATTACTCCGAAACATTTTTTACTTTACTTTGCTCTAATTTTTCACTGTTTGAAATAAAAAATATTAAAGCCCGAATTTTTCCTTGTTTTTAATGTTCGTTAAATGTATTGTTATTTTCATGTGCATAGAGGAAGACTTACCTATGTTATTTTTTTTAATTGCATATTTCATTTTGTCATTGTAGTAGCTTATTTCACAAGGTTGAATAACCTTGTCGTTCAATTGTATTTCTATTGATTGTAGTATCTTGAGATTCACCCGATAAAATATTAAAAAATGTCTCCTATGCTTGCTAACTAGTAATTGCTTTAAATTTAGTGACTTGTAATATTTTAATACTCGATATTGATATTATTTGCTATGCTTAAATTAGTTTAGGCAGTGATATACTAGTTAACAGTGAGTAGTATTTTCAAAAAAAATATTTTTTGACTCACCAACCAAACACTAGAAAATATATTTCTGAAGAATATTTTCTACTCACCAATCAAACACCATAAAATATTTTTCGAAAAATATTTTTCACTCACCAACCAAATATAAAAAAATAAATAGCAAACCAATTTATTTTTTCGAAAAATATTTTCCAAGAAAATATTTTCATCATACCAAACACACCCTAGAGTATATCTGATGCGGAAAATTACACATAATAAGTGAATCACATCCAAATCTCTGTGGAGAGACGACTATATATACAACTCTCTCTCTTCTTTTTTCACTCATTAATTCTTCTCCGTAGACCCAATAAACTCCTTCCATTTCTCAGATCGCTCAACTCTTAGCCTTCATTAGAGCACTGCGAAGAGAAATATTTGCTAAAATGTAGGTACATAACTGTAATTAGATAAATTAATCACCAAATGTCATTTTTCAAGTACAAAAAAAGAAAAATGATAATTACTCTTTTGCTCCGAAATTATCGGCAATCTTACTTTTGCCCAAAAAAAAACAACTTTAAGGATATTTGATTAAGTTTATAAATCGCTTAAATTAATTTATAAGCATTTTCTTTTGTCGAATTTATTATTTACCAAAGATGTTTATTAACTTTAGTGCCCATAAGTTAAAATCTATAAGTTGATCACTTATAACGTATGATTTTATAATTTATAAGCATTTTTGGTCTAACCAAGTTTTTTATAATTTTTATTCCAAATTTCTTAAACGCAATTTTCAATTATATCTCTATTTTATTCCTCCGTGCTTGTGGAGTTACATTGAAATATATTGTTGTTGTATGTATCTATATTTTACTTCTGACATTCGTCTTTTAAAAAAAAAAATGTAATAAAAATATTTTTTTTTATATTTTGTAAATTGCTTTAAGGACAGTTTAACATTTAAATTGAAAAAGTACCCTTAATTATATATTATCAATTTCAAAAAATTTCATCCAAACATATAATTACACTAACTAAAAGTATTTTTTAATACTTGATATTTTCAATTATTTCTAATCAATTAACCCAAAAGATCATTTTATGTCAAAATATACTTAAAACTTACAAGTGAGTTTGATCAGTTTACAAAAATTAACCATATAGTACCTTCCTAATTATATCTCGTCACAGTTTTACAAATTTTTATATCTAGATTACCCTGACCTCCTTGACTTGCTTTTATGCTTCTAATTGAAGTCTATAAATAAATAATTCCTTTATTTTAATTTATATGACATTTTGATTTTCGAAAGTCAAAACATTTTAAATTTGGACATGAATTTTCAAAATTTTTAAATAAAATTTATATATTTGAAAACTAGGTAAACAATAAAATATTATAAGTAACAATAATTGACAATTCAAACTAATTAAAAGATAAACTTTCTTAAATACATAGACTTGCTAAAATACTCTCTCTATTCCGTTTTAATTGCTCTTTTTTTTAAAAAAAAAGAATCAAACGATATACACTTTAATTAATATTTTAAGATATATTTCTTACTTAAATTTAAAAAAAAATTATAATTTATAATATTTTTTATATATTTAAATTAAAAAAAATAAAATTAATTTAATTTAATTTAACTTGAAAACTTGCCGAGACAATGCAAAAATTAAAAGGAACAGAGGGAGTATGCAATTTGAAAGGTGCCCATAAATTGGGATGGGGTGGGCATAAAATTAATAAAAAAGCGCGGGAAAATAGAAGATTATCTAAAATTAGGGCTTGTTTTGATAGTCGTTACCAAATTAAGTGAGCAATGGAGAGAAGCAACAATGGAATTTCAGGCACAATTGATCTGAACGGCAGTATTCCGCCGTCGACGGCGGTGGATCTCACCGGAAAAGTGCACCAGCTTCCGTGCTGTATAAAGTTCAATGGTCCATCTGATGTTTCTCACTACTTCAAACCCAAATCCACTGGTATCTGTTAATTAATTATTCCATTTCATTCTCGACTTGAATTTTTTGTTTTTTGGGTATTAAAACTTACTCTATCCGTTTCATTTTGTTTGACGCATGTTTGACATGATAGTCTCTTTTAAGAAAATATATATTAGGAGTTTGTTTTACTAAATTACAACAACATACCCTGTGTATTCCCTCACAAAGTGGGATCTGGGAGGTTAAAATGTACAAAGTAGAGAGACTGTTTTCGATAGATCTCTACTCAGGACAGATAACAGTATAATCAATAAACAAACAAAAATATAAAAGTACACAATAAAAATGGGAGACACACCGCAAGATAATGAAAACAAGACACTTACTCGGTAATACTATAAACCATCTATTCGAAATCAAAAACATCACCGAAATACCACGAACAAACAACTATAGGTGTAGATACAGATAAAAGCACTTGTAGTTACTATTACAGACGAACTCCTACCCACTAACCCTGTATCCCAGTCCGTGTCCTCCACACCACACCTTCCTATCAAGAGTCATGTCTTTCGTAAGCTGTAACTGCTCCATATCATGCCTAATCACCTCCCTCCAATATTTCTTCTGCCTACCTCTACCCCGCCTAAAACCATCAATAGCCAGTCTCTCATACCTCCGAACTAGAGCATTCGTTCCTAGGGGCGGAGCTACCCTTTGCCGAGGGGTTCATCCGAACCCCCTTCGGCGAAAAATTATGCTGGTTAAAATTATTTTTTATGTATATATATTAGATGTTGAACCCCTTTGGTTAGTTCGTATGTTCACTTATGAACCCCTTAGTGAATATCCTGGCTCCGCCACTGTTCATGCTCCTCATCACATGTTCGAACCATCGCAACCTCACTTCCCGCATCTTGTCCTTCACCGAAGCAACTCCCACCTTCTCGTGAATAATCTCATTTCTAACCCTATCACTCCAGGTAAGTCCACACATTCATCGCAATATCCTTATCTCCGCCATCTTCAACTTTTAGATGTGGGGGTTCTTAACTGGCCAATACTCCGGTCCATACAACATAACCGGTCGGATTATTATTCTGTAGAACTTACCTTTATGCTTTGTAAATATAAATTTGACTACTTACACTTTATACGTCTATTGATTTCATAAATTGGACAAGTATAATTATTTTTAGTAAGGGGACCTAGTAAAATGAAACAGGGGGAGTAGTTATTGAGAAATATTTCTTTTTGTTTTATTTATTTGTTTATTTATTTATATATAATTAGTGTTTGAATTTGTGATTGAAATGAAGGTGTAATTGTTGATGGGTTAAGTGTGGAGGAAGCTTATTTTAGAGGAAGGAAGCTTCAGGGTACTACTGTTGCAATTCCTCATGGCTATTCTGGTAAACTCCTTTAATTTTCTTTTAATAATGGTGTTGCTCTGGCTTGCCTATTAAATGATTAATATTGTGCAAATAGTATGGGTAGAAATTTAGCAAAGGAGGACCTAAATACTTAAAAAAATGTGGACTTCTATAAATTGAAGAGCCTTTCTTTCCCATAATAAGATGATAGCATCTACAGTGTAACGAGTTCTATTTCTACTATTGTCTGCTGTTTTGTTACTACCTTTTGTTTTTGTTCTTGTCCTATGTTGCTTGGTCTCAAACCGAGGGTCTATTGAAAACAACCTCTCTACCTCACCTCTGAGGTAGTGGTATGGAATGCATACATTCTAGCCTCCTTAGACCCCACTTTGTGGAATATACTGTGTATGTTGTTATTGTTGTTGAAGTTTCTTATATGTAGGTTACTTGGCCAAAACATACTGATATTTTATGATTGTTTTAATATAATTTTCTTTTTCATCTGATTTATTGTTGTTCAAGGTTTGCAATTGTTAGCTTACGCATGACACCTTGTTATTTTGACCCCTACACTTTGTTGGATCTAAAGTCTCAATACGTGCTCCTTGGATGATAACCATCCATGAGTACATCGTACTCTTGGTTAGTTGTTGCCCACATAGCTGTGTTTATATGCTATAATATTGAGGAAACATTGTTCTGTTGATATTATTTCCCATCCAGCATAATTTATTAGGAGGTTTCATTACTGGATGGCCCGAATATCAATTGATATGAACTTTATTAGAATCCCGTACCAAAAGCTAGCTATTTATGTGGCAGAGCCTAATGCCATGTAATCACAGTGAAATCGTAATCTAAATGGCATGTGATTGAATTCTCACGCCTGCAACCAGGATCATAATTTCTTGATTTTCTTTTCTTTTTCGGGGTATGGGGGTTGAGAGAGGGGTGAGGGTGAGGGGAAGGGATCAACAAGACTGGTGAGCGCTGAACTATTTGCTTGTTTCATCTTTCAAGAGTTTATCCTATCTAGTTTACATGGATTATAGTTTGGCTTCCAACTTTGATGATTAAAAAAAAATTTTGGTTAAGCTTCTGGTTTTATTAGCCGCTTATGTCAATCTTAGAACAATTGTCTGGAAGGAAAAATGTCCAGACGAACTTAAGATATATGTTTTTCGATTTATAGTGTATTATCTTACAGCTTTTGTATTGGTGGACAGGAAGTACATTTAGGTCCCATTAGAGGATATACTCTCTCATGTCTAGTTTGATACTTCAATTCTGCGATATGTACTTCTAAATCTGTATCACTGCATGTGTTGCTGTTTTCAGTGATATCATCTTTTTTCCCTTTTTCTTTCTTGAACTTTGTAGAGTAAAACGACCTACATCACTCATCTGCCACCTAACAATATGATTATTATAGTTCAAATTTATATTAGGATCTTAATCTTCTTATCTTAGTGTCACTTGAAACCTCTTGACTTGCTTCTTCAGGGTTTGTCTTGGGAAAGAAAATGTCTGATGTGAAAAGTAAAAGGTCCAAAGAAGATTCAAGTTGCTGGGAGACGAAGGCAAAGTTCCAAAACATAACATTGTGGAACCATGATTCTCTTCCCTCAGAAAATGATGCTTCAGTGCGTGCCTTCCACCTATTTTCTGTTGCAACAGCAGTAAGTTTCTTCTTCATATTAGTTATCCGGAGATGCCTTTCCACCTTTATCTGTTTGATTTTCTATCAAGTTGCCAAATGTTCATATCAAAGCTGCTTCTTAGACAACAGCAGTTTCTACTATGGTATCTGCTTTGACGTGACACCCTGGCCGCCTAAAATATTTTTTTGGATTGTGGTTAAAATTTCAGAGTGTATCTTACTTCTCCAAATTTTCACTATTTTTAAATATATCTTGGTTTTGTTGGGACTTGAGAGTATCAAATTAGCACCAGTAGTCCAAATCTGTGACCAAAGGTTTGGCTAATTTCGATTCTCCTTTAGCTGTCTTTCCTCTGATAAATGCTTATCAACACTAATGTGGAAAATGAGCATACGGACAAAATGCATGTCGGAGCTGCAACTAAAATGGTCGGGATGCATTTGTATGGGCATTTTATCATTGTTACATGCTTATTTACGCTGCTTTGAGTACCTAGTGATGTAGTCTTTCGTTGAGCCTATATTAAACTTGCTTTTCATCAATGCAGCTGCACCAACCAGTCAGTGTTGAAGACCTGGAAGCTGCATCAATCGATCAAGAATTAGAGCTATAAATTGACAATATGATGAGATAACCTTCACATGGAGGAGTGTACCTTTTCAGCTCATTTAAGCTCTTTGCGAGTTTATGGAAAGCATTCTTCATTATATATCTATACAATGAGGACCCAATTTATGATAGCGTCTAATATGTACACGTGAGAACATATTAACAGACACATTACTTATATCTCGAAAAGTTCCCTTCGTTTCTGTAAGATTGCACATTCTCTGATGTATAGTCGTAGATTTATACCCATTTATGTGGACTGATTGATGACTGTTTAACTAGTATGAGCTTTATCACATGTTGAAACTTGAAATAAGGTTATCTCTACCGAAGAATTTATATTTACCAAGGCCTGACAAACACTCCAAAAATGTATAGTTACACTATAATCCAATTCGATGGTGGCTTTTCAGTTTTAATAAACTTCCTACGCAGAGATAGATCTGTTAGGTCATGTCAAATCAAAACGTTACACTCCCTTCATCGTAATTTATGCACTTTCTCTTTTTAGTCAATTTCAAAAAGAATTACTACATCTTTTTATATAGCAACAATAACTTAAAAATGATTTGTAGCTACACAAATATAGATTTATTTTAGATCTCAAGTTTAAAAAGTTTTTCCTCCAAACAATTATTTAATGGAAAACAATAATTCATTGGCATATAAGCTGGAATAGCTCAGTTGGTTAGAGCGTGTGGCTGTTAACCACAAGGTCGGAGGTTCAAGCCCTCCTTCTAGCGTCTCTTTTTGTGTAATCCTTTTTCATCTTTACTTTTTAGAAGAGTGAACATTCTTGAAATTAACATCCTTTTTCATCTTTACTTTTTAGAAGAGTGAAAATTCTTGAAATTAACATCCTTTTTCATCTTTACTTTTTAGAAGAGTGAACATTCTTGAAATTAACATCCTTTTTCATCTTTACTTTTCAGATGAGTGAACATTCTTGAAATTAACATTTTGGCTTGTTTAAGTTGCAAATTCGTCCAAATTTGAAGCGTTAATTTCTCATATGTTTTTTCGCTCCAATTCAAGCCTATTTTGATAGATATTACTACCGTGGTGAAACTAGCCAATTTTGTTTTTCTTTTTTAAAAGATTTGTTTTGGTAAATAAATAGCTTTTATACTTTTTGAAAATTCGGCTTAAAAAATTTCACGTCAATAATATGTACTTGAATCGGTTTAGTGACTTTGTACGTGAAATGTCAATAGTTGAGTGATTTTTCTGTCACAAAATAAAGTTAAGTGATTTTTGAAATAATTAACTACCATAAGTTAGAGTCACTTTTGTGTCTCTTTTTGTGTAATCCTTTTTCATCTTTACTTTTTAGAAGAGTGAACATTCTTGAAATTAACATCCTTTTTCATCTTTACTTTTTAGAAGAGTGAAAATTCTTGAAATTAACATCCTTTTTCATCTTTACTTTTTAGAAGAGTGAACATTCTTGAAATTAACATCCTTTTTCATCTTTACTTTTCAGATGAGTGAACATTCTTGAAATTAACATTTTGGCTTGTTTAAGTTGCAAATTCGTCCAAATTTGAAGCGTTAATTTCTCATATGTTTTTTCGCTCCAATTCAAGCCTATTTTGATAGATATTACTACCGTGGTGAAACTAGCCAATTTTGTTTTTCTTTTTTAAAAGATTTGTTTTGGTAAATAAATAGCTTTTATACTTTTTGAAAATTCGGCTTAAAAAATTTCACGTCAATAATATGTACTTGAATCGGTTTAGTGACTTTGTACGTGAAATGTCAATAGTTGAGTGATTTTTCTGTCACAAAATAAAGTTAAGTGATTTTTGAAATAATTAACTACCATAAGTTAGAGTCACTTTTGTGTCTCTTTTTGTGTAATCCTTTTTCATCTTTACTTTTTAGAAGAGTGAACATTCTTGAAATTAACATCCTTTTTCATCTTTACTTTTTAGAAGAGTGAAAATTCTTGAAATTAACATCCTTTTTCATCTTTACTTTTTAGAAGAGTGAACATTCTTGAAATTAACATCCTTTTTCATCTTTACTTTTCAGATGAGTGAACATTCTTGAAATTAACATTTTGGCTTGTTTAAGTTGCAAATTCGTCCAAATTTGAAGCGTTAATTTCTCATATGTTTTTTCGCTCCAATTCAAGCCTATTTTGATAGATATTACTACCGTGGTGAAACTAGCCAATTTTGTTTTTCTTTTTTAAAAGATTTGTTTTGGTAAATAAATAGCTTTTATACTTTTTGAAAATTCGGCTTAAAAAATTTCACGTCAATAATATGTACTTGAATCGGTTTAGTGACTTTGTACGTGAAATGTCAATAGTTGAGTGATTTTTCTGTCACAAAATAAAGTTAAGTGATTTTTGAAATAATTAACTACCATAAGTTAGAGTCACTTTTGTGTCTCTTTTTGTGTAATCCTTTTTCATCTTTACTTTTTAGAAGAGTGAACATTCTTGAAATTAACATCCTTTTTCATCTTTACTTTTTAGAAGAGTGAAAATTCTTGAAATTAACATCCTTTTTCATCTTTACTTTTTAGAAGAGTGAACATTCTTGAAATTAACATCCTTTTTCATCTTTACTTTTCAGATGAGTGAACATTCTTGAAATTAACATTTTGGCTTGTTTAAGTTGCAAATTCGTCCAAATTTGAAGCGTTAATTTCTCATATGTTTTTTCGCTCCAATTCAAGCCTATTTTGATAGATATTACTACCGTGGTGAAACTAGCCAATTTTGTTTTTCTTTTTTAAAAGATTTGTTTTGGTAAATAAATAGCTTTTATACTTTTTGAAAATTCGGCTTAAAAAATTTCACGTCAATAATATGTACTTGAATCGGTTTAGTGACTTTGTACGTGAAATGTCAATAGTTGAGTGATTTTTCTGTCACAAAATAAAGTTAAGTGATTTTTGAAATAATTAACTACCATAAGTTAGAGTCACTTTTGTGTTATAAAACAAAATTGAGTGACTTTTTAAGATAAAATTAATTGAGTAATTGTTTGGGGAGTTAATTCAAAATTCAGATATACTAATCTAAGATGAAATAAATTAGGTAATATAGACAGTCATATCAAGAATTATATGAAATAAGTGGAAAGATAACTAAGTGCATCAACTTTTGCTTGCCTTGCCTCTGCACCCGACATAGGAATATACCAAAACTTAAATAAGTTTACATATCTTTATTTTAGTTTTATTGAACGCGTTGTTATTAATTACTTTATTATTTACTATCAGTGTTGTCTAGAACTATCATCTTTAAACCACTGTTACTCTACCTTTCTTGGATTCATTGAACAATCATACCTTGCTTTGGAATATATATGCCAGCAAATGTTAAAGGAACTCCCATATTGGCATATTCTCTTTTTCGTTATTAAAAATATTATCTTTAATGCTACATTTAATTAACAAGAAGATTTTGACCCTTAATTCAATTTCGTCCAACTAAGGCCCTTTTTGCAATTATGCTTTCTAGCGGCTTAGTCATAAATAGGACTGCTTATCGGATAGATTGAATGAAGTATTATACTTAACGTTTTAGTTTATCGGTTATCAGTTTTAAAATATACAAATTTCCTAGCCAATTAATAACATATCGATTGGTTTGATAACGGATAAATAATTATCAGACAGTTATTGACCGATATATCGAACCTCCGCAATTTCTGCTTACAGAATAGAAGACTTTTTCCGCAATAACTACAAAGATAGTAGTACTAAAAACTAGCACTTGCCTCTCAGTCTCCAAACCAACTCTTTCCATTCAGAGAAGAGAAAGCCTAACATAAAAAGATTGTTTTTTAGGTAGTCGAACGCAGTTAAGCAGCTTTGAAAAGCCAGGCAGAATATATTTATTTCTAATAACTTTATTTTTTTAGTCTTTGTTAGGGTTAATAATGGGTTTTAAGTTATTATGATAGAATTCAGATACATTAAGTTTAGATTTTATAATTTATAATAATTTAATATGTATGTTATATATTTAGGAGGAAAAGTATAAATATATATTATAATTATTAACGGATTAACGGTTTATTCGATAAGAAACTTGACTAATCCACCCCACATCAACAAATCGTTAATTATAAAATTTCATTCACCAACGAATTATCCGATAAGTCAATAAATCAATTTTACGATTGACTTATCGAATGCGATTTAATTTTAAACAATGATAACAAACCCAGTGTGTTGATTTTAAACAACACTAATCATAAATTGATTTGTATCCTCCTTATCACTAAATACCAAGTGCTAATTGTATTAATTGAAAAAAAAAAAAAAAAGAGTGATTGAATCTTCCGTGTGGAAGTTTGCATGTTAAACTTTTTTTTTAGGTAGTGCATGTTAAACTTTAATTACAGCAAAACAAAAAGAAGAGTGAATTTTTAATACTAGTCTCGTGTTTATAGATTTTGTCCAAAATAAATACTTACTAATTTTATATAATAAAAAAATTGTAAAAAATTATTTTTCTTCTTCCAAGTTTGCTTTTATTAAGATACTACTGGCGATAGGTCCGTACTGGGCACAGCCCAACATGTTAAGATTAAACTTTTTAAATTATTATGAAAGTATTGAAATAAATCATCAAAAAAAAGTATTTATATATTTATATATAATATGAATGTATTTAGAAATTTAATCCCAGTTTATATTCTCCCGATAATTTTATCACCTAAAGTTTAGATCTTTCATTAAGTGTTAAGAAAATTATATTTATAATTTATGCATGAAGTGACATAAAAAATTAAATAGTTTTAAATAATTTAAGTTTTTAATTATTCTGATTTACAATGCTCTTTCTTCTATCCCAATTTAAGTGACACTAATATAATTTTGATAGTCAAGCAGATATCACGTTTGAAGTAGCGAAGCAGACATGTCTTAAGTGACCCATAATAACTAATTAGAAGTGATATAGCAAAATTATTATAAAAAATACTTGTGAAAATAATTTAAGTAGGCCTCATATAAGATATCAAGTTAATTTAAAACATCAAGAGTTAATTTATCATTTTATGTCTATTTTACCTTTTTATTAAATATTATTAATTTCTTAATACTTAGATTACTTATAATAATAAATTAAAGGTGATATAGTAAAATTACGGTTGAAGCAGTTGCAACAGACATGTCATAAATGTTTATTTTATTTTTTTCTTATTAAATATTATTAATTTTCTAATATGTAAATGACATATAATAATTAATTAGGGTTGATATAGTAAAATCACGGAGCAAGCAGTGGTCGGCAAGCATGTCGATCACCAATACAAAAAAGTAGTTAGAAAATTAAAATTTAATTTCCTTATTTACGTAGTTTATTCTTCATTTAGTTGTACCTAATAAGAATTGATATAATTTGATCATTCAGATCTTAGCTCGTAACTATGTATTAAATTATTTGTTTGAATCTAATCATTTAGATCTGAGTAGGTGTACTACTTTCATACTTTCTTTTTGACACAGATATTACTATTGCAAAGTACTTCATCCAATCATTTTTAATTTATAATTCTTCATCTATTTTATTCTTATTATTAAATATTATTTATAATTTAATACTTAAATGACTTATAATAACTATTTAGAAGTGATATAATAAAATTACTATAAAAAGTACTTGTGAAAAAAAATTAAGTGAACCCCATATAAGTCGTCTAGTTAATTTAAAACATCAATGGTTAACAAATTAGAAGCGATATATTAAAATTACTATAAAAATTACTTGTGAAAAAAATTTAAATGGATCACATATAAGTCGTCAAGTTAATTTAAAACATCAAGAGTTAACTTATAATTTTGTTTCTATTTTATCTTTTTTTAATGAAATATTATCAATTTTTTAATGCGTAGATGATCTATAATAATTAATTAGGAGTGATATAATAAAATCATGATTGAAGCAGTTGTAATAATGATTTAAGTTTTTAATTATTCTAATTACAATACTTTTTCTTCTATTCCAATTTAAGTGACATTGATATAATTTCGAAAGTTAAGTAAATATTACGATTGAAGTGTCGAAACAGATATATCTTAAGTGACTCATAATAACTAATTAGAAGTGATATAATAAAATTGGTATAAAAAAAATACTTGTGAAAATAATTTAAGTAGACCTCATATAAGATATCAAGTTAATTTGAAACACCAAGAGTTAATAATTTATCATTTTATGTCTATTTTATTTTGTTTAATTAAATATTATTAATTTTTTAATATTTAGATGACTTATAATAATTAATTAAAGGTGATATAGTAAAATTACGATTGAAACAGTTGCAACAGACATGTCATAAATGTCTATTTTACCCTTTTTATTAAATATTATTAATTTTCTAATATGTAAATGACATATAACAATTAATTAGGGTTGATATAGTAAAATCACGGAGCAAGCAATGGTCGGCAAGTATGTCAACCACAGAAACAAAAAAAATAGTTAGACAATTAAAATTTAATTTCCTTGTTACGTATTTTATTCTTTATTTAGTTGTACTTACTAAAAATTGATATAATTTGATCATTCAGATTTTAGTTCGTAACTATGTATTTCATTATTTGTTTGAATCTAATCATAGATCTAAGTAGGTGTACTACTTTCATACTTTCTTTTTTGACACAAATATTAATATTGCAAAGTATTTCATCCAACTATTTTTAATTTATAATTTTTTATCTATTTTATCATTGTTATTAAATATTATTTATAATCTAATATTTAAATGACTTATAACAACTATTTAGAAGTGATATAATAAAATTATTATAAAAAGTACTTGAGAAAAAAATTTAAGTGAACTCCATATAAGTCGTCAAGTTAATTTAAAATATCAATGATTAACTAATTAGAAGCTATATCTTTAAATTATTATAAAAATTACTTGTGAAAAAAATTAAGTGGATCACATATAAGTCGTCAAGTTAATTCAAAACATCAAGAGTTAACTTGTAATTTTGTTTCTATTTTACCTTTTTTTTTTAATGAAATATTATCAATTTTTTAATGCGTAGATGATCTATAATAATTAATTAGGCGTGATATAATAAAATCATGATTGAAACAGCTGATATAGTAAATGACTTATAATACATAAATAACTTATAATAATTAATTAAGAATGATGTAGTAAAAGCATGGTTGAAACAATTGAAGCAAACATGTCATAAATATCTATTTTACCTTTTTAATTAAATATTATTAATTTTATAGAACATAAATAACTTAAAATAATTAATTAAGGATGATATCGTAAAATCATGATTGAAGCTGCTGAAGCAGACATGTCTTCCACAAGCTGCCTGCTTCAGCAGCTTCATTGTCACTTATATATTAGTATTTAGTAATCTATATCTATAATATATTAAAAGTGTGAACACCCTTAGAAAAGTGATTTGAATTTTTTAACCTTCATTAAAAGACTCTTGTTTAGATAAAATTATTTTTTCGTTATTTTTTAATTTATTATTTAATTATTTTTTATTATATTAACTAAACTTTCTAAAATATATGAGACTTTAATATTTTTCTTTTGACCAAACTTTCTAAAATATATGAGACTCCTAAAATATATGGTAAGCAGAATAATTAATATTTTTCTTTATACTGTTCAATTAGAAAAATACTCCTAAAATAGCCCTCATTAACCAAGCCGGAAGAATGAGTCATAAACCTCATAGGACTCCTTGCTATCGACTTTTAAAAATATTTTTAGTAAAGCTTAGATTTAATAAATAAATTCTCCATTTTTACCTACAAATTTAATTATTATATTCATCTTTATTATTTAAACAAATATCTTATTTAATGTAATGTTTGAACTCATTAAAGTAAGGTACATGCGCAAAGCACGTACACCTAAACTAGTAGAAATAGAAATGGGGTTTTATATAACCAAAAAATTAAATTTGAATAGGTACTATATTCAATTAAGAATAAATTTAATTAAAGCATCTCTTACTTTCTAGGATTGAATAAGTTTTTCAGAGAGTATAAATCCAAAAAAAAATAAATCCGGGGATGAATAAATTTTTTAGTATGGGTATTCAAGTGACTTGAAAAAAAATTCTAGGGATGAATATTTTTTTTAAAATTAGTTGTCAAGTTCAAATCACTGTATTGTATATGAACAGTAGAGGATATGAGATGAAGAAAAGTCAATTAGACTATGTACAACTTGCAATTTTCTTCTAGAACTTAATTAAAAAGTGTGATTTCGGTCGAGGTATTACGAGCCGAGTAGAATCAAGTGATGGTTGATTATAATAAAAAAAGGGAATGAGATAAAGTTCTAATTAAAAGTGGAATATATGAATTCAAGCAATGGAAAATATATTATAATTTTTTACCGAGTGAGAATATATTTGAAAGCCATTTGGTAGTGGGTATATTATTCTATCTTTATCAATGTGGCCTCAATCTCTAGCATTCAAACCCATACTACTTTTATGCATTCAATTTTTGACAACTTAATAGTATATTCTTCTTTAACTCTTTTTTTTTTTTATCGGTTCGATCATCTCTAGTTTTTGAAACCAATTGGTCTTAATATTAGAAAACGAACATTCTATATATATTACTAATTTATAAAATATATACACATGTATAAGTTAAATATACACATTTATAGAAGATATATACACATATATACGCACTATTCAATGTATATGTACTACTTTAAATAAAATATACTACAATATATATATATATATATATATATATATATATATATACTAATTTATAAAACATATACACATGTATATGTTAGATATACACGTCTATAGAAGATATATACACATATATACGCACTATTCAATATTCAGCAGAATTAATAAATGAACCTCAATATTGATTAAAAGCTAATGTAATAGGAACTCTATATTTATAACAAGTTTTTAAAAAATCATACGTAGAATTTCATCTAATATCAATTTCCTCAGGCATCAATATCGGTGCAAGTTCATTTTCTTGACATTTAGCTTTAAATTCTCTAATTCTTTTTTTTCGATTATTTCCTTGAATAAAACCAACAGAAAGACGGATTTTTTCAATATAAAGATCAAAAAACTCAAGACCATCTTTTACAATTAAATTATATATATGACATGCACACTTAATATGAAAAATTTCAGGTAACGGCGGAGATAACTTAAATTTTAACTTTGTTATAGCAGTTTTGTTGTTAAAAGCATTATAAAAAACAATACATAAGATTTTATTTTCGATACCATAAAATTTGGTAACTTTAACAATAGAATAAACAATAAAATCTCTAGTATGTTTACGATCTTCATTATATAAAAAAGTAAGAATATGTTTTTGCATCACAAAATTACTATCCATCCAGTGACAAGTAACGGTTAAATAATTATTTTTATTTACAGCACAACCAAGACCAGAAGTTAGGGACAATCTACATTGAATATTTTTTAACAATGTTCATAAATAAAAATAATATTGTGAATAAAGTATAAAAATATCAGACCGACAAGTACTTCTAGGAATACCATTAAACATAGAACTATAAATTGCTTGAATATAATGAATAAAGACATCAGAAGAAGGAAAACTAAAAGGCAAACGACCCACAACCACCATTTTAGCTATTTCTTTCTGGTCCCTCAATTTATTATACTTCTTTATTATCTGATCGGTTGTTGGGTCCATTCTAGTTTGTGTTGGCCCACCAACATCCCCCCACCTCGTGCAATATTTAACTCTCTTTCGTAAGCATCACCTATATGTCTCATTAACATACCCGTACCCCCTTACTTGCCTCCGTGTTTATACTTATATATTTGTTGACAAATAGTGCATTGCACCTCAGTATCTGATATACGTTCAAAAAATTGCCATGCAATACTAGTTGTTTTACGAGCTCTTGGGGCACGGGGAGGACCGAGGGGGGGGGGGGAGATTAACTGATTCAGATCTAACGTTAGCATTTTCTACTGGGAGTGTCTCACCAATATTTTCGTCAGCTCCATCTAAATTAACTGCATCTACTTCATTTTCTTCTTCTATACCGTATTTTTCCAAGTTTCTACATAATTCATATCGTGAGCACCTACACCTATTTCTTCCTCAAAAGGTGTACCAAGCGGTACCGGAGGCGAAGGCACACATCTATATCTACTACTTGAAGTACCTCTACCGCTAGTAATTTGCTTTTTACTACCACTACCGCTTCCGGGATAAAATTTTTAACACTTTTAGTAGCGAGGTTTCTTAATTTATCCATAATATAAATTAAACTAAAAAAATTCAAAATACACAAATATAATAAAATTAAATATTCAACAATTAATACACTAAATAAAAATTAAACGTAAGAGATGGAACGACAATATCAAATTTTAGAAGTATCTGAAGGTTGCAACTTTAGAAACTTCCACTCGTGCTTTGTAATCGCAAAATTAAAAAATTAAAGTGAGTACTTTAGGAAATTAAATATATAGAATATTTGAGAATTGAGAATTGAGATTTGATAGAGAATGAGATTTGAGAGAATGAAAAATTGTGTGAAAAATGATTTGAAGTTGTAGGGTATTTATAGAATTTTTTATGGGATTAAAAAATATTTTAAGCGTTTTTTTTTTAATAAATGGGCCCAAACTAGCCGTTTGAACCTAAAAACGGCTATATAGCCGTTGGGCCAACGGCTAGTTTGACCCAAATCTCTATTTTTTTTTTTAATGACAATCAGGTCGGGCCGGGCCAATTAATCGACGGGTCTATACCGGGCTTGGCCCTGGCTGAATTAACTGGGCCCAACCAAAAAATTAAATCGACCCGATACTCGATACCCTACACCCCATGGACTAACCGGGCCGGATCAAACTAGGCCGATTTTATTAAACAGGCCAGTTCAAGCCGGGTCAATCCGGCCCGTTTGACAGGTTTAATTGAACCTGTCGGGCCGTCGAGGCTGCTAACTAGCTTGGCTCTAGACTTCGATTAGTTTAGACTTGCACTGAGGTCACTAAGCACATAAGGAATAAATAAAAAATTTCCTAAAAAAAAAATATTATAGAAATTTCACGAAATACCCTATTTAGATTTTAGACACGACTATTTAATCTGTATCCAATGTGATGAACTGTTCAAACATTTTTATTTAACAATAACTTGGCTTTGGCTTTCAACATCTAGCTAGGTCTAAACGCAAGTTGAAATTAGTGGCGAAGTCAGAAATTTAACTAAGAGTGTTCAAAATTTAAAATATCTTTATGAAAAATATTTTTTCACGTATACACTAATTAACTTTGCATATTTTTTTTTTTTATATACATGATATAATTTTTCAACGAAAGATATTCAATTGATCACCTTCACTGCATGTTGCTACTCCACTGGTCGACATATTAGAATATAATGGTGATGAGGTATTTCCTTTCGTTGGTGGTATTCTTAGCTAAATGCCTTTTACGTATGACTTGATTCCCTTTCCTCCTTCGGCGAAAAGTGGAAGGTGCATGGAAATCCCCTCTATCTCTCTCTCTATATATCATTATTGTAGTTCAAATTAGTATAATTAAAGCATTCAAATTAAATCTCCACATCAATTCTTTGTATTTTGTTAGTAATTCGACTTGTATAGCATGCAAATGGCTTCAAAAGCTCACTATCAAGGCAATCATGCATTCCGTGAAACAGAAAAGGTGCATCAAATTTCATGCATTCGTTTCTTCCAATATATATTGCAATTCTTGTTTAATTCTCTCATTATATACTTTATATGCTCGATCAAATCTTTATTTGTTTAATAGTGTTATTGTTGTGGTTTGTAGGGTTATACAGTTTATCCGAAAGCTCTTAACATTGTTTGGGGAAATGATAAGCGCTTTTGGAAGTTACCAATATACGAGTAAGAATGAGCTTACCAGTTACCAAATAATCTATTCAAGTTAATTATAGAAATTGAATGTGTTACTATGTTCTACCTTGCATGTAAATTGGCTGACATTGTTATTATATATTTTTTTGAATTACAGAAATGATGGTGCTGAACTTATACAAGTAAATTGGCTGGAGGTGACTGGTTGTATTGACAATATTAATATAGCGATGAAAACGGCATACGGCATTGGATTTACAATGTCATTGATGAATGATGCTTTCGGTTGGAACGATTCGCCAGTTTATCTTATGGCTAAATGGGGAGATAACACTCAATGGAGGAAGGTTAATTTGACAAGTGAGATTGATGGCAAAAAGTTGATACCAAAAACTATTACGATAACAAAAGGGAAGGGAAACAATGTTGATAAGATTTACTTTGGATTGTATGAAGTTTGGAACAAAAAATGGAAAGGGGGTCTCAAAATTCATTCTGTAAACTTGACAGAGATTTAGAAGTTATTTTATCTGAGTGAAAGAACAATAATAGCTACAAGAAAGTTGTGAGAGAAAAATAAATCGATTGTTGTCATTTTGGAAATCAAGATTTAGAAGAGGGGAAGATCAAGTTATTAAGAGTCTTAGTCTTTTTCATGTATTTTGGAGTGTGTTTTCTAATTAACATAGATTTGCATTTGTATTTGTATTGCTTGAATCATGAGTGAAAATATGATTTCCAATAATATGATCCTTTTACACTAGTAGCTTATATTGAACTCAATGATAATTTGAAGTATACAGTGGCCAATAGTTTGGGGCAAATGAAATGTTTGAAATTCCAGCGTCATCCAATTTCTTGACTCGGATTTATCTAAGCTGTGAGTTTAGATTTCATTGTAGAGCGGGTGATGCATTTTTGTTTGAACACTTCCACCATATTTCACTTCCACCAATGGTAAAAATATATCCATTTTCGAATTTTGTTTTAGTTGACTTGGTGATATAATCCGCATCACTATAATCCTTAATAACTGCGAAATACTTATTGTTGTGTAAAAGAATAATCTTGGGTGTAATTCAAATATCCTAAAATTCGTTTCATTCTAATTCAATAAGTTTAGTTAGGATTACTTTGATATCAACTTAGTTTAGTTATCGCACAAAGCTATATTAGGTAGTGTACAACTCATTATATTTATACATCAAACTTTTCACCACTCTAGCATAATTCAACTGAAATATGATTTGACCGTTACATTCTACAGAAATATGGTTATTTAGATCAATTTATGAGTTCTTGCAATTTTAAAGTTCAAATATTTAAGACTTTTCAATACCATTTCACATATAATGAAATTGAGAAAAAGCTAGAATTTTCTGTGCTTATCTTGTATATTCATTGAACAATCACACTTGCTTTGGAACAACTATATGGAAAGCAAATATTAAAGGAAATCATTTACCTTTTTCGTTATTTAAAACATTACTACTTTAATGCAACTAGTTTGATAAGAAGAATTTTGACCCATGTTGGTCCAACTTCGGCCATTCACCAATTATGCTTTCTGCCGGTTTAGGAATAATTAAATTGATTATTTGTCTCCTTATCACTAAATATCATGTACTTATATTATTATTTTTATAATGAAAAAGAGAAACAGAATCAATAGAAGTAAACTTAATTAAAGCAGAAAAAGTGAAATTAAAAACCCATTATTATAAGATTAAGTTGAAAAGTCAAATTAGACTACAACTAGCAATTTGTTCTAGAACTTTAGAAAGTGTTAACTTCTCTCGAGGTAATTTGGCAGACTAGAATCAAGTGAGTGATGGTTGATAAAAAAGTTCAATGAAGAAAAGGTTTAAAAGCAATGGAAAACGATAGGTAGTATTGTAATATACTAAAAATGTGAAAATATATATAGTACAAGGCCAATGTTGTAGTGGGTATATTATTCAAGCTTTATCAATTTGACCTCATGCATTCAATTTTTGATAGTGCGGAGTATATTTTAATTTTATGTTATCATTCCTTTCATCTCCAGCATTAAAATCCTAAAGAAAGCTATGATACTGCGTGGGGTGTTGATAATTTTCGAAACATCTAGGTTGTGTCTCGATTGGTAGTTTTAGAAAAGAGGGAATTATTAGTTAAGTGACATGTTCGGGCTCTAAACGACAGGGTAGGTGATGATATTATAGTTTAATTCTATTTGTGCAATATATGCGTGTTAATTAGTTCCTAGTATGCTTATTAGTATATGTTGTTTGGTGAGGTCAATTCAATGAATTTAACTTCTTGTGTGATTTTGACCTATCTTATAGTTAAATGAGGAATATTTCACTATTTGAACATTCTCTTGGTCTATTGGTGGAATAAGGCTGCTAGGCACTTGTGTCTGAGATTTTGGTACATGGACAAAATTTGTCCCCTGCAGGTCATGACTAAAGGGCGTTTATAATACTCATAATATGTATGTACAAAGTACAAGTGTAACGAACTAAAAATTTGATAAAATATGTGAAATTTTTTATTTTGTGTGATTTGACAATTTTATCCCTCCTTGTAGTTGCATTATGGTATTTCTGGAGTGTGGGAGTGAGGCATGATTTTCGATGCATTTTGGTACCATTTATGCGATATTGTGATTTTTGATGGTTTCGAGAGCTTTATTTTAGATCTATGGTAATATCTTTTGATCCGTGCGATGGATGACTGAATAGAATGCGCCAACAGCTCCTCCAGAATATCGATTTCAGGCTAGGTAGACCTTTGGTTCAGGTCCCAGTGCATTCGAGCTCATTTCGACCTATTGGTCGGAAAGTTGAAAAACTGAAAATATGAGTGTGGAACCCACATTTGGTCAAAATGACCTCGGATGGAAAAATTGACTTCGCCAACAAATTTAGAATGTCGATTTTAGGGTGGTAACATATTTGGTGTGATTTTACGGCTTTTAAAACTCATTTTGATCTTTAGTTTGAAATATTGCAGTTTTGAATTTTAGGGGTTCACTTTCTGAAAATAATGTTTTATCGAAATTCTGATATCGCCATTGAATTCGGAGCGTCATATTTAGTGTTGTTACATAGTTCGTGTGCATATATCGAACTTCGCTCGAATTTCGGACACCCTGTTGAAGTTTGCTTCAACTTGAAAATATCTGGTGCACCAGGTTGCTGGTGCAACCAAATACATAAAGGGTAAATCGGGATTGAGGATTACCATTTATGTGTTAAATGTCTGGTAATCTAGGTATAGTTTAAATAACCCCCTTTATCCGGTTTTTGCTCATTCTTTCACCTTACTCTTGAGAGTTAAACCTTAAAATAGTGTGAGAGCTTAAAAGTGAAGCTTGTGAAGTTATATTAACATATATTTCTTGATTCTATTACGCATTTAAGGTGAAAAAACACTATTTTTTTAGTAATTTCTTAATTAATTTCTCAAAAATCCAAAAAACTTAAGGCTTGATTCTTTACCCCAATTTCACTCCTTTTCACTTGAATAATATTTTTATCTCATAATTATTAATTTTTCATCAATTTAACCTTCAAAACAACTTCGATTCTTGATTTTAACTCAAATTTCAAAGATTTTACCCGGTAAAACTCAAAAATATTTTTTCTTTGATTTGAACCTCATTTTTTACTCGATTTAACTTGGGTTTTCAGCTATAGGTTCCTAAAAATATCGAAAACATGTTTTTGAATTAAAGTTCTAATTTTGTCATTTTTTTTAAAACTCATTCCGGGGATCCATTTTGACCCCGAATCAAGAGTAGTCAATGTGAGTGTCGTTGGTTTGTTTGATGTGTAGATTTCATATTTGATATTTTTAGAGGAGTTTGGGATCGTTTGTGGAAAGTAAGGTCATGAGTTCGAAGTGTAGCGTACCAGTTTCGGCTTTTGAGCTAGGTTATGACATAACTCTTTCAGACTGGGTTGAGTAGTAAATGATAATACAAAATGCATGTTAAGGGTGTGAACTAATCATGAAAAATGAATATTTATGTGTTGTGCCTGTATAGGGGCCTATATGTGATGTAATTGTCAAAATTGAGTTATTATGTGATATATGTAACCATGTGGGGTCCTATGTGATATTAATAGCCCTAAATACATGTGAATAATTGTATTGTGTAGTTAAGATTCTTAATATGGTACCATTGGTGTATTATAATTATATTCATACTTTATTGGCATATGAGACATGTGGAAATTCGTGGATGAAAGTGAAATAATGAGTGGATTTTGGCTCACATGGTTGTGGAAATATATCATTATGATTGATTGTGAAAATATATCATATGGTTGGTTGTGAAAATATATCATGTGGTTGGTTGTGAAAATACTCATTGTGATTGGTTGTGAGCATTACATCCTCATATCATACTCATTCATGAAACATTGATACGACCGTGGCAACATCTGAGAAACACTAGCACCGCTTTTTTAAAACCCTCCCCGAGGGATGTACCGAGAAGGAGATATTGTAACACCTTATAAAACTCTTTCTGAGGGATGTACCGGAAAGGAGATATGTGATATGTGGATTGTATACGGGTTGACGAACCCTCTGGGTCCTGCTTTGGGAGGATTGTCTCCGTAGGTGTACATGGGGATTATGCGATGATCTCGGAGGTTGTGCAATTACCTCGTGCATTATCATCATCATTATATTCATTGCACTTACTTTATTGTGTTTATATTGTGTTGTATTGCCATATTAACTTGCCCTTTATGTAATTGTCTTATCTTCTTTTACTTGTATTTGATGATCTTGTATATGCATGTCTCTCCTTGTTCTACTTATATGTGATATAATTCATACTTGTGTTCTATCTGGTTGTGATGTTGCAATATATGTGATATATTAAAACTGTTAGTGCAAGCGATGTGGGTTACCATCCAAGAGTCAAACTCTTAGTGTATATTTTGTATGCTTTATTTACTACCTTTCTTGGTCGGCCTATGATCCATACTAAGTACAAGTGGACCGTACTCATGCCTACTGCGCCCCTTCGATGCAGGTCCTTGCTCGAGTGCGCCTCAGCTTGCTTGACTTAGGCGATTGCTGCAGCTTTCAAGGTAGCGGTTGGTCATTCATGCATCTGAAGTTCACCTCTATCTTTTTATAGTAGTTATGTCTTTATTAGTATTCTAAGACAAATATTATTCCTTTGTGGTTATTTTTCTGATGTATTTGACTTTTGGATTGTATTAGCAGTTCTCACACTATTGACACCTAATTTTGGGCATGATTGGTATTTTGGTTAAGTTCTTTCCACATTGTTATGATTACTTGTATGGTTCGAATTCATTCTAGAAGTCTTACCTTGAGCATTTCTATCCTTTCCTTTTCCCTTCTTGCATTAGTTTGGGTGATAGGCTTACTTGTCAAGTTATGCTGCGACAAGTGCCATCATGACCCTTATTTTTGGGTCATGGCAAATTGGTATCACAACAGCCGGGTTTCATTGGTCTCAACAGTGTAAGAACGGGATGTCTAATTGAGTCTAGCAGATCGATACATAGATGTTTGTATCTATCTTCGAGAGGGTATATGATGTCTTTAGGAAACCTCCCCCATTTTATTCCTTATCGTGCAAAATTATTTCATACCTTGTGTTCTGAGTTGTGTTTCACTCTTTCTGCGCGCATGGTGTGGCTTATACTACATATCAATTGAGAGATGCTGTGAGAGATTACTGGATATCATTTATCGATTATAGTCTCGTTGATGCTCCTGAGTTATCATGTGATTAGTTTATTGATGCCTTTCTGAAGAGATTTGTGCCTTTCAGTTTGAGAGATCATATGTGGGACGAGTTTGATCATTTGGAGCAGGGCTTTATGACAGTTGCTGGGTATAAGAAACGCTTTCATACCCTGTCCAAATATTTCTACAATAACATTTCCACCTAGTCTGAGAAGATTCAGAACTTTGTGAAGGGTTTGGATGTCTCTCTTCAGTTGGCTACATCTCTGATGGTTGTGCTTGGGGCTCCTTTTTAGAGTATTGTGGATCACACTAAGATGACAGAGGATATTATTAGTGCATCTCAAAGAGGTGCCATATTTTGCTGAGTTTAGGAGTCAGACCTCTCGAGGTAAAGATTTTAAAGGTTCTCATAGATACCATGGTAGGCTAGTGCAGGCAGCTTTACAGAGTTCAGGTGGTGGATCTTCTAGTTCAGTAGTTAAGGGTGGTCGTTCGGGCTCAGTTGCACCTTCTTTTGTTGAGGATGGTTGTAGAGGTTTCTATGTAAGTGATGAGATTGGTCATATGGCCAAGGACTTTCCCCACCGGGTGGTTTGAGCTACTCTTATTCTAGCTGAAGGGGTAGGGGTGCTACTAGAGGTGCGAGGGGCAGAGGTAGTGGAGCTCGAGGGGGTGGTCATAGGGCCACTCAAGAATTTAGTGGTCGTGGGTCCACCCAGATAGTTGGTAGTTGTGTTCAGTGTTATACTATACCAGCCAGACCTGAGGCAGGGGCTTCTAATGCCGTGATTACATGTATCATCCCCGTTTATTTCAAACCTGCATCTGTATTATTTGATCTCAGATGGACTTTCTCCTATGTGTGTATGTATTTTGCTTCGGGTTTTGATTCTATTAGTGAGCCTCTGTCTATGCCTATTCGTGTATCTACCCTAGTAGGTGATTCTTTAGTGGTGGATCAGGCGTGTCGATCTTGTGTTGTGACTTTTGCCAGGCGTGAGATTTTAGTATATTTATTTGTATTAGATATGATTAATTTTGATGTTATTTGGGGTATGGATTGGTTGGATCTTTATCATTTTGTCTTGGATTGTTTTGCTAAGAATGTGACTTTAGCTTCGCCGGGTGTGCCAAAGATAGTTTTGATAGGGTGCACTTCATTCGAGTCCTAAGAGGCTTATATTTTATGTTCAGGTTCATAAATTGGTTGAGAGGAGATATTTATCTTACTTGGCTCATATTCATGACATCATTGTTGTTTCACCTCATTCTTTGGATTTTGTTCATATTATCCGTGAGTTTATGGATGTGTTCCTTACAAACTTACCTGGTATGCCTCCAGATTGAGATATTGATTTTGATACAGATGTTGAGCTGGGAACCAAGCCCATTTCCATTTCTCCTTAAGAGATAGCCCCAACAGATTTAAAGAAACTGAAGGATCAGTTACATGAGTTGTCAGATAAGGGATTTATCTAACCTAGTGTTTCACCTTAGGGTGTGCCTGTCTTGTTTGTGAAGAAAAATGATGGATCTATTCGGATGTGTATTGATTATCGACAGTTGAATAAGGTGACAGTTAAGAATAAGTATTCTCTTCCTCGCATTAATGATTTATTTGATCATCTTCAGGGTTCTGCAGTGTTTTTGATGATTGATTTGAGGTCTGATTGTCACCAGATAAGGATTAGAAGTTCTTGGTCATGTCCTTTGGGTTGACCAATGCTCCTTCCGCATTCATGGAGTTGATGAATTATGTGTTTTGACTGTATCTCAACTCCTTTGTTATTGTATTTATAGATGATATCTTAGTTTATTCTAAGAGAGGTTGAGCATGAGGAGTTTTGCGGATTGTGCTTAGAGATGAGAAGTTGTATGCCAAGTTCTCTGAGTGTGAGTTTTGGTTGGAGTTTTTTTTTGGGTCATGTGGTGACTAAGGAAGGTATTATGGTTGATCCAGCCAAGGTTACAGTGGTTTATGATTGGGCTAGACCTACTTCTCCCACTGAGATTTAAAGTTTTATTGGCTTGGCAGGTTATCAGTGTTTTATTGAGGGGTTTCATCCATTGCTGCTCCATTGACCAAATTGACCTAGAAGAATTTTTTTTCAGTGGTCCAATGCTTGTAAGGCGATCTTTCAAAAGCCCAAGGATTTGTTGACTTCAGCTCTTATCTTGACTTTGTCCAAGGAGTCCGTGGGTTTTACTATCTTTTGTGATGCTTTAGGTATTGGGTTTGATGCTATGTTGATGCAGGAAGGTAAGTTGATTGCTTATGCGTCTCATCAATTAAATCCCAATGAGAGGAATTATCCTACGCTTGATTTGGAGTTGTGCGTAGTTGTGTTTTCCTTGAAGTTGTGGAGGCACTACTTGTATAGAGTCTGTTGTGAGATCTTCTCAGATCATCGAGCCTTTAGTACATCTTCACCTAGCAAGATCTTAATATAAGGTAGTGCCGTTGGCTTGAGTTGCTTAAGAATCATGACTTGACTATTCTCTATCATTTGGGCAAGGCTAATATGGTTGCGGATGCTTTGAACCGATAGTCGACTAGCATGGGTAGCTTTACGCATTTTTGACCTAGGAGAGGCCTTTGGCCTTAGAGGTTCATTCTTTAGCTAACCAGATGGTTAGACTTGATATTTCAACACCTGGACATGTTTTGGTATTTATGAAGGCTAGATCTTCTTTGATGGAGCAGATTCTAGTTCATCAGTTTGATGATGTTGGATTGAGGTTGATTCGATATAAGGTGTTGAGTTGGGAGGCTAAGGAAGCCTCACTTGATTCAGATGGAGTTTAGCGTATTGGAGGCTAAGTTTGTGTGTCGGGAGTGCGTGACTGGATTAGGTTGATCTTGGAGGAGGCCCATTTTTCCAGATATTCCATCCATCTAGGTGTGACTAAGATGTATCGTGATTTGAGACAACACTACTGGTGGGGTGGTATGAGGTGAGATATAGCAGATTTTGTGGCTCATTGCCTATGTTATCAGCAAGTGAAGACCAAGCATATGAGATTTGGTGAATTGCTTTAGAGGTTGCCCATTCTCGAGTGGAAGTAGGAATAGATCACCATGGACTTTGTGATTGGTTTGCCTCATACATCTCATGGTTCTGATAGTATCTGGGCCATCGTGGATCGATTTACCATGTCAACTTATTTTATTTCGGTTCAGGTCTCGTTTAGTGCTGAAAGGTTGGCTCGTATCTATATTCGTGAGATTGTAAGTCTTCATGGTATGCAGGTATCCATTATTTCAGATCGAGGTACTGTGTTCACATCTCACTTCTGGAAGACTTTTCAGGATAAGTTGGATACTCGGGTTGATCTTAGCATCATGTTTCATCCCCAAACTAATGGCCAGTCAGAGCGAACTATCCAGATTTTGGAGGATTTTCTCCGCGCATCTGTGATGTACTTTGGTGGCCAATGGGAGCAAGATTTGACTTTTGTAGAGTTTGCATATAATAATAGCTACTATTTCAGTATTGATATGGCTTTTTTTGAGGCATTAAATGGTAGGCGTTGTCGTTCCCCAGTGGGTTGGTTTGATATTTCAGAGGTGAGACCTCAAGGTACAAACTTGCTTCGTGAGTTTTTAGATAAAGTTTGGGGTATTCAGGATAGACTTAGAGCAGCTTAGAGTAGGCAGAAGTGCTATGCTGATTGTAGACTTTGTGCCTTGAGATTTGGCGTTGGAGATCGTGTTTTCCTTCAAGTCTCACCCATGAAGGCTGTAATGAGGTTTGGGAGGAGGGGCAAACTTAGACCCATGTATATTGGTTCATTTGAGATTCTTCGAACTATGAGTGATGTGGCTTATGAGTTGGCTTTACCTTCTAATTTATCGGTTTTGATTTCAATTTTTCATTTTTCTATGCTTCGTATATTCCTGATGAGTCTCATGTCATTCGTTGGGATTCGGTTCAGTTAGATGAGCGGTTGTCCTTTGTTGAGGAGCCAATCTCCATTTTGGCTTGGGATGTTAGGCGATTGCGCTCTAGAGTTGTCCCTATGGGTAATATTCAGCGGCGACATCGACCTGTTGATGAGGCTACATGGGAGGTTGAGTTTGATATGCATAGTTCTTATCCTCATATCATTTATTCAGTTATTGATTTTTCATAGTTCGAGGACGAACTAGATTTTTAGTGGTAGATGATGTAACGACCTAAAAATTTGATAAAATATGTAAAATTTGTGATTTTGTGTGATTTAACTATTTTATCCATCTCTATATTTCCATTATGGTATTTCTGGGGTGTGGGAGTGATTAGCATGGTTTTCGATGTATTTTGGTACCATTTATGCGATATTGTGATTTTTAATGGCTTTGAGAGCCTTATTTTAAACCTATGGAGATATCTTTTGATCTGTGCGATGGATGGCTGAACGGATTGCTCCAACAACTCTGGAATATCGATTTTTGGCTAGGTAGATCTTTGGTTCGGGTCTCGGTGCATCCGATCTCATTTCAACTTATAAGTCGGAAAGTTGAAAAATTAAAAATATGGGTGTGGGACCCACAATTGGTTGAAATGACCTCGAATAGAAAATTCGACTTCGCCAGCAGATCCAGGACATCTTTTAGGCTGGTAACATATTTGGTGTGATTTTACAGCTTTTACATCTCATTTCGATCCTTAGTTTGAAAAATTACAATTTTGGATTTCGGGGGTCGACTTTGTAAAAATGATGTTTTTTTTGAAATTCTAATATTGCCATTCAGAGCATCGAATTTAGTGTGGTTATATAGTTCGTTTGTGTATATCGAACTCTGATCGAATTTCGGGCGCACTATCAAAGTCTGCTTTGACTTGAAATATCTGGTGCAGCCAGATACATAAAGGGTAAATCGGGATTGAGAATTACGATTTATGTGTTAAATGTCTGGTAATTCGGGTATAGTATAAATAGCCCCTTTTATTCGATTTCTGCTCTTTTTTTCACCTTCTTCTTGATAGTTAGACCCTAAAATAGTGTGAGAGCTTAAAAGTGAAGTTTGTGGGAGCTTGGGAAACTAGATTAACATATATTTCTTGATTCTATTACGGATTTAAGGTCAGAAATCACTCTTTTCTTATTAATTTCTTAATAAATTTTTCAAAACCCAAAAAATCTTAGGGCTTGATTCTTAACCCCAATTTCACTCCTTTTCACTTGAATGATATTTTTATCTCAGAATTGCTAATTTTTCATCAATTTAACTGTAACGCCACAGGAGTACACCCTAGATGCCACACGGTGCTTATAGTTACAAGTGATCACAAGCTAACCCATGAGCTGGTACCTGCTATGAGCACTGACCAAACTGATAATAAAGGATACACATGTGCAGAAAACAAATTTGGATACGCCATAAGGTTTAAACATTTAAAAATATTTTTGAATTAATATGCCCGAAGAAAACAAATGTCTGAAAACAATACTGTAAATACTGTCAATAACAATTGATAACTGACTAACTGTCTGAAAGTGTCTGAAAGACTCTATCAGACTGACTGTGGAGTTGATGGGACAAGTCCCTAACTAACTCCGGCTGACTACTGAGCTGAAACACTGAAATAAATATAATCATTCCTCAGAATATGAGGACTTACCACTGTTGCTGCTGTTGATGCACTGGGAAGTCTAGGTGCGGTCGGGAACCTGAGCGTCCGAACCTATGATATGATACATCATAGTGCAAGAAACGAGTATGCGGTAAGTACTTTGAATGTACTGGTGTGCTAGATGTCGTTAGGCTGATATGCATGGGCTCATGTACATGAATAATAACTGATTGAATGAATAGCATGAGATAACTGATACATGGTATGCATGAAAACTGTAAAATCTGAGGATGCATGACCAAGCATATATCCTGATACTAGAATAGTCTGTAGACTAAAATATTGAAATATTGATATTGAAAAACTAATAACTGTATGCCCTGGTTAAGCAAACCTGAAACTGAACTCTGAACTAAATACTGGACTGAGACTGTGGGAGCTATCATCTAACCGACAAACCCCAATATGATCTAATTGGGTCCTACCTATGGCCCCAGTTGGAAGGGTGTCGTACCGTGCCACGGGTACTATCACTGGCTGTGTGGATCCACTGAAGTAAAGTCCCGAAGTACCAAAGAGTCACCCTCTACTGGCAGGTGCTCTAGTGAGATATATGCCAACCCTCAATTGGCAGGTTAACATCTCAACCTGCGCTGACTACGTAGTTATGAAATGCAAGGACTGCTACTAAAGGTCATACCCTCAACTGTCAGGTGAGCCCCCATTCCTGGGTTCGCTCGGTGCTAAATCCTACTCTCAACTGAACTGACTCTAATTACTGGACTGAACTAAGCTTACTGATATGATATTCGGACTGAACTGATAATACTCTAATATATCCAAAACCATTCGGAAAATACTGAAACTAAGTAAACAACTAAGTTTTCGGGTATTCATAACTCCCAAGACTCGATAGCAATATCAATAAGAACACATGAGAGCATTTGAAACCATAATGAGTAAGCATTATCCCAAAATCATTACTTAGGCATTTCACCAAACACTTGAGGGTCATGAGTTAAACCATGGAGATAGTTTTAAAACATGTGATAGTAACATAATTTCAATACTAAAATCATGGGTTAAGGATTTAACATGAAATTTTCATCCTCCAAACATTTCAAGAGCTAATTCCAACGAAAATACATGTAAACATGGTATAAAATCGAAATTCATGGATATAATTCATATAAACATGTAAAGATCATGATTTTAAACTTTAAAGCAGATTCTTGGTCTCCATTGGTGAAAAGGACCCATGGATGAACATCTGACATACCTTAGTTGGAGAATTCATGAGAGTCTTGGTGAATTTCTTGAAGATTGATCTTGAATATTGAAGAAGCTAGGGTTTTGTTTTTGAGAGAGTTTGTAAAAAGAAGAGTGATTTCTCCCTTTTGGGGCCTTAATCTCTTGTTATATCTTAGATAAAGTTAGGGAAAAAGACTAAAATACCCTCTTGGACCCAAAATTAATTAGGCTAAACGTGGCTAGTGATGTGATAAGCGACGCATCACGTTTCTTAGTCGATGAGTTAGGTGATGTGTCGCGTTGCACCCCACCAACGCGATAAGCGGCATGCCGCGGCCATATCGCACTGACTCGCTGGTTTGAACTTCCAAACAAGCCTCAAACCTCATCTGAAAAATCCAAAACTTTTTTGAGATATGCTATCGACCACCCAATCATGATCAACTTAAAAATCGACGTTCTAAGGCCGGAAAGGTCAGAATTAAAATCATCAAAGTTTAAAGGGCTTTAGAAATGACTAATTCTTAACAGTTAGTGAAAGTTTTCTAAGTATTGGACCCCTTTAGCATGCAAGAATGAGCTGAAACTAGTTAGGATCTTACGGGGTCTTACATTAACCTTCAAAACAACTCCAATTCTTGATTTTAATTCGAATTTCAAAGATTTTATTTGGTAAAACTCAAAAATGATTTTTGTTAAATTTGAACCTCATTTTTAACTCGATTTAACTTGAGTTTTTAGCTGTAGGTTTCTAAAAATATGGGAAACATATTTTTGAATTAAATTCCAATTTGCCCTTTTTTTTGAAAACCCATTCTGGAGGTCCGTTTTGACCTCAAATCAAAAGTAGTCGATATGGGTATCATTGATTTTATTTTGATGTGTAGCTTTTATATTTGACATTTTTATAGGAGTTTAGAATTATTCGTGAAAATTAAGCTCATAGGTTTAAAGTGTAGCAGATCAGTTTTGACTTTTGAGGTAGGTAATGGCTTAACTCTTTCATACTGGGCTGAGTAGTAAATGATGATACAAAATGCATATTAAGGGTGGAAAAAAATCATAAAAAATGGATATTTATATGTTGTGCCCATATGGGGGCCTATATGTAATGTAATTATCGAAATTGAGTTATTATGTGATATGTGTAATCGTGTGGGATCCTATGTGATATTCACAGCCTTGAATACATGTGAATAATTATATTGTGTTGTTAAGATGCTTAATATGGTACCATTGGTGTATTGTGATTATATTCATACTTTATTAGCATATGAAACATGTGAAAATTTATGAATGAAACTGAAATAATGAATGAATATTGGCTCACGTAGTTGTGAAAATATATCATTATGATTGATTGTGAAAATATATCAGGTGGTTGGTTGTGGAAATACATCATGTCGTTGGTGGTGAAAATATTCATTGTGATTGGTTGTGAGTATTACATCCTCATATCATACTCATTCATGAAACATTGGTACCACTGTGGCAATATCTGAGAAACACTGACAACGCCTTTTTAAAACTTCCCCCGAGGGATGTGCCGGGAAAGAGATATTGTAACACATTATAAAACCCTTTTTGAGGGATGTTCCGGATAGGAGATATGAGATATATGGATTGTATATGGGTTGACGAACTCCCCATGGGTCCTGAGTTGGAAGGCTTGCCTCCATAGGTGTATACGAGAATTATGCGATGATCCCGAAGGTTGTGCGACGACCTCGTGCATCATAATCATCATCATCATCATCATAATCATCATCATATACATTGCACTTACTTTATTTTGTTTATATTGTGTTGTATTTCCATATTCACTTGCCCTTTATGTAATTGTATTATCTTTTTTTACTTGTATTTGATGATCTTGTATATGCATATTTTTCTTTATTTTATTTATATGTGATATAATGCATACTTGTGTTCTATCTGGTTGTGATTTTGCAATATATGTGATATATTAGAACTTTTAGTGCAAGTGGTGCGGGCTACCGTTGTGGGATATTTTTTTATTGCAGGTGACGTGCCCTTAGTGTATATTTTGTATGCTTTATTTACTACTTTTCTTTTTCGGTGTATGATACCTACTGAGTACAAGTGAACCGTACTCATGCCTACTACTCCCTTTCGGTGCAGGTTCTAGGTCGAGTGCGCCTCAGCTTGCTTGACTCGGGCGATTGTTGCAGCTTCCAAGGTAGCGGTTGGACATTCATGAATCCGAAGTTCACCTCTATCTTTCTATAGTTGTATATCTTTATTAGTATCCGGAGATAGATAGTATTCCTTTGTGGTTATTTTTTTGATGTATTTGACTCTTGAATTTTATTAGTAGTTCTTACACTATTGACACTTGGTTTTGGGCATGACTGGTATTTTGGATAAATTATTTTCACATTGTTATGATTAATTATATGGTTTAGCTTCGTTCTAGAACCCTTACCTTAAGTATTTCTGTCCTTTCATTTTGCCTTCTTGTATCAGTTTGGGTGATAAGCTTACTTGTCAAGGTACGCCGCGACAAGTGCCATCATGAATCTCATTTTTGGGTTGTGACCACAAGTAGTTTGAAGGTTCCATGAGTGAACTAGATAACCTAAATATGTGTTGTTTCACTTGGTGTTTGACTTGACATGTTTCGGTTTGACTTGACAATTAATGTTGTTGGCTACTTGACTTGTATATTATCTCTAATAGTGAAATGGTAATTGTGTTTAAAGTTGAATAGGAATTTATGTATACATGGGGTAGTGTGAAAATAATTATAAATTATTGGTTAAGTTCAGGTTAATGAATCTGATGAATCATTTCTCTAAATGCTTGGTTGACTTGCTTAAGGTCTTGACTCAGGTAACAATCTTTGATGCATTATTTCTTTATAATGACGGTAGTCCCTGGTGTAAGATTAAACGTACTGGTTCAAGGTAGTGAGGTGATTTAAGGTTCATTTGTACTCAAATTTCATCCATTGTTTAGGGTAAATAATTCTTGAGACTAGAGAGACATTTGGCTGTTTCAAAGTTGTGCTTGCACAAGCGGACTCCATATGAGATTCTTAGGTCGATTTGATTTGAATCATTTATATGCAATATGGATTATTATTCTCATGTTAACATATAGATTATCATTTTGATAGCGTGGCATCATATAGAGGCTTTTCGAAAGGAAAAAACTCTCCTTTAGTGGAATTTATCGAACTTTTAACAACGTTTAGGTAGGCTAGGCTTAATTTTCTCTCAGATTGATATTTATTGTGATATTGATATGGTGTTATGTTAGCGATGGGTAGGTTTTTATGCCTTTGTTGTATGTTTAGTGACTTTTGGATTGTTTAGTCCCTTTTGCCGTTTTAGGTAGATTTTGGGCTCATTCTTCCTCATTAGTATTAGGTTGTTATCTCAAGTCTAGTTTTGACTAATTTAATCTTTAGTAGTGGAACTTTGAAGACTTAGATTAGTTTTGGCTAGAAACTTGTTGTAATGTGAATCTTCGAAATTAGTAATTTAATCTTCGATCCTCTTTTAGGTCAAAATCTAAAATAACCCTTGTAAACATGGGAGATTTTTTTCATTACCCTAAAATGATTCCTATAATACCCCATACCTTTCTTAGTTCAGTTCAACTCCTAGTGCTTGCATAAGAGGCTAAAAGCCTGAAAATTTAGCTGTGTTGAGGACTTAGCCATTTTTAAGATCTTTTGACTTTGAAGATTTTTTTTTAGTTGACCTTCCGAGACCTGAGACTATGACTTTTGAGTTAAATTATATTCAGGGGTGTAAATAACATGTCTCGGATAAGTTTAAGATTTTTTGGATAAGGTTTCGATGGTGTTTGAATTGGCAAAATAGCAACTCACCGCTATTCCATCGCGTCACGGTGAGTATGTCGTTAGGAGTTCCACCGCATCACGGTGGAGTGTAAAAGGGCAATTATCAAATTTTAGAGGATCACTGCGATTGTACCTCATCACAGTGGGTATCGTGATGACCCACTCATCGCAGCGCAGTGACACCCAAGTCGTCAATGGTCCCAGTCTAGTAACTCACCGCGATTTCACCGTATCGTGGTGAGTATCGCGATGAGAATGACACTGCATCGCAGTGAAGGCCATATCAGAAGTGGTCCATTTCCAGTGAGCCACCGCGGTTTTACCACGTCGCGGTGGGTATCGCGATGGCCCATTTAGCGCATCGCGGTGAAGTCTTTATCAGCACTCCAGTTCCGAACTTAAAATTCTAAGGGCAATTTAGTCTTTTTACTAAGTCCCAAATCGTGGAAAACAGAAGATTTAGTATATTTGGAGCAACATATACTCATTATTCATCAATTTTCTCTCCAAGAAAATCCTAGAGCTCCAATTTCAAATTTCCAGAAAACCCAAATTCCACCTTTTCTTTTCCAAGATAATTCAAAATTAAAGGTTCCTAATTCAAGATCTTTAAGAAACAATCTTCAAGAAACAATCTTCAAGAGCACAAATATGGATCCAAAGTCAAGTGCCTTCATCAATTAAGGTATGTGGGGTTTTGAACAAAGATAATTCTTTCATACTTGTGCCCAAACTAGTTTTTAATTACTAATTACATGGATTTACATGAATTCATATGAATTTCAATTTAGGGTTCATACCCAATGATTTTTATTTGAAGATTTTGATATTACAAGTGACTTGAATGATGAATTGCATCTATATTTTTACATGTCCATGTGTTTGGCTTGTTTTACATGTATTGAGAATTAAATTTCATTGTCTTGACTATAATCGTTAAAGAAATTTCAAGATTTCGATTATCAAGCATGAACCTTGTGATGAATTTAAATGAGTTAAAGCATGGGTTTTAAGCCCCTAGTTTGAATATTGATATTTCAATGAGATTATGCTTTTAAGCCTCCTAAGATTGGTTTGTAATCAGCTTTTGAATTAAGATTTGATCTTTTGATCCTCAGCTAAGATATGAAATCCACTTTACAGTTTTGAATATAGATTTGATTACAGGTTAGTTTGATTACAGCTCAAAACAGATAAATGCATAATTGGTTTTTATTACAAACCCTTATGCTAGTTTTAAAGTGGATTTCCTACAGAATGGTCATACAAATCAAAGGGAGTAGTATTTAACATTGAGTGGGAAGTGTGGATTTAGCACATCCTACTTTCCCAGAACTACGAGCCAACGTAGGTACAAATTTAGATTATTCTATTTCTATACGGATGACAGATACAGATTGTGATCACTCAGCTCAGGTTATACTCCCTGACAAGAGTATGACACCTCTCCCTAATGTGAGGTTTTCCCCTTAGGAGAGTTAGACGTTGGACGCCATGATAGCTTACATGGTTTATGTCAGTTTGAAGAACCTTCCTACAACCTAAAGCTTTGCAGAACAACTTTTAAAAGAATTCCCTAACAGAATAGAACAACGGAATAACTTTTAGAAACTAAGTGTAAAGGCTCACAGATTTACTTAGAAATTGTCTTACTTAAGACCTCAGTTACAGAATTTCAACTTTTAATTTTCGTATGATAAAGGTGAGTACTTTCTACACTTAGCTTGCATGATTTGAAAAACAGACTACAAGTACAGCTTTTAGAACTAAGTGTTATGGCTCACAAGATTTATACAGTATGCTTTATTATTCATGATTTATGATTTTCAGCTTTCAGTTATTCAAGCCAATGTGAGTCACTTACACTTAGCATGCATACTTTTACAAGTTTATATAAACATTGAGATATTGTTTTACTTATGAATTCACCCTCATATGCTCAGTACATTCCAAAAGTACTAATCCACATATACATCTATGTGCTACATTATTTAATAATATAGGTACAAGTTGTAGCATACCTATTATAATCATATAGTTGCAACTTTCAGTCAGCAGGTGATGAACCCTTTTGATTCAAGGGTTCGAGTGAGTTAAAGTTTGTGTAGTATTTTATTTTCTTCATTCAGTCATATTGATTTGGGTTAGCTGGGGGTCATGTCCCGGCTACCTATAATCAATACTAATAGAGTCTTCATAGACAGTCAGCAGAAGTTGATGTAATTGATTCCAGTTTGTTTTGTATAATCAGAGTTTTAATTATTTTTGTATAGTTTGTATTGATAATATTCAGAAAATATTCATCTTCTGCATTATTCTTTCAAACTTATGTGTTTATTTTAATTACTCATGAGTTATGCCAGTACAAGGGTTAGCTTGGAATCACTTGTGGTCCTAAGCACTGTGTGACGACTAGGGGGTAGTCTCAGGTCGTTATAATTTTTGACCCTTAGAATGATCTAGACACCCTTTTCGACCTTTGACTAAACTTGTGACCTTGTACATATGTACTTACTAGTTTCAGCTCGAGTCTAGTAATTGTGATTCGTATGTAATATTTGGATATGATGGTATGATATTCTAGTTTCGTTTTAAGTTCGGTATGTATGATCTATTTATGACATTATTGTAATGATATCACTCTTCAATTTAGGTTTAAGTTCGACATTATGGTTTGAAGGGAATCTCAGGTATGGCCTCACTATTGTTCACTTGAAGTTATGATTTTTTGTACTTTTTTTTGTTTGCATCCACCAGACTTATGAGGGCTGGACTAGGTTTTTTTCTCATTGTTTGTGTCTTCTGACCTTATGGGGATCCAGTTAGGTTATAGTTAGACTGTATTTAGTTTGATCACTGTATTTAGTTTGATTTGTTCATTATGTATAATTATCGCTCATACTCAAATTTGAAGTAGTAATCTAAATATCTTCTTCATTATCCATGACTTTGCATTACTTTCTCACATTTTATTATACTTTTATTATGATTTAGCTCATTTGGACGATGATGCTTAGTGAGTACAGGAGCGGATCTACATGGAACACAGGGAGTTCATCCGAACCTCCTTTGTCAAAAAATTACACTGTGTACATAGGATCAATTTTTTATTTTACCGCATATATGTTAAGTACTGAACCCTCTTGATACAAGGCTAAAGCTTAGTTCAATGGTGAAGGGAAGCAAAATTTCTCAATCCACGCGAATTTGAGCTTGGATAACACTAAGTTTTTCAATCTTTTATTAGCTTTAGTTAGACGTTTGATTTTTAATTTTCATAAATAACAGAACGTGGTTAGTAAAAAGAGATGATTTGAAAATTTCTAATTATTTTTTTGCTCTCTCTTATGGTTTATCCCTCGTTTGTTTTCTCTTCTCTTTTATTGTCATGGTTACTAATTTGATAGCTGATTTTTTTTTTTTCAAAATTATAGTATATACTTTTGTTGGTTGTTTATCTATTTTGACTGATTTAAAATATTTTACATTTTTTCTCCTTAAAATTTAATAAAAATTAGTGTTACTTTTATTATATTAATGTATAAACAACTTAAACGTAAAGTACAATACTGGTAAGTTATTGTACTTTTTATGTAATTTCTAAATATGTAAATTAATTTTAATTTTTTTTTTAAAGATTGTATGTCTTAACACACGATACACATAAAGAAGTTTAATTTCTTCCGTTTTGTTGTTATTGTGAAGTGGAGTTGAATTTGATCTAACTCGCTTAAATTTAATCCGACCCGCTTATATCTAATTCAACCTTCTTATTTTTGAGGTACTGTTAATGTGGTTACTTATTTTTTGAACTCTTTTAATAGAAATTCTGGCCTCGGCACTGACTGAGTACCCATTGTTTTGATACTCATGCTATACTTCTGTATCTTTTTCTAATGTGGGTTCGAGCACGAGTCACTGCCACTGACATTCTATCTAGTGTGCTTTTGGGATTCGAAGATAGGATGAACTTTTAAAGCCGGGGCTGATTCTTTCTCCTTCTACTATTTTGGATAATCTTTACTTTCAAAACTACCTGTATATTTTATACTATTCAGTACTTCTATTTTTGAAGTTAGTGACTCTTGTACCTAACATTACTAGATCGTGAGATATTCTTTTGTTCTCTCTTTCTCTCGTTGATATTTGTATTGTTGTACCTATATTTCTACTGCTTGCAATTCTGTTGAATGCTTATTTGTGATATTTCTTATACTTTCTATCAATTAATTCATTACTTCACGTTTCGGGTTATGTGATTAATTTTATCTACTAAAAGATTAAAGTAGATACAATCATGATCCCAGAAATTAGATCATGACAATAATACAAAGAAAAAAAAATAAGTGACTTTACAAAGTAATTTCATCAACCACTTGAGGAAGTAATTCTTTTATAGAAAAATAACTTGTTCACATGGTGAATTTGTTAAAGAAGAAGAAAATCAGATGTTTCAAGATAAGATTTTGAGTTTCACATATAAATATAAAATCAGCATAGCATCAAACTTTATGGATAACTGAGCTTTCACTAAATTTTCCTTCTTTAAATAGTATTTTCTTGGTTTTCAATCTCCTTTATCTGATTTTGACTTGATATGAATAAGAATGTAAGAAAATAAATAATTTTTTTTTAATTTTAAAATTTTAAATTAAAGATGTGTATTATATATCAAAAAATATTTTAATCTTATGATCTTAAATATGTTAGATAAGATGTTAAAATTAAATTCGTATTGCCAAATTAAGAAAGAAATATCTTTTTTTGAAATAAATTAAAAAAATATGATAAATAAATTGAAACGAAAAAAGTATTAAATGGTATCATTGTGGATTCGGCTCCTCTCCATTTCCACCTTCTCCATTTTTTCGAAGCTCCTACTTTGGTTGATGACACTTGACATAATTAAATTTAATGACTTAGATTTAACTATTTCAAAATAAATTCCTAATCACGATTTACATAATAAATATATTATATATATATGGTTACAAAATTGTTATAATCCCATAAAATCTTAGCAATATCTTATCTTATCCATAGATATAGTAAATAAAAAAAATTCTTTTCTATTGTAATTTTATTTCATAATAAACCAAATCAGAGATTCTTAAAACACTATACTTTACTTCAAATAAGAACTCAAACTTGAATGAGAAATTCTCAAAATACAGCGCAGTAGAAATGTGTCTCCGCATTTAAACTTTGCATTTGAAAATTACTGTTTCTAATTTACCTAAAAAAGATGATTTAAATAAATACGATAGAAATATATTGTAGAAAGAAAAATAAGCTTTAACATAATAAGGTTGGAGAAAAAAAAAGTAGAATATATTAGTCGAGCCATCATCTTTTAACCACTACTTTACTGTTCTTATATTCATTGAACAATCACGCGTACACTTGCTTAATTTTATGACAAGCAAATATTAAAGGAAATCCACTTTTCACTTTTTCATTATTAAAATCATTATACCTTGAATTCAATTAATTTAATAAGAGGAATTTTGACTCTTTGGTCCAACTTTAGGGCCTTCACTTAAATCCGGAGCTAAAAGAGACACTTTTTAAAATTTAAAAATCAAAATAAACAATTTTTTTTTTTTTTTTTATGTATCAAAACGGACAGTTTATTCAAAAATGGACAAACTAAAACTAATTAACATCATCTGTAAACATTTGGGGAGGCAAAAAAATATTTACAGGGTTTGTCCAAAAATGAACGAACTACATTTTCATAAATCGTTTTTTAATAGTTTGCCCTTTTGTTGGAAAAATCACTTTTATTTGGGCAACCATGATTCTTCCACTAAGAGATTCGACAAATAACTGATTAAATATCACGCTGTTAATATTTCTAAACGTTTTGTCACTTCAATTTTTGAGAAATAGTATAACTTTTTCAATATAAAATATGTGTTATTGTTCACTCCATTTTATCTCATTCATCACGAGCAACATTCATTATTTACGAAACATTCATTATTTACGAAACACTTTCTTTTTTACAAATAGTTGTTTGTTTAAATTTCTTATAAGAAAAAAAATAATGAGTGACACTGTTAGGATTTATTTATTTTGGGGTGGAGAAGCTTTGTACGAAGATGGTTCGGATAGATATAGTCTTTCTGCGAAAACGGTTCAAGTATTTCTAATGACACTCAAATATGATCGTCTTGTACGTCTTTTTTGGAGTAAAATAAAAGTACATGATTCTGAACTTTCTTTTCTTAATTATCACTGGTCAATATTCCATATCAATTATGGGTAACAATCATATAATTTTTTAGGAGACTTAGCTTGAATTTGGAATGATGACTCTTTATCAACCTTTTCTTGTAGTCCTGAGATTTTCCGCAACTAAATGCATTTGGCAACACTTGATATGTATGTCAAAACTCAAAGCGCTATTCAAGATGAAGAATCACCTGATAATGAATTTGATATTCGAAATAATACATGTTTTACTAGTTTCAGTGTTGGTTGGCCAAGCAATTCTCTTCAACAACAAACAGTAGCAGGATTTGATAGCCAAAATGATGGTTTTCCTTCACTAAATCAACACAATGTACATTGAAGTTCTCAAAAATTGTGAGTTTGGAGAACCGAGCAATCAAGAACCGACTAATTTATACTGTCACACTCCAATTGAATCAGTAGATATGTAAAGACATTATATATTTTTTCTACTATTTAAGGATCGTTATAACATGTTTGAATTATAAAAATTATAATTTTATTATTTTTTAGGTGTAACGTCTTCCCAAACAATTCTACATCGACTCAATTCACAGAATTTATGAACAACTATGAGCTAGCTAATGACATAGTTGATCATGAGTCGGATAGCTAATGAGGGTGTCACTCATTATTTTTTTTCCTTAAAGAGATTTAAATGAACAACTATTTGTGAAAAAAAAGTATTCCGTGAATAATGAATGTTGCTCGTGATGAATGAGATAAAATAGAGTGAACAACAATACATATTTTAAAAGTCAAAAAGTTGTATCATTTTTCAAAAATAGAAGTGACAATACGTTCAACAATATTAACAGTGTGATGTTTAATTAGTTATCAGTCGAATCTCTCAGTGAAAGAATCATAGTAGTTTGCCAACAAATGGGCAAACTATTAAAAAAAGATTTATGAAAATGTAGTTTGCCCATTTTTGGACAAACCATATTAACATATTTTTTCCTCCCCAAACGTTCACAAACTGTGTTAGTTGTAATTTGTCCATTTTTGGACAAACTGTCCGTTTTGATACATAAAAAAAGCACCATCTGTTTTAGCTCCTAAGCTTAAAAAAGTGTCCCTTTTGACCCCAAACTCACCTTCACTTAGTATACTTTCTGTGGGCTTAGGCATAAGCTGATTATTTGCCTCTTTATCACCATATAATCAAGTTCTTAAGTTAAAAAAGAAGCATTTTAATTAAGATTAAGAAAAGTCAATTAGGACAATTATAATAGTCAGTTGATTAACTAATTAAAGTTTTACCAATTGGCGAAAGAGTTAGATTCTCCACTTATAATTCACTCCCCTATTTCCTATCTAGCTAGGATCAAAGTGACAGTTGATTTTAAAAAGGCAATGAAAACTAGGTCTAAAAGTGGAAGATATGAACTAAACAAGTGAGAATATAATTGTTGTGGGTATGTTATTCCATCTTTAGCAGTTTGGTGATCAATCTTTAGTATTTTACTAAAAAATAAAGGACGGTTTATAGTTTAATGCATTCAATTTTTGACAACTTAAAAGTATATTCTTTAACTTTGTTTCTTGATCGGTCAGATCATCTGAGGAGTTCAAAACTACATAAACCCATGAATGGTAATTACAACATTTCTTTTTGAGAAAAAGGATCTAGTACCTTTGAACTATAATCAAATTTGCTACAACATACTTGAACTTTATGAAAATTTTATTACTTCCTGAACTAAATTTTATTGTATTTTTGTCGCCCTTTTGTGTTGATGTAGCACCTTACGTGAAGTTAAACACTCGAGGCACGTGAAGGATGTGATTTTGTCTTTATAAGCAACAAAAATTAGCCATGTGACATTTTCAAAATTAAATACTAAATCCTTTCTTTAAAATCTATTCTTCTTCATCTGTAACCCATTTTCATCTCCATCGAATCCATTTTTCTTCTTCAAATTGCTCCTTCATTAGAAATTGTAAGGTAATTTGTTGTGTAAATTTCTTATCTTTATACAATTTCATGTTAATATTTAAGTTCAAATTTTTGAAATTTCTTCCTCAATTTTTATCAGGTTAGAAATGAGATTCAAAATATTTTTAAGACGCAAAATAAAATGGAAGGAATATCATTCCCAGCACATGCAGTTCTCACGTGGGTTTAAGTTCACTGAATTCAATTATAAAAATTCTTCATTTTACTAAACTAAACCAACAAATATTGAAAGAAGTAGTAAGTGTAGCGATGGCAAACTGCCCTGCGCGATAAATTTACATAATTAGGCGTGCAACCCGCATCACTTTTTGAATAATATTATTTGAACAATATTATTTATGATAGATTTAGGTGAAGGGCAACAATGTGATTTGGAATAGATTTTGTGATTTTTGGTAAAGTGTGGAGTGAATCATGTGAAGTGTGATATATTGGTGAAGTGAATTAATTTTTGGTAAAGTATGATTATGAAAAGCTAAAAAAAATTAGGAAAAAAGGACGAAAGTAACACCTAAAATTAAAATCATTTCACAAAACTAGTACCTAAATTAAAAAACCCAGTAAATAGCTATTAAGGGATGGACGCATGTATTCTCCTCAATTCTACATCACAATTCGGCCCTTTCCGTTTTGTTTACTGGGCCGACTTTTCATATTTAATGAGTCCATATTTTTTGGCTCCTTTTCTTTTTTAATAATGCAAATTTTAGTCTATTTCACTTTCAAAAGTCAAAATAGACGTTGGACAATTCAACTGAACTTTTAGATAGATTTATAAGTTTTATTCTAAATCATTTGCATGACAATCTTTTTTAAGTGATATATATATAAAGATTCTACTCTTTTTTATTCTTTTTAAACAATTGAGTAATTGCTTTTTTTAAAGATTATTTTGCATTCACCAATATTATTAAAATAACATACTATTTGTTTTGTTTTGTTTAGTTTCACTTATTTATACAATAAAATATAATATCATATACTTTTAATATAATACAATTGTTAAAGATATATATTTATATATATAATAATGATACAATTTCTATACATATACATATTCTATATAATAATTATAGCATTTTTATACACATTCTATACAATTTTTATTTAGATACATATTTTATACGACTCTATATAGTTTCTACATGCATTCTAAAAATGTATCAATCTAGTATAAGAGAGTATCAATTGATTATATGGACATTGGAAGTGTATAAGTGTAGTATAAAAGTGTATTAATGTGGTATACAAGAGTATCAATTGGGTATAGGGAGCATGTGCTTGCATAAAATTTCCTTTCTCTTTTTTAAAAAGTGTATCAATATAGTATAAAAGTGTATCAATTTGGTATAAAAGTGTATTAATTGAGTATAGAGACTGCATGTGCCCAATTGAGCCAAATGGCTAAAAAAGGGAATTAAAAATAACCGACTGACTATAGTTGTCCACTTTTTCAAATTACACAAATCTCATACTTAAGAGACTATATTACCTAATATCCCTTACTTTTTAAAAATTCACATAAAATTCCATTTTTCAACTTTACTCTTGATACATATCAAGAAAACCCCACATTCTCTATTTTTACTCCACCATTAACTCATTCAAGATTTTCTTCTCTAATTATCAACAATTAAATCATCTTCCTTCCTGATTTTTTCTCTTCCATTAATGCTTAAATCATCTTCCTTCCTAATTTTTTCTCCTCCATTAATGCATGCAAATTTTTTTTTTCCTCTCCTAAAATCTCTTCCATTTTTTTTTAAATCTATCGATACATATATAAATTTATTTAATTATTCATACATAATTTTTTTATGGTGATTCATATGAATGATAAATATGGTATCATTATATGGGTATTATGTTGATTCATACGATAGATACATTTTATATGATTTTAACGGGTGATACATATGATATTAATGGATGACACATATTGTATTATGGTGATTCATATGGTAGATACAATTATTTATTTTAATTATTGGGTGATTCATATGATATTAATGGGTGATATATATGGTATTATGGTGACTCATATGGTAAATACAATTATTTATTTCAATTATTGGGTGAATCATATATATAAGGTATTTTGGTGATTCATATGGTAGATACAATTATTTATTTTAATTATTGGTTGATTCATATATATATGATATTATGGTAATTCATATGGTAGATACAATTATTTATTTCAATTATTGGGTGATTCATATGATATTAATGAGTGATATATATGGTATTATGGGTGATTCATATGTTATTAATGAAAGGTAATGGTTTAGTCAGTGATGGAATATAAAAGTAATAATATTTTTTTTTTTAAAAAGACTAAAAGCAGAATTGAAACATAATTAAAATTAAATCTAAAAAAAATCAGACTAAAATTAAAGACGAAAAAAAGAGAAAAAAGACTCAAAAAAACATATCTTTCATAATTAAAGACAAAAAAAGAGAAACATAATTAAAACACCTAAATTAAATCTAAAAAAAGAGAAAAATTAGATATCTTTCCTTAAATAAAATAATACAATGAATAAAACAACAACAACAACAACAACAACAACAACAAACCCAGTGTATTCCCACAAAGTGGGGTCTGGGGAGGGTAAGATGTGCGCAGTCCATACCGCTACCTTCGAAGAAGTAGAGAGACTGTTTCCGATAGACCGCCGGCTCAAGATAAAAAATAGTAAATGGGGGGGGGGGGGGAGGATGGGTGACATAAAATAAAATCAGGAATAAGAAATGATAAAAATAGTAATCGTAGAAATATAAAATATGAGAAGCTACTGACGACACGAAATAAGACAAATAGGAACTAAGACATAAGAAAAATGGCACCCACCTATGTACACAGTCCTAGGGTTACTACCCCGGCTACACAAGATCTCTCCTAACTGCATGCTACAACCCATACATCCACACTAGTCTTCTACCCTTATTCGCCCCCTCCACACTTTCCTATCTAGGGTCATGTCCTCAGTCAGCTGAAGCTGCTTCATGTCATGTCTAATCACCTCCCTCCAGTATTTCTTTGGCCTACCTCTATCCCTCCTGAATTCATCCAAAGCTAGTCTCTCACACCTATGAACTGGGGTATCTGCACCCCTCCTCATCACATGCCCAAACCATCTCAGTCTTTCTTCCCGCATGTTGTCCTTCACCAAAGCCACTCTCACCTTCTCTCGAATAATCTCATTCCTTATTCTATCCCCTATAGTAAGCCCACACATCCAATGCAACATTCTCATTTCCGCAACCTTCAATTTTTGAATGTGGGGGCGCTTGACTGGCCAACACTCTGCTCCATACAACATGGCTGGACGGACTGCCACTCTATAGAATTTGCCTTTAAGCTTAAGGGGCACCTTCTTATCACACAACACCCCCGAGGCAAGCCTCCACTTCATCCATCCTGCTCCAATATGCTTACAGAAATCCTCGTTAATCTCACTATTCCCCCGAATCGTAGACCCAAGATACTTAAAACCGTCCTTCTTACAAACGTCCTGGGAGTCCAACCTCACCACCATTTCATCCTCCTAAGAGAATCTATTATTTCCTTAAATAAATATCTTGTTAGTTTCAAATGTATCACTTTTTTTATATGTATCACCATATAACATATGTATCACATTTTAAGAAATCGAGATAAAATGTAATTAACCAAATAGTCGAGATTTTATATAATATCACTTAAAGATTCATGGATTTATATAAGTTATCCTTTTTTTTAAATGGTCAGCCCATATCCCTTTTTCAAAAAATTATTAAGTTGACAAAGATAGTGGAATGTGGGCCCCATTTTATATTATAAAGATGCTTGTTTTGCACCACTTCTCATTTAGCTGACCAAAGGTGTCACGTCAGCTAAAAAAGTAGACAAAAATATGCTAAAATTTAGTTGAGGGGTAACAGGATCCCCGTAAAGTTGGAGTGTGTCGTAGCAAATTTAATTATAGTTCAGGGGATACTAGATGCTTTCTCCATTTCTTTCAAAAAATTTTACGGGCAGTGGCGGAGCCAGAATTTTCATTAAGGGGGTTCATTAGTGAAAATACGAACTAATTGAAGGGGATTCAATATCTACGATATGTGCATAAAAAATAATTTTAACTATGTATATATAACATAACCGAACCCTACTTGAAGGGTAGCTCCATCCCTGTTCATGGGAGTATCCTATTTGAACGTCATCATTTAACTTATACTTTAATTTTTAAGAAAAAAATTATTTAATTGCTCTCACCAAGTTTTATATGACTTTCCATCATTTGTGATTTGGCCGGTGGTATTCTTAGCTAAATGTCTCTTAATTACGTGTGATTTTGATTCTCATTCCTCCTTTCGGTTAGGGCAACTGGAAGATGAATGGAATTTCCCATCTCTCTCTCTATAAATATTTGATTATTGTAGGCCAAAGTTATTACGTATCACTCAAATCTAAACATTCTTTGTCATTTTGTGAGATATATTGTACTCACGTAATAAATGGCTTCAAAAGCTCACTATCAAGGCAATCAAGTATTCCGTAAAACAGAAAAGGTGCATGGAATTTCATGCATTAATTTCTTCCAATATATACTGCAATTCTTGTTTAATTTCTCCCATTATATACTTAGTTATGCTCGATCGAATTTATGTTTTTTTTATTTTTTAAAAAATATTTAATAGTGTTTATTTTCGTTGCTTGCAGGGTTATATAGTTTATCCGAAAGCTCTCAATATTGTTTGGGGAAACGATAAACGCTTTTGGAAGTTACCCAATTACGAGTAAGATGCGCGTACCAAAAAATCTAATTAAGTTACAAAAATTAAATACGTTACTACATACTAGCTTACAAGTAAATTTGCTGACATTGTTATTAAATATATTTGAATTACAGGAAGGATGGTGCAGAACTTATACAAGTAAATTGGTTAGAGGTAACTGGTTGCATTGACAATGTAGAGAAGAAAACGGTATATGATATTGGATTTACAGTGTCACTAATGACTGATGCGTTCGGTTGGAGCAATTCACCAATTTACATTATGGCTAAATGGGGAGATAACACTCAATGGAGAAAGGTGAATTTAGCAAGTGAGATTAATGGCAAAAAGATGACACCAAAAAATATTAAGATAACAAAAGGGAAGGGGAACAATGTTGATAAGATTTGTTTTGGATTGTATGAAGTTTGGAACAAAAAGTGGAAAGGAGGTCTCAAAATTCATTCTGTAAATTTGACAGAGATCTAGAAGTTAATTTTAATAGAGTGAAAGAGTAGTACTACAAGAAAGTTGTAACATACAAATAAGTCGATTGTTGCCATTCCAATAATCAGGTTAATTAAGAAGAGAGGAAACTAATTGTTCACGTATTTCAGCGTGTTTTCTTACATAAATTTGTATCTGTATTTGTATTGTTTGCATCATGAATGAAACTACGATTCCCCTGTCATCTATATAATCCTTTTAAACTGATCATATATTAATGAACTTAATGACAATAAGAAGTTGAATAGTACCTTTGTTCTTTTATAGTTTTTCAAGTTTGACGTACTCTTTAAAACTATATTACATATATCGAATTTAACTAGTTTCATTATAAGAAGTGAAAATACATAAATTACGTACGTTCAACTTGTCCGGAAAAAAAGATGCAAGCATATTCTTCTAGGGGACTCTGATATAACCTTAATAACCACATGGACTTAGGTCTCATACCTTGAGATAGAATAGAGTCTGGAGCCTAAAGAGCAGCTTTTTTCGTCAAAATTCTCAAGGGTAACTAAAAATCAAAAGAAACCAAAATGGAAAAGGCGTGGCCGTTAAGCTGGCTCCACCCCTGCTGTTGTGGTGACAAAATTGACATTAACACTAATTAACTAACATTATTGAAAATTTAAGATATAGGACCTGCAGGACGTTAGGTGTGTGACTGAAAATCCGATAAATTCGAGGCAACTGATGCCTTTTCTCCTTCAGCAAGAATAAATCATTAGTTGCTCCATCCACCTCCCCCCAATGTTTATAGGGTGCATATCAGAGTCAGAATTGTGCATGCACGAACTAGCCGAAGGGGTTTAACATCTACCATATATACATAAAAAATAATTTTAATCATGTATAAATAGTGTAATTTTCCATGGAAGGAGGTTCAGAACTCCTTCATTGTATTGTATGCTAGCTCCGACCTTAGCATGTATCTGTATTTTATCTATCTATAAACTTTTAATTGAGGATGAAATGATTAATTTGATAAATTGAAATGATTTTGGACCGAAAAATTTTGAATCTCTATTATTCTTTTGCAGATTCCTTAGTGAAGTTCATCAAAAGGTTTTAAAAGAAAGAGAGCAAGTTGGAGTAAAGGATCCCAATATAAGTTAGTATTAGAAGCACAAGAAAAGGATAAGATTCAAGAAAGGAACACTTGACATAAGAGGAAGGTACAATATCTTTACTTATTGTTCACAAAATTTCGGGTCTTCTTTTTTGTCTCTGATAATTTCTACATGCAAAACACGAGGAATGCCATTTAAATAAGACTAGTTCTGTAAATAAAATGCATAAAAGTTAAAAGCTACACTCCAGTGGCTTGAGAAATTATGTTATATTCGTCTTACCCTCCAATTGATGTGTAGAAAAAGCTTTCCATTTTTTACTTACTTTACACAATCACTTCAATTTTTTATTGATCAAACACTCAAATTTTTTATTGATCAAACACTCAGATTGTTGAAGAAAACATTGCTAGGCAGGAAGGATGTCTATAAATGATATCAAGGCTGCGTGGATTGCCTATAATGTGCAGTCTTTTTGCATTCTAAGCCTCTTATTCCAAGTTCTATTGCTTGTTTTGGCACCATTCAGGAAGAAAACAGGCAGTAAAATCCTGATGGTGCTTGTTTGGTCAGCATACATGGCTGCTGATTGGGCCCCTGCCTTCATTCTCAATCTCATCATAAATTACAGCAAAACAAGGCATGACAAGGCAGAACTTATGTCATTTTGGGCTTCTTGCATGTTGTTGCACTTAGGAGGCTCTGATCACGCGATAGCATTTTCCCTGGAGGACAACGACCTATGGTTTAGGTATGCCTTCACGTTCATTTTCATGTTCTTGTCCTCTGCCTACGTATTCTACTTATCGTTCTCCCAAGTAAATTTTCTTTGGATTCCAAACGTCCTCGTGTTTCTGGCTGGGGTCATCAAATGTTACGAGAGGGCACGTGCTAGGTTCATAGGGAGTATGGATAAGTCCATAACATTGAGTAATCCTAGGTATGATGATGTTGTGAAGAGGAAGTCGTTAGAAGAGCCACATAATTTCCGAGCAGGAGAGCCGGATGATGTGGAGGTCATTAAACTTGCATATGCAATATTTAGGGCCTATAAAGGTGTTCTGGTGAAGCATAAGTTCACTTTCGAGGAGTACGGTATAATTCAACGACTCTTGCAGAATAGAACTGATCTGTTTGCTTTTAGAATTGCTCAAGCTGAGCTTGAGATTCTGCATGATGTTTTATACACAAAGGCCCAAATTTTCCATGAAAATTTCGGTAACAAAGCCAGATCGGTCTATTGGGTTCTACTTGCTGCAGCTTTGGCCTCTTTCTCTTTATTGATGCGGAACAACAAACAATTTGATCCTTTTGACGTGGGAGTCACATACAGCTTACTTATTGGAGGTATGTGTTTGGATGTCATTGGTTTTGTTGTCATACTTTATTCCTCGACTTTCACTATTGCCACAATGTCAAGGGCAAAGTCGTGGCCCATCACTTGGGTTGTCAAATTCCTCAAATCTTTAAATTGGCCTTGGCCACGTGCTCTATGGTGCTGGAGACCATCTCTCCAACAATTCAACCTCATAAGCTATGGTTTAAATCGACCTCCAAAAGCATGGGAATGGATAATTGATTCACTATATCTTACCAATTATTTGGATGAGATGACATATGTGAAAAACAAGCGTCTTTCTCCTGTATTGGAAGCTGAAATTCTAAGACAAGTAGAAATGCGTTTAAATAGACATGACTGGGATTGTGACTCGTATGCTTCCATTTTCGATAAATGCACCAACAAATTTCCTGTGTCGAAGGAGCTTGACAAGAACGAGTTCCTCATAGTTTGGCACATTGTGACAGAGATTTTTTATAATGTTGTTGATGGACCTGAGGCAAATATTGGATATGATTCGACAGAGTTGAACAAGTTTAGACAATGTTCAAAGTCTCTGTCAGACTACATGTTTTATATTCTTATTTTTCGCCCTTTCTTCATGCCAGTTCCTAATAAGAAAAGGATAGAAGAAACCAACAACCAAGTAAAGGAATTGCTTCACGGAAAGAAAAAATTAGGCCAACGAGAAGCTTGCCAAGAGATCATGAAAGAAGCTGCTGAGCGGGGAATTCGTGAAGAGTCGTTCTTGTATGAAGCTTTTAAAGTTGTCGACTGCTTGCAAAGTGAACCTCCTTGGTGCCAAGACAGAGTTAAATGTTGGGAGACTATTCATAAAACTTGGATCGCGATATTATTTGATGCTGCTAAATGCTCTGAACCGCGTGCGCATGCACAATATCTTGTGAGGGGTGGTGAAATTCTATCCTTAATCTGGTTGTTGGGTGCTAACTGTGGATCCATGGCTCAGTTTCAATTTTTTGAAGATTCTGATGAGGAAAACCAAACTAGTCATATGGCTAGGCTCGATTCAATGTACTAAAGTTTAGGAAGGCTATCTTTTGTAATATTTCTGTTCCTGTTGTGAATAAATTAATCAAAGCTTAGGATGTTCACTGAGTACTTTTACATATTACTTATACTGTTGAAATCTTCCTCATGAGATGTTAATTGATGTTGGCATAATGACATGGCTGCTGATGTGTCTTTTGTTTCCAGAAGAAAGATATTTTCTATATTAGTTTTTCAGTAGTGAGTTTCCTAATCTTTTGGCATGTAGTTCTTAGTAGGCTTAGTTCCTAGTTATTTGGAAGTTCTGTTTTTGGGTTACTACATTAGTTATTGTGGATTTGTTAGGATTTCTTGTATTTAAACAACTCTTCTTTTCAATTTGATATGATATCTCTCTTCTCCTCTTCTTTTGTTGTATGTTTTTCATATGTAAACATCTCTAATTGGTATCAGGGCCTTACTTCTTAGGGGACTTGTGAGTTTTTTTTTGAGTGTTTATCTAAATCAGTGGCTGCAAAACACCATTCAAATAATGGAGAATGTAGGTCCTTTTTCTGTTATGGCTCCATCAATTTTCGATGGAGAAAACTACCAAACTCAACCAGTGAGAATGCAGATTTATTTGGAGGCTTGCGATTTGTGGGACGCTGTCGAGGAAGACTACGAAGTGCTTCCTCTATCGGGGAATCCAACTATGACTCAGATTAAAACCCGCAAGGAAAGGATCCCGTCTTTTTGTTGTAGTTTTTGCCACCATTTTTAGTAGAATAATGACAAGTAAGTCAACCAAAGAAATTTGGGATTTCCTCAAGAAAGAGTATGGGGGAGATGAAAGAATCAAAGGAACGAAAGTACTGAGCTTGGTTAGAGAATTCGAGATGCCACGAATGAAGGAGTCCGAACCATTAAGGATTATTTTGACAGGTTGCTTGTGATTGCAAATAAGGTAAGGATACTTGGAACTGAAATTAATTATAATAGAATAGTTTAAAAAATACTTGCAATCTTACCTAATAGATATGAAGCAACTATTACTTCGTTGGAGAATACTAAAGATCTGTCAAGCTTAGCTTGACAGAGTTATTAAGTGCTCTCCAGACACAAGAACAACGAAGGATAATGAGGGAAGAGGGATCCATTCAGGGAGACCTGCAAGCCAAGTTGCTGCATGGTTCAGGTGTTGCCAAGGGGAATAAAGGAAATTATAAAAACTACGAAGCTACTTCTACAAGAAATAATGCTACTGCCATCGGTAATATCAAAGAAGGAAAATATCCTCCTTGTCAACATTATGGGGGGAGAAAACATCCACACTTCAAGTGATGGAGAAAGCCTGATATGAGATATCGAAAGTGTCAAAAAATTGGTCACGCCGAAATTATCTGCAAAGATAAGGGTTTACAACAACAAACTGAAGCTCAAATTGAAGACCAAGAACAAGAAAAATAATTGTTTGTGGCTACTAGTTACGCAAGCAAAAGTTCAAGTAAAAGATAGCTTATTGATAGTGGTTGTACGAACCACATGACCAATGATGAAAACCTTTTTAGAGATATTGAAAGATTAATCAAGATTCAGGATCAAAAGTAGAGAATACCTCTTAGCGACAGGAAAAAGGATTGTAGCAATTGAGATTTATAAAGGTACAAAGCTTATTTATGAAGTTTTATTTGTTCCCGAACTTGATCAAAATTTATCAAGTGTTGGACAACAGGTGGAAAATGGATTCAAATTATTATTTGAAGTCAAGGCATGTCTAATCAATGATCCTAGTGGTCAGGAAATGTTCAGAATAATAATGCAGGGAAAACTTTTTCCTTGAATTTATCAGATGAGGAACACATAGATTTTCTAAGTCAGTCCAAAGTTGTGGGAACGTGGCACAAAAGGTTGGGAGATTTTTATCACAAACCTTTGTTGTTTATGCAAAAGAGTAAAATGGTAAATGGTTTACTAAACTTGGAGGAGCATCTCTCAAGCTGTAGGCTTGTTTGCTTGGCAAGCATACTAGACTCCATTTAAAAGTTCCACATGAAGAGTTACAGAGAAGTTGCAGCTCATTCATACTGATCTCTTCATCGCTTAATGTCAACAAGAATTATATTATCTTCATTAATGATCTAACAAGAATATGTTGAATTTATTTTATGAAGTTTAAGTCCGAAGTTGCTGGAATTTTCATGAACTTCAAAACTTGAATAAAAAATCAGAGTGGTTGGAAGATTTGGGTCATTAGACCAGATAATAAAACTAAATCTACATCCAATATATTCAATTCATTTTATAAAGAAGCTGTAACAGAGCACCATCTCACTGTCCCTTACTCTTCAGAACAAAATGAAGTTAGTGAGAGAAAGAATAGAACAATCATGGAGATGCCGAGATACTTGTTGCATGAGAAATATATGTCAAAATATTTTTAGGCAGAAGAAACAAACACAACTGGTTTCTTATTTAATAAATTGCCTACGCGAGAAGTGGAAGGGAAGACTCCATTCGAGGCATGGCATGATTTCATACATACTTTAAAAACCTCAAGATATTTGGATGTCTACGTTGCTCTTATATTCCACAGGTTAAGAGCGAGAAGTTAGATAAGAGGCAGGTTTTGGCATCATCATTGGTTATAGCTTATTATCTAAATCTTATAGGATCTTTCAACCTAAATCGAGCAAGATTATGGTAAGTAGGGATGTTCAATTCCTCAAAGATAACCAATGGGACTTGAATGAGAAGTCTTGAGTTTCGAGCGACAACTCAAAGCTTGATTATGATGAATTGGTTGGTGATCAACTATTAGGGAACAAGGTCATTCTCTAATATTTATCAGAGATGCAATGTTGTTGTTGTTGAATTTGCAGGATAAAAGGAAGCAAAAATTTATCAAAATTAGGCAGATGTAATGAAGGAAGAGCTGACCATTATAGAAAAGAACCAAACTTTGAAGTTAGTGGAAAGATTGCAAGACAAAAAAGTGATTGGAGTTAAATGTATTTTCCAAACAAGCTCAATCCAAACTTCTCGATAAACAAGTACAAAGCTAGATAGGTGGTGAAAGGCTATGCACAAGGTTGGGGAGTAGATTTTTCTGATACTTTTTTCCACAGTAGCTAGATTGGATATATTTGAATGCTTTTAGCTATAGCGGCATAAAAAAGTTGGAAGATTTTTCAAATGAACGTGAAGTCTACCTTCTTAAATGGTCTACTATTGGAGAAAATATATGTTGAGCACTTAGAAGGGTTTAATGGACAATGACATGAAGATATGGTTTATCTGTTAAATAAAGCTCTATATGGGTTAAAGCAAGCTCCTAGAGCTTAGTATAGCCGAATGGATAACCATTTGCTAGACTTAGGCTTTGAAAGAAACTCAAGTGAATCGATTCTTTGTTTCAATAAAGTTGGCTCTAACATTATTATTATTTCTTTGTATGTCGATGATTTACTGGTGAGGAAAATAATATAATGCTAATTGAAGAATTCAAGAAGGATATGATGAAAGTCTTTGAGATAACTGATCTTGGAGAGATGACTTATTTTTTGGGAATGAAGGTTAAGAAAACTCACAATAAAATATTTGTTTGACAAAATAAATACATGAAAGAGATTATAAAAAAGATTTAGAATGGAAGAGTTCAAGAGAATGAGCACGCCTATGAACTAACCGAGAAGTGATGTGTGAGCAGATGCTAACATATTTGAGGCTTTTAACTGAGAATAATTGCAAAGTATTAAGCAAATTTTGTCGTTTTTGATTGTTTTCTCTTTGATATTGTAGTAAAAGTCAAGATGCATGAAAATACATGAAAGCTCCATCAAGAAGGATGATTTTTGGTGAAAATGCAAGAAATTAAGTTTTGAAGATTTCTTCTGACGACTTGGTCTAATAAGCTATCAGACCATGTCGTCACACATAGGCAGAGAACAAGAAAATTTAAGATTTTTTGACGACTTATCCTGATAAGATATCAGATCTCTAATAAGCCATCAGGCATGTCGTCACCCAGACGCAGAAGGCAGAAATTGGAAGCAAGGTCTGACGACAAGTCTAATAAGTTATCAGACTTGTGATATGTCATCACAAAGGTCGTTAGACAGATAAAGAGGACCTGACGACATTCTCTGATAACTTATCATATTTGTGATAAGTTATCAGACATGTCGTCACCTAAAATAAAAATTTTGAATTCTTAATTTTGGATTTTCCTTAAGTTACGGATATAAATAGCAGCTTTTAGGGTTCATTAAGGGGCTGCATCATCTTGGACATCTTGAAACGGATGAAACTCATTCCAAAAGGCCAATTCACCTCTTTTTGGCTCTCTTAACTTAGAATTCAATTTTCAATTCTTTGATTTAGTTGTGGGATATTCTTCTTGAATTTGGGAAGAGAATCAATTTCTGACTACATCTATTGTAAGTTTAATCACTTTAAATTATGAATTTAGTTATTGTTATTGCTTTCTCTTTCATGTGGAACTAAAATCCACAACTAGGGTTGTGGGATCTATGATTATTCCTCCATGGATTTAATAGTTGGCTGGGGTTTGAGTGATTATGGAGACATCTTGATAATTTCTTTGTTATGATTGTTATTTATTGGTTGCAAATAATAGATCCCGTCTTATGTTGATTTACTTGAACTGAGAAATAAACTAAAGGTAGCAAATTATCAACAAAGATTTGGGAGGTTAAGCTCCCATCTAATGATTAAAGATGTAACAAGATTAATCAACTTGAGATAAAACCAGTATGAATAGAATGATTTCCTAAATTCGAGAGAATTAGGCAGTTCAACATCTAAGTAGGTTGAGAAACACTTAGATGGACTGTCAAAACTGATAATTTGGTGTTTCCCATAAGTCATGAGAACCCAATACTATAGTTATTATTTAATGGGGATTAATAATCATAGTGATCACAACCCTAGTTCCTCTCTATCATTGATTTGAACCATTGAAATTTTAGTTTTGAGCTCTGAAGCAAGTTAAAATTTTAACATTTGTTTGATCATCAAAAACTCCCATTTTATCTTTTCGTATCATTTATTTGAATTCAACTTATATCTATAGTTTCAAATTAGTTTAATCACCACTCACATTATTCCTCGTGGATTCAACCCTGACTCCAAAGTTGGGTAAATATATTGATGACGATTGCCTTGTACTAAATTGACATATAAGTTGAGCGTTATCAAAAATGGCACCGTTGCCGGAGAACAATTTGGCGTATTGATTTGGTTTGGAATTTTAGTTTACTTGTTTGAATTCAAACTTGTAAATATTTGTTTAGTTTATTTTTTTCTTTTCTTTTCTTTTATTTTTATTTTCCTCACACCTTTCTTGAGATGTCAGCTTGGATAGATGGTTTTTTGAGTGATGACGATTCTTGTTATTATTGTGGGGGACCATATTTTGAGGCTTGCTGTCCATATTTACCTGGAAGTGCATGGACGGGACCTTCACAATATGATGTGGATACTGTCCTACTTACTGTAACTTGGTATTTAGCTTGTGGTCAAAGTGATCATACTGAAGATATGTGTGTGGCCACGATTCAAGCGAACATATTGATGAAGCAAATTTTAGAGAATCAAGAATAGCTGTGGGCAGAGATAAAGTATTTACCACTCCCACCATGTTTACAGTGGCTAAACAAAGAAGAATATGAGGAGGACATTAGCCAATTTAAGGAGAAAACTCAAGAATCGCAACCACTCAATTGTCATCTTGATTTTGAGACTGACATTGAGAAGGTGAATAAAAGTGAGTGTGTAGTAGATAGTGTAAATTTTTAAGTAGAATTGATTGGGCCTCATTCAAAGAGTTTTTCTACATTATGTTTAGATGATATCTTGTCTGTGGAATCATTTAAAATAGTAGAAAAGTGTGAAGATGAGGAACAAGAATCCTATATTCTTGATTTTACATTAGACAGGGAACATAAAAACACACCTCACTTTAAGGCCGAGTGATTTACCACGCTCAATCCATTACTCAACTTCTTAATTTTTGTACCATCCCCTATGATCGAGGCAAGAAGATGGACTCTAAGTTGGGGGTGAAATTCTTATCCTCAAGGTGGTGGAAAAATCTGAGTTGGGTCATGCCGCGACACTAAATTAGGCACTTCTTGGGAGGCAACCCAAGGTATTTTGTTGTTTGTATTCGTATTATGTGATTGACATCAGATCTTTGCACCCATGGTGCCACAGGTATGTTTTTGACTCTCTTGTCTTGGTTTGACACATTGGGGACAATGTATGATTATAAGTTGAGGGGTGGGACTACTTGTGGGTGTTGATGTCCTCTTGGGGTTTTTGTTGTCGTGCCTCTTTTCTCCAGAGTCTTGTTCCTAGTAGAGCCAGCATGTTTAGGCGTATTGTGTTTATTTTGTGATATGTTATGGTTAATTGGGGGAAAAATAAGTATCTAGGACAGTTGACATATTTTTGTTAATGTTCTTGGAATGATAAATACCTCTCCAATTGTCTGTCTGGTAACTGTGTGATGTGCATCTATATGTGACTACTGTGAATTTTTTTATGGCATTAGTACTAGGGACATGATAATCACTGCTAACAATTGTATGAACCGAATGGGTAGTATCTTGTGATGTATCTTTGTGCCATGTGTATATGAGATACTACCTAGTTCCCGTTGTGTGTTAAAGCCAGAACTTGCACGATTAGTCTTGCCTTGGTTGTAGGATAGCAGTTAGGAAAGAATCATAGGCCGTTGTTGATATTAATCCACTTTTAGCCTAAATGACCTTCCATGTGTGAATAATATCCCTTGATCCTGATTTTGAGATTGAATGCCTATTCTTTTTGTTATACCTATCACCTTCCCATTTGTATCACAATGAACCCATTTTAGCCCTGGTCCTCCTTGGATATTGTGTACTTTGACTTAAGCAAATAGCCTAAGCTGAGGGTGGCTATCATAGGGGTGCATGGTGTAAAATGAGTATGAAGAAGGGTAATAAAAAATATATATGCAAGGCTGGGTGTGGTAGAAAAAGAATGAGAAAAGAAAAGTTGTGAAAAAGACAAAATGACTGACTAAATGGCCACACCCATCCTGAATTTGCTTAATCAAGAAAGGGAGAAATAAGGTAAAGGTTGATAAGTGATACCCCAAAAATAGTGTAGTGCCAAGAAAGCTTAGTTACCTTAAATATCCTTGTGTATCATATCAGCCCCAAGCCTACATTACAAGCTGAAGAAAAGTCCTATAGTGATCCTAACTTAACTGGCTGAAAGCTTCGGTAATGAAAATAAGGGCATGCTTATGGTATTTGGCATACATTGACTGGAATTTCTTTCTGAGAGCGAGTGTTTCTTGACCGTCCCCTCATTGACATACTTGATTTCATATATGAGTGAAGAGGGACTTCTTTGTTGTAAGGGCACATTGATTGCATTGCTAGCTGCTTACATGTTTGGGTAGTGTAACTTGTATATATGCATGGTTATTATTGCTAATTTGATGTCATATCCTGATTCCCTTGTGACACATTATTGATCTTCATTGATAAACACCATTGGGTTTAAAGTGATTGAAAATGGAGAGGGTAATGTATTTTGAGCTAAACTTGATAATCAACTGTCATAGGTATCTTATGTGTCTCTTGGTTAAGCATCATAGTATGATGTTTTAGTTGCTTGAGGATAAGCAATTGTTTTAAGTTGAGGGTGTTGATATGTGAGCAGATGATAACATATTTAAGGCTTTTAACTGAGAATAATTGCAATGTCTTAAGCAACTTTTGTCGTTTTTGATTTTTTTCTCTTTGATATTGCAGTAAAAGTCAAAATGCATGAAAATACATGAAAGCTCCATCAATAAGAATGATTTTTGGTGAAAGATGCAAGAAATTAAGTTTTGAAGATTTCTTCTGACGACTTGGTCTGATAAGCTATCAGATTTGTGATAAGCTATCAGACTATGTCGTCACACATAGGCAGAGAACAAGAAAATTGAAGATTTTCTGATGACATATCCTGATAAGTTATCAGATCTCTGATAAGCCGTCAGAAATATCATCACTCAGAAGCACAAGGATGAAATTGGAAGTAAGGTCTGACGACAAGTCTGATAAGTTATCAGACTTGTGATAAGTCGTCACACAGGTCATCAGAAAGATGAAGAGGACCTGACGACATTCTCTGATAACTTATTAAATTTGTAATAAGTTATTAGATATGTCGTCACCTAAAAGAAAAATTCTGAATTCTTAATTTCAGATTTTTCTTAAGTTACGGATATAAATAACAACTTTTAGGGTTCATTGAGAGGCCACATCATCTTGGATATCTTGAAACGGATGGAAATCATTCCAAAAGGCCAATTCACCTCTTTTTGGTTCTCTTAACTTAGAATTCAATTTTCAATTCTTTGATTTAGTTGTGGGATATTCTTCTTGAATTTGGGAAGAAAATCAATTTCTGACTACATCTTTTGTAAGTTTAATCACTTTGAATTTTGAATTCAGTTATTATTATTGCTTTCTCTTTCATGTGGAACTAAAACCCACAACTAGGGTTGTGAGATCTATGATTATTCCTCCATGGATTTAATAGTTGGCTAGGGTTTGAGTGATTGTGGAGACATCTTGGTAAGTCCTTTGTTATGATTGTTATTTATTGGTTGCAACCAATAGATCCCGCCTTATGTTGATTTGCTCGAACTAAAAAATAAACTAAAGGTAGCGAATTATCAACAATGATTTAGGAAGGTTAAGCTCCCATCTAATGATTAATGCTGTAACAAGATTGATCAACTTGAGATAAAATCAGTATGAATAGAATGATTTCATAAATTCGAGAGAATTAGGGAGTTCAACATCTAAGTAGGTTGAGAAACACTTAGATGGACTGTCAAAACTAGTAATTTGGTGTTTCCCATAAGTGATGAGAACCCAATACTATAGTTATTAATTAATAGGGATTAATAATTATAGTGATCACAACCCTAGTTCCTCTCTATCATTGATTTGAACCATTGAAATTTTAGTTTTAAGCTTTGAAGCAAGTTAAAACTTTAACATTTGTTTGGTCATCAAAAACCCCCATTTTATATTTTAGTATCATTTGTTTGAATTCAACTTATAGCTATAGTTTCAAATTAGTTTAATCGTCACTCACATTGTTCCTCATGGATTCGACCCCGACTCCAAAGTTGGGTAAATATATTGACGACGACCGACTTGCACTAAATTGATGTGTAAGTTGAGCATTATCAAGAAGTTAATGAAGGAAGATGGTACTAAACAGTACAAGACGGAAGCTACAAAATCTTGATAGGATTTTTTGAAGTATCTTACAACAACAAGGCCAGATATATTATAACACCCCCCACTTTTGGACTAAAGTTTGAATCATTTTTTCTATGTGTATAGACCCGAACACAATGATTCTTCCTTATTAATATATGTGTTATGATAAATCCTATAGTGTGTTATTACCTTTAAATATGAATCAAGGTTATAAAAATCCCCTAACTCAAAGACGAGTTGAAAACTCTTCTATCGATTAAGTTTTGGTGAATGTCTAAACTTGGGTACACTTCCATCGATCATAACTTATTGTATATAACGATTTATAGGGCCTACCATATATCAAATAAAAGTTATTTGAGTCCTCTTTCTAACTCAACTAGTTTCACCTTAATCCAATATCAATGTAGAATGTTATTCCTATTTTACTTCGAGGTGTCTGACTGCCAAAAAGTGATGATGAAGTTGACGAATTGTCAACTAGGTGACGACTTAGTTGGTGACCCATCAACTGGGTAAATACCCATCAAACCTAGTCATCACCCTTAACCTGAAAGTATCAAATTCCACCTTTAAGTCATGACTTGGGTGATGAGACGTCACCAAGTTGACAGCTTGTTAACCTAGTCGTCAGCTGAGGAAAATCCTGCATTGTTGTTGGTTACTTTAGGGATATATTGGTCTTTTCCTCACTCCAAAAACCTCCCCATGAGTTTAAATCATACCTTAAGCATTATAATTCATCTTTTATCAGTTTTACAATATCTCAATCCTCTCCACTCTCAAGAACAAAAGAAATTAGGGTTTTCTTTCAAGGTAAGAATCCAAGCCTTTTAATCCAACATTTTCCAAAAAAGTGTCAAGATTAGCGTCCCAATCTTCAAACTAAACAACATAAGGTACGTGGTGTTTTCCTAAACTACATGGGCATGGTGAAATTATTTTCAATAATTTTTAAATATTGAGAAGTCATGTATTTACAAAGGGTCTTGAATTTACATTGACAATTATGTATTGTGAACCCTTTTGATGATAATGTTTTGGTCTTGAGTCCTTTTCTTAAATCTTGATTTTTTTCATGTATATGTATATATGTAATTTTTAATTTTGAAATATGAATTGAGAGCATGAATAATGAATTTTCCCTCTCTTATTGCTTTACTCCTTGAATTACAAATTATGGGTTACTAAATTGCTTGTCTTAAAGTATGAGTCAAGAGCTATACTATCTTATATAAACTTTGTGTTAATTGAGAATTTAAGAGAGGGATAACTTCTTGTTTTAAATGCTAAATGTGATAATCAAAGGGATTACATGATTGTTTTAAGAAATTGATCACCACTTGTCGAAATATTAAAAAGAGATAATCTTTGCATGGTTTGACATATGTTTTGAGATATGAATCCTTTTGAAATGTTTGAATGATTTGGTTTTCCAAACATTATGTTTTGAATGAATAGAATGTAAGATGATATTTTATGGCTTAGAGATATGACTTGCAAGTCTTGGTATGACGTTACCAAAGAAGATGAATGCCATAATAGAGTAAGATTTTCAGATTTTCGATTTCAAAGAATGCATGTCTTAGAGAGTTAAAAATAGGCTTAAAAAGAGTTAGGTGGTTACCCGAAGAAGGCTCGAGTTTAGATAACTCGTAGCCAGAAATCGTGTTTTGTCATATTTGATCCAGTAGAAAATCCCCAAAAACAATGGTCATAATTTCTCAAAAAATAACTGTCTTGTTAAAGTCAGAAAACTAGAGAGAAAAATGCTCAAAACGTTAGTTCTAAGATGATTAGAAAAACCTAACATATGCTTTAAATAATTTAGCCTAATTATGGAAACAAAATCATAGATCACAGTATTTTCTCGAACAGGCGACAACATGTGTGATAGCTTATCAGGAGTCTGACGGCTTATCAGGAATATTGTCAGCTCCTCTTCAGTTTTGATAATCTCTGCCTTAGGCTGGCAAAGAGGCTTGACGGCTTATCAAATATGTGATGACTTATCATAGATGTCATCACTTCTTTACTTTAAACTCCATTCCCTGCCTAAGCCTAACAACGAGCCTGATGGCTTATCACACTTCTGATGGCCTATCACAGATATTGTCACTGATTCTAACTGAAGTCCATTCTCTATCTAAGACTAATGGCAACTCTGATAGCTTATCACAAGGCTGATGACTTATCAGATAAGTTGTCAGCTATACTTCCTTCTTTGCTTGCTCAAAAATTAACTCTTTTACTCCTATTATTGCTGATTCTCTTGCATCTCGACTTTTACTGCAATATCAAAGAGAAAATAATCAAAAACAACAAAAGTTGCTTAAGACTTTGCAATTATTCTTAGTTAAAAGCCTCAAATGTGTTAGCATTTACTCACACATCAACACCCTCAACTTAAAACAATTGCTTGTCCTCAAGCTACTAAAACACAACCAAGAGAATACAAAGTATATTCGGCAGTCAACCATCCATATTATCTCAAAACATCTTCACCATCTCTAAGGTTAATAAATTTTAAAACAACTGTGTATATTATTGAAGAACAACAATGTGACACACAGGAATCAAGATATGGCATCAGTTCAACAACAACAACCATGCATGTACCAAGACAACACTATCCAAACAAGTTAGCAACTAGCAACGTAACCAGTGTGCCCTCACTACAAAGAAGTCCCACTTCAATTATATCAGACATTACATATGTAACCATGGGGACAATCAAAAGACACTCACTCTCAGAATGAAGTTTCAATCAATGTATGCTGAATACCATAGGCTTTCTCTTATTTCCGTTACCAAGATTTTTAGATAGGTCAGGTAGGATCACCGTAGGTCTTCTCTTTGGCTGTAATATACGCTAGGGGCTGGTATGATACTCGATGATATTTAAAGTGACTAAGCCTCCTTTACACTATACTAGATTCTGGGGTCTCACTCATTAACCCTTTTCTATTCTTCTCATTTCTTGATCACACATATTCAGGATCGGTGCGGTCTTTTCTACAATTATTTCTTTTTTACAACTTTTCTTTTCTTGTTCTTTTCCACCGCACCCAGCTTTTTATTCTTTTCTTTTATTCTACCTTTCTTCATACTAATTTTACATCACACACCTCTATGATATCCACCCTCAACTTAGGCTATTTACCTAAGTCAAGGTGCACAGTGTTTAAAGAGGACCAGGGCTAAAACAGGTTCATTATGATATAAATGGGACGGTGATAGGTGTCATAAAAAGAAATAGGCTATTCAGGCTCAAAATAGGGATCAAGGGATATTATGCATACAGAGAAGGTCATTTAGTCTAAAGTGGGATAATATTAAAATGTCCTATGATCCTTTCCTAACCCCTATCCTTCAACCTAGGTAAGACTAATCAGACAAGTTCTAGATTAAACATTCAAAGGGGACTAAGTAAAATCTCACATGCTCATGGCACACAAGTATATCACAGATTACTACTTATCCAGTTCATGCAATTGTTTAGCAATGGTTATCAAGTCACTAGAACTAATACCATACAAAGATGCACAGTGGTCATAAATAGATGCAAATCACACAGTTAAAGAATTTGACCATTTGAGAGGTGTTCACAAAACAACAAAACCATGTTAACTGCCTCAGGCACTTGTATTTCTCCTAGTCAACTACAAAATGTTACAACAATAATTCACTCTACACACTCAACTTAAAATCAAAGAAAAATTGAACTAAGGGTTAGGGTATACCTGGAGTAGATCAAGCACAGAGATTATGGTTCCCTGACCCTGCTGCTACATCCTCAGCCACCTTATCTCCATCAGGAGTCTCCCTCTGTTCTGATACATCTAACTAGCAGTTGTTGGAGGCCTACTAGTTGAGGTACCTATGACTCTCACTCGTAGGGCCTCATCCTATTTTTCATTGTCAGCTAGTGACTTGATCATCGCCTTCCTTGTCTCCTCTTTTTTCAGCCTTCTTTCTCAGCCTCTTTTCTACTTTTCTTTATTCATCACTATCAGGCCTTTTCCTCTTACGCTTATCTTTCTTCTCACCTTTCTTTTTCTTTTTCTTCATTAGTTCTCCCATGAGATTAAGCAATGGGATTTTACCCTCAGACTCATCAACAGTTGGATCTATCGATACCATAAGTTGGTCCTGCTATAATATCCCAACATTCGGCTTTACCTTGTTCAGGGCTGCTCTAATTTATGCAAGGTTTAAGCCTGACATTTCTCTTAACCGTGTATTGAAATTTTTTTGTAACTTATCAATCCGATCGAGCAAGGCTCGGAAGGGCTCTAGTGCGACCTTAATCCTTTTTTCTACTGTAGAGTCAAATTGCTTGACAAAGTGTTACAGCTGAGCCTCGCATCACTTGGCTTGTTTTTCCACTCTCCTGAAATTTATTGGGTTGAATGCAAATTTTATGGTAGTCACAACAGATGAATGATTTATTATATTTCTAGGCACTGAATCTGCTAGTGCTGAGGATATCGATGTTGCTGCTTCAGAATCCTGCATCGCTACCTTAGGTGCTGTGCTGGTACCTATAATTGGTGGCTCTATTGCAACCCCTTATCCTCTGTCAAGTGTCAGCCTTGGCTAATTTTCATCATATCGGATGGGGTTATGGGTCTTCTTGGCAGGCAATTCGTTGTCTATCCCTGCAACTTCAGGTACATTGACTTCCTGACATAACCTCGTAATTAGACAAGGGAAAGGATATGCTGTGTCGGGCCTTAAAACCCAAATTTTCATCTCCTCAGCAATAATCTGTCTGAAGTTCAAGATGAGTTTAAACACAAGACTTGCGACCAGTATTGTTCTATCATCTCCAAGGATGTTATCTCCCTCAGTAGGCATCAAATGGGTGTGCACTAGACTTCACCAGAACCTTGCCTCTTGAGTTAGGGAGGCTTTGAAAATCCTTTCATTTGGGTTAGTCAGCCATTCATGTTTCCCTTCAGATATGAAGGTGGATAACCAAGATCATTGATTTGCACGATGCTTCAACCGAGCATATAATGTAGGTGAGGTGGCCTGAAGAGTGAATTTGGGGTCATGAAGAAATCTGTTGATTATGGTTTCTGAGAGATCCACCATCACACCCCGTACTGGAACTCTATCCAACAAAGGTTGAACTACTGATCTCTCTCTTTCTTTGCACATGTTCTCCAATCAAGCCTGATAGTTTGCATAGAACTTCCAAACTAATGTAGGGAAAAATGAGCTTCCTCCTTTCGCTGTCCATCCTAAGTCATAGTCTCAGAATTTATGCTCCACTTCAGGGTATTTGCTCAACCTGATAGTGATGATCTTTTTTCCTTCAAAGATTGGCCTTTTAATGGTCCTTCTTTTAGTTCTGAGAAACCCATCATAGAAGATTTTTTGTGCCTTCGGAATTTGCCACCTAGCATTGTATTGAACCCCGGGGTTCTTGCATTTAACTAGAGTTCCCTGAATCAGAGATTCTTTATCATCCTGTTGTTCAGTAGTAGGGGACTCAGATGACGGTCCCTTAGATTCAGGTTGCTCAAAATTAGCATGCTCTGACTGAGGCTCCCCAGACTCAGAATACTCAGACTCAGGCTGCTTAGAAGCCATACTGTCAGGTGGTGTTATTGCTTCAGTATCACTTTCTTCACTCTTCCCCTCCTCAACTGGTAGAGGTGGCAAAGGATTTTTTGGGATTTTCTTTTTCCTTTGCTTCTTGAGCAGTGGCTCCTCCTCCTCATAACCGGATTCATCATTGAAGAGTCTCTGAGGTACACTTCCACTTTTCACTTTATTTGTAGGTTTAGGGCTCTTTTCTTTGGGTGCCATTATAAGACCGGTAGCAAAAGAAAGCACTCATGATCATACAACTCAAGAAGTTTAGTCATTATAATTCCACATCCCTCAAAATAGGTTCACAATTGTATCAGATCAAAGTTGTGATGATATGTTCCGATAAGCTATCATATTTGTGATGACTTATCAGGCGTGTCATCATCCTTAAACAGAATAGGCTTAATTTTCCCAACTTGTGATGACATAGTCTGATAAGCTGTCATATTCGTGATAAGTTATCAGACACATCGTCAGCTAAGAATACAACCTCCAGCTCAGTTTTAGTCTTGATTATCAAACCATTTTCTTCTTAGAATCGCATGGAGTTGTGTTCTTGAGCTAAGCCCTAGGTTCTCACACACAATGCAGCACTATAAACCCTAGATTCTATTTTTCACACAATGGAAAGTTACGCTTGCCTCAATCTCTTTGAAACTAAGATTTACATTAGTTACATCACTTACCAAATAAAGAGGAGAGTTAAGTTATGAGTATACCTGGTAGGTGACTTCACTTGGTTACTTGAATGAGAGGAAGTAGTAGATGAAATAAAAGTTCTTTATCTTGATTTCAAACCCACACTCACAAGGAAGGAATATTATTTTCTTTTTGTTTTACTTGGGAAATAATTTTGAAAAGAGTAAGTAAATAAACTAACTATGGAAGGAAATAAAACTTAAAGAAAAGAAAAGAGATACCCGGGAAGGTGGAAAGGTTTGACTGTGGGCCGAGTCGCATTTTCAGTAATTGGGCCCAAAACTGCCTGATGGCTTATCAGATGTATGATAAATCATCACGAATATTATCAACCTTAGGCAGAGTGTTACCTTATTTTGGATTTTCTGGCGACATATCTAACAGCTTATCACAATTATGATAGCTCATCATATATGTTGTCAGGGTCATTATGTTGACTTCCTTAATTTTTACCTATACCCCTGTATACCTATTCAGTTCATTATGCTTTCTATCTAAATAAATTAAAACAACTTGATTTTAAACATAAAAATTTTGGGTTGCCTCCCAATAACGCCTGATTTAATATCATGGCACGACTGGGTTATCTTGACTACTCAGACTTCATCAAGACACCATGCTGCTACCTCTTTCCTATCTTCATAAAACATATCCACGATTGAGAAGACACTCATCTCCTTTTGATGTGTCATGGATGAGTACATTTTGAAACTTGCTTCTTTGTTATTGAACCTAAACTTCAGCTCATTCAGATCCATGTCAACTACCACTTTCCTAGTTGCAAGGAATGGTCTACCAAAAATAATGGGTACTTCAAAGTCTATCTCACAGTCTAGGATAACAAAATCAGTGAAAAGTATAAAGTCAGCCACCTTTACCAATACATTATGTAATATTCCTACTGGCCGCTTTACAGACCTATCCGCCATCACTAACCACATACTTTTCGGGGTAGGATCCCCCAAACCTAACTTTTTATACACGCTAGCGGCATCGGATTTATGCTTGCCCCTAGATCACATAGGGCCTTAGAAAAATTGAGAGACCCGATTGTACATGGAAGAGTGAATGCTCCAGGGTTGGAGTTCTTCTGCACTAAGGATTATGTAGCAATGTAACTATAATAGTGGAGATTATCCATCAGGTCATAGCTTACTGCCCTCTTCTTCGTCACCAGATCCTTCATAAATTTAGCATATCCTTGGATTTGTTCAAGTGCCTCCATCAAAGGCACATTTATTGTTAACTACTTCAACATCGCCATGAATTTACTAAATTTTGTGTCCTCAACCTTCTTCTTCAATCTTTAAGGAAAGAGAGGCGGTGATTTTGGGAGAGTTTTCACCACTACTTCCTTTTTCTTTCCTTTCCCTTTTTCTAGAGCATCATCAGAACCATCCAGCTTCCCAGACTCTACTGGACATTCTTCTTCGGGTTCATTATTTACTTCAATCACATCTTTAACTCCACCTTTGCCCACGAAAGGTCCAGGTTATATCTTGCCACTTCTAGTGGTAATCGCCATACATGAGCCATCATTTCGCGGATTCTGAACCGTATCACTAGGTGACATTCCACTTTTCCTCTAGTTCAGTGCTACGGACAGTTGGCTCATTTGCTGTTCTAGATGTTTGATTAAAGTGGAGTGGGAGTTTACCAGCTGACTAATACAAGATAGATTGGTCTTCATGGTAGTTACTCCTGAGTTTGTAGCCTCCACTCCCTTTAATAATTTAGCTATCATGTCCTCCATGAATATCTTTTCAGAACTTGTTGTAGCAGCCTCACAATTTCCAGGAGGGACATATAACCCGCTCCTATCATTATTGCTCCTCCAATTTCCTTACTCCTGGTTCTTATATCCAGCCTTGTCATAATAAGTCTGACCTTGATTTCCTTGGCTATTGCCTCTGAAACTCCCCTGATTATTTACATAGTTCACCTCTTCTTCTGAGTCAGACTCCACTTTGCCCTGCGATCCCACAACTTTCACTTTCTCAGTTTTATCTGATAGTAAATGCTTGGTTAGCAAGTCCATCTGTATTTTTAGGTGAGCCATGTCTTGATCAGGCTCCTTGTCTCTTCTGTGTTGTTCCATAATCATACCCACAAAAACAGTAGGGCTTGCTACCATAGAGTCTCTGGTATGCCATGCCCGACTCTGTTTGGTCATTCTCTCTAGCATTTTTGAAGCCTCTGGGAATATAAGATCAATAAATAAACCACCAGTAGCATTATCTACAATTGGTTTTATCACTGAGTTAAGATACCTGTACAAAGTCTCCATCAAATGTATTCCCATCATATTATGGATTGGACACTGCGCTCGCTTCTTTTTTAATCTCACCCAGGTTTCATGCAAGGCTTTAGTTGGTAGCCGTCTGAAGTTACTGATCTTATCCCTCAACTTTACCCTTCTAGAAGGTGGAAAGAACCTTTCTAGGAAAGCTTCTTTCAACTGCCTCCAGTTGGTTATAGAATTGGGTATCATCTCATTAAGCCACAATGTTGCCTCCCCAGATAAAGACAATGAAAATAATCTCGAACGGATAGAATTATGACCCACTCTTGGGTTATCAAAAGATTTACAGATGGTGAAAAAGTTCACCAGATGCAAGTTTGGATCATCCCCTTGAAAGCCACCAAACAACCCCTTCAGATTAAGGAGTTGATTTATAGTACTCGTAATGTTGAATTTCGCTCCAGGTGCTAACAGTGCAGGAATAATTGCACCCGTTGCACCTGCTTTATCCATTCCATCATCGTCATCATTAAGGTTATATTGGACCGACTGATGATCTTGCCTTCCTCAGAACGGACAATTTCTATTAGCATTACGCTGTACTGGTGCAGCTATTTGCTCTGCACACCTTGGGTTACCAGGGTTTAGCAACTTCTCATCTCCTAAATCTTCATCCTATGGATTTGAATGTCGTACTTGTTGATCGTCATTCTACACATTCACCAGATCTCTAGCTAAGGTTGCTAACTTGTCAGACTCCTACTGGTCTGCCATTCTGACGATTAGTTACGGTTTCGGATTAAATGGTAATAATGGTTCTTCAAAACTTCTGGTTCTTGGTATACACCACAAAAGTACTGTAGCAAACTAAAACAACAAATAAATGTAAAACTAGGAAACTTGACTAACAGTCAGTTAGTGCACACAAACTTCAATTTACAACCGTACTCCTCGGCAACGACGCCATTTTTGAAAATGCTCAAACTATACCTCTCTTACGAGAATGTAAGCGATTATTGTCAATATATAACCCAACTAAGTTGGGGTCGAATCCCATAGGGAATATGGTGTGAATCTGAGTTATCTGCTGGTTAATCAACTGATAGTTAGCGGTTTCCTGTGAATGGTTTTTTTTTGAAAAGTAGCAAATAATTACTTCTCAATTCAGTGTTTGAAATCAATATGATAAGGAAAACTGGAGTTATGTTCACTATGGGTGTAGGGATTTGGGAAATGCTAGTAACGGTTCAAGATTCTTATGGTAGGTAGGAACAACAGACTATCCTTGTTGAAGTTATGTCTAAATGTTTCTCAACCTATTTAGACATTTAACCACCTAATTCTCTTGGACTTAGGGAATTTATATTTCATAACAGGATGTTATCTCAAGTTAATTAATCTTGTTACAACATTAATTATTAAATGGAAGTTTAATGCTTCCAAGTCCCTTTTGATAATTCACTTCTTACTAGGGTTGATTTCTTATCTCAAGAAAATCAATAGTAAGCAACGCCTATTGTTTGCAACCAATAGTCAACATGTAAAATAATGGAATTAACAAGAAGTTCCTACCACCGTTAGAATCTTGAACACTTAATTACGTTACAAACCCAAACCCATAGATCCCACAACTCGGGTTAAGAGAATTTAGCTAGTCATAATAAAATAAGCAAGACAACAAGTTGACTTCATACTTAGATAGATGATCTTACAGCAAGATGAATAGCAACAAGTGTTTCTCAGATTTGATCCAGTAGAAAATCCCCAAAAACAATGGTAATAATCTCTTAAAAAATAATTGTCTTGTTAAAGTTAGAAAACTAGAGAGAAAAATGCTCAAAACGTCAGTTCCAAGATGATTAGAAAATCCTAACATATTCTTTAAATACTTCTGCCTAATTATGGAAATAAAATCATAGATCACAGTATTTTCTCAGACAGGCGACGATGTGTGTGACGTCTTATTAGGAGTCTGACGGCTTATCAGGAATGTCATCAGTTTCTCTTCACTTTTGATAATATCTGCCGTGGGATGATGATGAGGCTTGATCTCTTATCAGACATGTGACGACTTATCAAAGATGTCATCACTTCTTCACTTCAAAATCCATTCCCTGCCTAAGCTGAACGATGAGCCTGACAGCTTATCACACTTCTGATGGCCTATCACAGATGTTGTCACTGATTCTAGCTAATGTTCATTCTCTGTCTAAGCCTGACGACTACTCTGATAGCTTATCACAAGGCTGTCGACTTATCAGTTAATTCATCAGCTATACTTCCTTCTCTACTTGCTCAGAAATCAACTATTTTACTCCCATTATTGCTGATTCTCTTGCATCTCAACTTTTACTATAATATCAAAGAGAAAACAATCAAAAATGACAAAAGTTTCTTAAGACTTTGCAATTATTCTCAATTAAAAGCCTCAAATATGTTAGCATCTTTTCACACATCAAGCAACATCCTGCAACTGATATGCTGCTAGCTCAGCACTCTCACTTGAGGTAACCCCATGATGTCTGTAACTTTCTAAACCTGATCGATGAATTCCTGAGGGTCCTCGTCTGACTTATACCTGAGAAAGGATAGAGGATTTATTTAGGTAAAGTCCTAAATCCTAGCTGCAGCTGATGCAAAGGGTACTGGTGTGCATGTGAGGTAGGTTGAATTCCTAGGGTTCACATGCATGAACTATACTAACTCACTAGATAACATGAATGTGAGAATACATGTTGAACACATAATAACTGAAACTGAGTTAGTGATGATATGACTACTGAGCCTGAGTACAGATAAAATGAGATACTGATAACTATGTAACTGAAATAATTGATACTGAGCGACTGTATCTGATAGTCTAGGTTTTGATGGAACTAGCTGAGTTCTATACTATTCCAAGTTACCTGTATCTGACAGTCCTGAATTCTATGGAATTATCTGAGTTCTATTATTGAGACTGAATGACTGTATCTAAAAGTCCTGATTCTATAACTCAAACTATGGGAAGTAGTCATCTAACCGACATGCCTTAAATAAAACATTATAGCTGAGTTGGGGTCCAATATGTAACCCTAATTAGAAGGGTATCAATACTGTGCCACTTGTAAGGACAATCTGGTAAACCTTATATAAAAGGTTAATCCACCTCACCTACCCTCATATAACAAGCTATGATATCTCAACCTACACTGGCTATGTAGTTCAGGAATGCAAGGATTGATTCTAGGAATCACACCCTCATATAAGAGGTGAGTTCCCATCCTTGGTTTCACTCGGTACTAATCCCTACTCCCATCTGGATAGACACTGAGCATGATTAACTAAACTGGACTACACTGAATTCATGGGGTTCCGTTAACTGACGGAGTATTATTGAGATTACTGAATTTCTGAGCTTTCCTGAGTCACATGACTGACTGATTTCTATGGATCATGGCTTAACTGAGGATATCGTAAAACATGTCACTGACTCTAGGCACACAAATATATTTTTTGGGTACAAGTACCCCAGGACTCGATTGAGGAAAACTTACAAAGAATGACTTTCTTGAATACACGATGAACATCAACAATACATAATCCATTGGCTAAGACATTTCATCAAACACTTGACATACATAACTTGTGCATGAATGAGGATACATATAAACATACCAATATTTCATCAATTAGTCCCCTAAGTAATACTTCAAACATTCATAATGCACAACAATATCATATAAGTCATTTTTGATACTAAAGGTAAAATATGCATTTATCATTTGGATCACAATTTAGTTTAGCTATAAGGCATAATTTATATCCCTTTTGGCATTTTATCAAACACCTTACCTGCACAACTTGAGGCATAGGTGAAATCATCAAATTTCACAAATCATAAACCACCAAATTCATGGATTTCAATTTATATGCTAACGTAGTTTTCAAAATTTCACATCAACATCCCAACTTGGGAATTAAACAACAACCATCACATAAAATTGAGCAACCCAAAACATAATAACATGATTCATAATTTAAAATAGGGTTCTTGAGCTTTATGGATGAAAGGAATCCATAGATCAAAACAACGCATACCTTAGTTCTTGATTCTACAAAGATTGACGGAGAGACTCTTGAACTTAAGTATTGAATTTGAATCCCCAATTGAAAACCCTAGCTTGTTATTGAGAGAAACTTAAGAGAAACATTATGCTTTGGATGAAAAATGGCTAAATCACATGTTATTGGGTTTAAATAGGGGTGGGGAAATTGGCCCTTTTAACCATGGACACGTCTTTTAAAATTTGTAAAAATTTCCTAACCTGGACTCCTGGCACGATGCGGCGCTATCGCACCGTGTCACTAGAATTTGACAATTGGGAAATTGGACAACAGTGCGATGCGGGGTTATCGCGGAGTTTCACTAGAATTTGACAATTAGGATTTGAGAGCCCTCCACGATAGGGTGAAATCACGGAGTCTTACTGAAAATTGACAAATTTCATTTTGCCTTATGGCGCGATGCGCCACTGACTGAGATGACAGTGATTTACAACTGAAACTTGAAATAGTCATAACTTCTTACTCGATTATTAAATTTAGGCAAATCTTATATCGTTGGAAAGCTTATTGAATTTTCCATATGACATAAAGTTAAAATCTTAAAAATTCCACGTGTATAAAAATGGATTCATCTTTAAAACATGTCTTTAATATTTTTGGGACGAATTCGAGCTAGGTAGAAGTATAGGGTATTATACCTATCTTCTACAAAATCTTATTTCATGATTAGTACCAAACTAAATCAGACCTACGATCACCAAATACACTCATTACATATGTTGTGATGATCATGACCCCTAGAATTCATGTACAAGGTCATCTCTATGTCAATTCTTATTATCTCACGCTTCGTGCTTGCACGATTCACTTGGCGACGTAATGAGTGCTCTTCTTGAGGTATACATATGTTTTCTTTAGAGAACATTCTTAGAGTAAGGTTCTGTACTTTATTCCATATTTTTGGAGCTTCAACAAATCCCTACTCATCATTCAGGGATGAATGACCCAAGGGGGAGATAATGTAACACCCCACACTTTTGGGCTAAAGTTTGAACCGTCTATTCTACGCGTATAGAACCGAACACAATGATTCTTTGTTAATATACGTGTGATTATCAATCCTATAGTGTGTGATTACCTTTGAGTATGAATCTAGGTCACAAAAATCCCCTAACTCAAAGACCAGTTGAAAACTCTTCTATCGATTAAGTTTTGGTGAACGTCTAAACTTGGATAAACTTCCATCGACCATAACGATTTTGAGGGCCTACCATATATCAAATGAGAGGTATTTGAGTCCTATTTCCAACACAGCTGGTGTCACCTTAATCCAATATCGAATTAGAAAGTTATGACCATTTTACTTTGGGGTGTCTAACCACCAAAAAGTGACGACGAAGTTGATGAGTTGTCAACTAGGTGACAACTTAGTTGATGAGTTGTCAACTGGGTGATGACCCATCAACCCTAGTCGTCACCCTTAACTAGAAATGATCAAATTCCACCATTAAGTAATGACTAGGGTGATGGGATGTCACCAAGTTGACGGCTTGGCAAACTAGTCGTCAATTGAGGAAACTCCTGCATTGTTGTTGGTCTCTTTAGGGGTATTTTGGTGTTTTCCTCACTCTAAAAACCTCCCCCACAAGTTTAAATCATACTCTAAGCGTTATAATCCATCTTTTATTAGTTTTACTACATCTCAATCCTCTCTGAACAAAAGAAATTAGGGTTTTCCTTCAAGGCAAGAATCCAAGCCTTTCAATCCAAGATTTCCAAGAAAAATGTCAAGACTAGAGTCCCAATCTTTAAACTAAAAAACATAAAGTACGTGGGATTTTCTTAAACTACATGGTCAGGGTGAAATCATTTTCAATAATGTTTAAATATTGAGAAATCATGTATTTACAAAGGGTATAGAATTTACATTGACAATTATGTATTGTGAACCCTTTTGATGATAATGTTTTGGTCTTGGTGCCTTCTCTTAAATCTTAATTTTTCTCGTGTATATATATGCGTGTGTGTGATTTTCAGTTTTGAAATATGAATTGAGAGAATAAATAATGAATTTTCCCTCTCTTATTGCTTTACTCCTTGAATTGCAAATTATGGGTTACTAAATTGCATGTCTTAAAGTATGAGTCAAGAGCTTTATGTAATACCCCATAAATTTTCCTAGCTTAAATTTGCTCCTAAAATATTAAGGAATAGCTTCAAAAATAAAGAATATTTATTTCATGTGGAATTAGTTAGATTTAGACTTTCAATTTTGTGGGAAATTGAATAAGCTGTCCATCAATACCAAATTTTTCCAATTCCGACACTCGGTGAAGGAGTTAAGATATTTTTAAGTTGACAGTGTGTCACCTGGGCAGTCACCGCATTGCAGAGATGGTTAAATTCATAATTGTAATTATCCAGTGGACCTCCGTGATATTGGAACATCATGGAGAGGTCCATTTTCCTGTTTGTCAATTTTCAGTAGTCCAACGCTATAGTGGTGCATCGCGCCGAAGGTCAAAATGGCATTTCTATAGGGCACCGCGATGGTATCATTTCGTGTTGAAGTTCCAGGTTCCAATTATCAAAATCCAGTGGGACAACACGATAGCTTTATATCAAAGAGGCACCCAATTTCCCAATCGTCAAATTCAAGTAAGCCACCGCGATAGTGGCGAGTCGTGGTGGCCCATTAAATCGAGACCCCAATTACATTTGTCCAGCTTTTTTAGAAGTTTTAAAGAGGTATTTTGGACTTTTAATAAGCCCCCAATCCATACAAAAACACAAGATTTAACATATCCTAAGGCATTTTATGCTAATTTCATCCACTCTTTCTCAACAGAAAACCCTAGACCATCAAAGCTCCTTCTCTAAGAAATCCAAATTCTTTGTAGATTCTCCAAGGAAGCTTAAAATTGAGTATTCCCAAGGCAATGTAATCAAGAACCCATCATCAAGAACTCAATAGGAATCCAAAATTTAAGGTTTCTTCATCTAATCATCCAACAAGGTATGTAGTGTTTATGAACAAGGATCCTCTTTCATCTTTGTGCCCAAAGCTAGTTTTTATTTTACAAGGTCATAACATTTTGAATGTTTATACATGAATTTTAAATTAGAATTCATACTCATTATTGATCTTTGCAAGATTTTGATATTTCAAGTATTTTAGAAGATGAATTACATGCCTATTGCAGTAATTTATAGATTTTGAGATGAATTATCATTGTTTTCATCATTGAGCATGAATATTATGATGTTTTGACATGAGAATGATGCATGGGTTATTATCCTAAGATTGAATATTAGTATTTTAATAAAGATGATGCTTTAAGCATCCTACTATCAGATTATTTTCAGATTTTCAGTAAAGCTTTGATCTTTTGATCATCAGATTAGCTATGGAATCCACTTTTTAGATTATTACATATTACAGAATTCAGATTAGCTTTATTTAAAATTTTTATCAAATTAATGCATAATTTGTTTTAGATAAATTTTTATGCTAGTTTTAAAGTGGATTTCCAACAGAATGAGTGTAGCAAATAAAAAGAAAGTAGTATTTAGCACCGAGCGGGAAGTGTGAGTTTAGTGCATCCTACTTCCATAGAACTACGTAGCTAACATAGGTATAAATTATCAGATTATTACCATTTCTATATGGATGAAATATTAGCTTGTGATTGATCACATGGGTAGGTTAAACTCCCTAGAAAGAGTATGACACCTCTCCCCAACGTGACGTTTCTTCCTCAGGAGGATGAGACGTTGGACTCCATGTTATCTCATATGATTTATGTCGGTTAGAAGAACCTCCCTTGCAGAACAGTTTTGAAGTATTTTTCCCTGCTAATGAAATCAAAAGAATAAAAGAAATGCTTTTAGAAAACTAAGTGTAAAGGCTCACAGTTTTATTCAGAATATGCTTTACAGAAAGATAATAGCTTTAGCTTTTAGCTTTTAGATTTTAGATTTAGAGTGAGTTTACACTTGTACAATATGCTTTAAAGACAAAGTTTTAGTACAACTTTTAGAACTAAATGTTATGGCTCACAAGTTTTATAAAGTATGTTTTGCTTCGTATTACTACATATTTTAGTATTTTAGATATTCCAACTTATGTGAGTCATTTACATTTAGCATGCATTGTTTTATAAATGATGATTATGAGATGATGTTTTACAGATGCATATCACTCCTATATACTCAATATATCCTCAAAGTACTGATCCATATATAAGTCTATGTGCTACATTGTCTCATAATATAGGTTCAGGTGCTCAGTGTCGGTAGCATGAGTAGTTCGAGCATCTCTATCTACATCCGACAGTTGGTGAGTCCTCATAGTTCGGGACTTATTCATTCAGATTTTGCAATTTATTAGTTTATGAGATTTAGCATTTCCTTTTAGACAGTTTGAATTATGGGGGTTTGTCCTAGTGACTCTCTAGTATTAGTAGTAAAGGCTTGTCAGACTACTAGTTTTGATGCAGATTATTCAATTTTGATGTTTCAGACATTATTTTTAGATTATTCTTAGTTATTATAGACAGTTTCCACATTCAGTATGACTTTTATATCTATATCTCCATTATTATCAGATTTAGGCTCAATAGTATGCAAACAGGGTTAGCTTAAGGCTACTTGTAGTCTTGAGCATCGTGTGATATCTCGGGATCAGATTTTGGTGCATTACAAACTTAGTATCAGAGTCTAAGGTTTTTAAAAGTCCTATGGAGTCAGACAAGCTTTGTTACATAGATTCTTGGTCATGGGTGTAAAGCGCGCCATATTTATGAACAAGAGTCTATGGAACGTTCTTAGGAAATTATCTATTTCTTTCATGATCTATCCTGCTTACAGTATTTCTATCTAATTTTAACTCATGCTTTCATGTGATAGTTAAGAATGCCTCCTCATTGAGCTAATGTCCACAGAAACAATAACTAGCCACCTCAACTCGCTGATCTTTTAAATGAGAATGTGTCACATACAGAGTTTTGGGCTGCCTTCTAGGTGCTAGCCTAAGTTGTAATAGCTAATGTTCAGGGCAACCGTCAGGCTGCAGTCCCACCTCAGCAAGATGCAGACTTAGCCGCAGCCAGATTTGATATTTTATGAGAATGAACTCGCCAGAGTTCATTGGGTTGAAGGCAGGTGAGGACCCACAGTTATATCTTGGTGAAGTAAATAAGATCACCCAAATTATTCATGTCTCTGAAGAGAAGAGTGTAGAATTGGCATCCTATAGGTTGAAGGATGTTGCATATGACTGGGTAGTGATGTGGAAAAAGAGTAGAGGGGAAAATGCAGCTCCCATGACTTGGCAGATATTTTAGAATGTGTTTCTAGATAAGTTCTTCCCACGTGAGATAAGGGAAGCTAAGATAGAAGAGTTCATGAACCTGAGGCAGGGCTTAATGACAGTGAAGGGGTGTTGCCTCAAGTTCAGCCAGTTGTCTAAATATGCCTCTGATCAGATAGTTGACCCTAGGTCAAGCATGAGTAAGTTCATGACTGGAGTGTCTAGATTGGTGGTCAAAGAGTGTAGAACTTCCATTCTTATTAGAGACATGGCTCTTGCTAGATTGGTGATACAGGCTCAGTAGATTAAGGCAGAGAAGTTGAAGGTAAGTGAGAGGGGTAATAACAAGGCTAGAATAGGGCAGTTTGATTATAGCCAGAATAGGTCTGGGGGAGGAAATCATTTATAGTTTCAAAATCGTTCAATCATGCCAGCACCATCTTTAGCTAGTGCTCCTGCTCCCAAAGGTAGACAGAAATAGTGGGGTAAGTCTTCTATATCCATATCCCAGAGTAGTATGGGTGGTAGGCCCAATTATCCCACGTATACTAAGTATGGTAAAAATCATCCTAGTGAGTGTTTGGTTGGTCAGAAAGGTAGTTTTGGATGTGGTAAGTTGGGTCACAACAGATATTGTCCGTATTCTAAGCAAAGAAATAGAGATATCCATCCACAAACTCAAGCTACTAGTGCACCAACTCCTTTAGGTTTCCCAGCTCCTCCTCAGGGTGCATCATCCAGTACCAGAGACGGTCAGCGCCAGAATCGGTTCTATACTTTACCATCTCGCCAGGAGCAGAAAGATTCACCAGATATGGTTACGGGTATGCTTCGTGTCTTTCATCTTGATGTTTATGTGTTGTTAGACCCTGCATCAAGTTTCTCTTATGTGACCCCATTAGTTGCAGTAAATTTTGAGATAAGTTCTGAAAAAATCCCTGAGCCTTTCTTGGTTTCTACTCCATTAGGTGAGTCAATTATAGCTAAACAAATCTTTAAAAGTATTCTGTCACTATCCTCCATAAAGTCATATTAGCAGACTTAATAAAGTTAGATATGGTTGAATTTGATCTTATTCTTGGTATGGATTGACTCTATTCCTGTTATGCCTCTATAGATTGTCGTACCCGTGTGGTGAAGTTTCAGTTCTCAAATGAGCCAGTCTTTGAGTGGTCAGGTAATTTAGTATCTCCCAAAAGCCATTTCATATCCTATCTTAAAGCCAGAAAATTAATTTCTAAAAGATGTATCTATCATATCATTTGAGTTAAGAACACTAAGTCTGAGACTCCAACAATTTAGTCAGTAAGTGTAGTTAGTGAGTTTCCTGATGTCTTTCTTGAAGATCTCCTAGGGGTACCTCCCGATAGAGAGATAGAATTTGGAATTGACCTTCTTCCTGATACTCAGCCTATTTCTATCCCTCTATATCATATGGCTCTCGCAGAGCTTAAGGAGTTGAAAAAGAAACTCAAAGATCTACTTCGTAAAGGTTTCATAAGGCCTAGTGTTTCTCTATGGGGCGCTCCCGTCCTATTTATATGAAATAAAGATGGTTCTTTGCAAATGTACATTGACTATCGTCAGCTAAATAAAGTCACAATCAAGAACAAATATCCCCTTTCAAGAATGGATGACTTATTTGATCAACTCTAAGGTGCGAGTTATTTCTTAAAGATAGACATTAGATCCGGCTACCATTAGCTTAAAGTAAGGGAATGTGATATTCCAAAGACAACCTTCAAAACCCTTAATAGTTATTTTGAGTTTCTAGTCATGTCCTTTGGATTAACCAATGCCCTAGCAGCCTTCATGGACTTGATGAACAAAGTGTTCAAACAGTATCTGAACATGTTTGTCATAGTCTTTATAGATGATATCCTTGTCTACTCTCGTAGTGAAGATGACCATGCAGACCATCTCAGAATTGTGTTGCAAACTCTTAGAGATCATTAGTTTTTTGCCAAATTTATCAAGTCTAAATTTTGGATAAGATCGGTAGCCTTTATCGGTCATATTATTTCCAGTGAAGGTATTAGATTTGATCCCTATAAGATAAAAGCCATAAGAAATTGGCCTAGACCTATCTCTCTATTAGACATTAGAAGTTTCTTAGGTCTAGCTGGTTATTACAGATATTTTGTTGAGGGTTTCTCATCTATTGCATCCCTGATGTATAGATTGACCCAAAAGAAGGTTAATTTTCAGTGGTTTGATTCCTGTGAGAAGAGTTTTCAAGAGTTGAAGACTCGACTCACTTCAGCCCCAGTTCTAGCATTACCTGTTGGTACGAATAGTTTTGTGGTGTATTGTGATGCCTTCAGAGTTGGTTTGGGCTGTGTTTTGATGCAAAGAGGTAAGGTCATAGCTTATTCCTCTAGACAACTTAAGCCTCATGAAAAGAACTACCTAACCCATGATCTTAAATTAGCTGCTGTGGTGTTTGCTTTGAAAATCTGGAGACATTATCTTTATAGTATGTGCGTTGATGTGTTCACGGACCACAAGAGTTTGCAATATGTTTTTACCCAGAGGGAGTTAAATCTCCATCAGAGAAGGTGGTTAGAATTGCTGAAAAATTATGACATAAGTGTGTTGTACAATTTAAGCAAGGCCAATATTCTGGCATACACCCTTAGTAGATTGTCTATGGGTAGTTTTTCTCATGTGGAGAATGATAAGAAAGAGTTAGTTTGAGAAGTGTATCGATTAGACAGATTGGATGTTCGATTGGTTGATTCCGCTGAATGAAATATTTGGGTTCAGAGTAGTTCCGAATCTTCCCTAGTTTTGGAAGTGAAAGAGAAGCAAGATAAGGATCCTAGTTTGGTCAAACCGAAGGAGTCAGTTAAAGACCAAAAGGTATAGGTTTTCTCTCAAGGGGGAGATGGCGTGTTAAGATACCAGAGTAGATTATGTGTGACTTATGTTGATGATTTGAGATAGTGGATTATGGCAGAAGCGCATGGTGCACATTATTTTATTCATCCAGGTGCTACCAAGATGTACCGTAACTTGCGAGAAATCTATTGGTAGAGTGGTATGAAGAGAGATATAGAAGAGTTTGTTGCTAGGTATGTAACTTGTCAATAGGTTAAGGTAGAGCACCAAAGACCTGGTGGTAAGTTGCAAGAGTTTGGTATCCCCACTTGGAAGTGGGAAGAGGTGAATATGGATTTTTTGACTGGTTTACCCCATTTGCGTCGTCATCATGATTCAATTTGGGTTATTGTAGACAGGTTGATTAAGTCAATGCATTTTTTGCCAGTTCATATATCTTATACAACTGAGGATTATGCTAAGTTGTATATCTGAGAGTTAGTCAGATTGCATGGATTTCCTTGTCTATTATCTCAGATAGAGGTACTTAGTTTACCTCTCAGTTCTGGAGATCTTTTCATAAGAGTCTTGGTACCCAAGTTCATCTTAGTTTAGCTTTTCATCTGCAGATAGATGGCCAGTTAGAGAGGACCATCCATACCTTAGAGGATATGTTGAGAGCTTGTGTTCTTGATTTCAAAGGTAGTTGGGATGAGCATTTTCCATTGATTGAGTTTGCCTATAGTAACAGTTATCATGCTAGTATTCAGATGGCTCCATTTGAGGCTCTTTATGGACAGAGATGTAGATTGCCAGTTGGTTGGTTTGAAGTGGGTGAGGCCGCTTTGATTGGACCAGACATGGTGTTTGAAACCATAGAGAAAGTTCAGTTAATTAGAAAGAGATTAAAAGCAGCCCAAAGTCGTCAGAAATCCTATGCAGATGTAAGGATATGAGATCTTGAGTTTGAGGTTGTTGATCTTGTGTATTTGAAATTTTCCCCCATGAAAGGGGTGAAGAGATTTGACAAGAAGGGGAAGCTTAGTCCTTGTTATGTATGTCCCTTCCGTATTTTGAATTATCTTAGGAAGGTGGCGTACGAGCTTGAGCTACTGCAGATTTATCCTCAGTTTATCTAGTATTCCATGTGTCTTTGTTGAAGAAGTGCATGGACAATTCAGCTGTTGTAGTTCCTCTAGAAAATACAGATATTCAGAATAGCCTTTTGTATGAAGAAGTCCCAGTAGAGATTCTTGATCATCAGATCCGTAGATTAAGGAACAAAGAAGTTCCCTTGGTCAAAGTTCTGTGGTAAAATTAGTCCATTGAGGGTGCTACTTGGGAAGCAGAAGTAGACATGCATACCAAGTATCCTCATCTCTTCTCCACAAACTCAGATTCAGCCAAAGGTAATAGTTTCCTTTGTTCAGTTCTTTTCTAAGTCTCAGGTTCAGCTATATAGCTATTTTCATAAGAATTCATGCACTTTCAGATCAGTTCAGTAGCTTAGTATGTTGAGCATCATGCATTCAGTTTATTTCAGTTGTGCATGATAGCTTATAGCCTTAAATTCCTCAGTATTTTCACCTTAACCAACAATATTTGAGGACAAATGTTTCCAAGGGAGAGATATTGTAATACCTCGTAAATTTTTCTTTCTTAAATTCGCTCCTAGAATGTTAAGGAATAGCTTCCAAAATGAATAATATTTATTTTATGTATAATTATTTAGATTTAGACTTTACATTGAGTGGAAAATTGAATAAGCTTTCCATCGATACCAAATTCTCCTAATTCTGACAATCGGTGAAGGAGTTAAGACATTTTTAAGTTGACAGTGTGCCACCTAGGCAGTCACCGCATTGCAGAGATGGTTAAATTCATAATTGTAATTTTCTAGTGGACCTCCATGATATTGGCGCATTATAGAGAGGTCCATTTTCCTATTTGTCAATTTCCAGTAGTCCAACGCTATAGTGGTGTGTCGCGCCGAAGGTCAAAATGGCATTTCTATAGAGCACAACGATAGTAGCGCATCGCGTTGAAGTTCAAGGTACCAATTTTCAAAATCCAGTGGGACAATATGATTGCTTCATGTCACGGAGGCACCCAATTTCCCAATAGTCAAAATACAGTGAGCCACCGCGATAGTGGCGCGCGCGGTGGCCCATTAAATCAGGAACCAAGTTACGTTTTTCCAGCTTCGTATAGGGGTTTAAAAGGGGTATTTTGAAATTTTTCCAAGCTCCAAATCCATCCAAAAACATAATATTTAACATATCCTAAGGCATTTTATGCTTATTTTATCCACTCTTTCTCAAAAGAAAACCCTAGACCATCAAAGCTCCTTCTCCAAGAAATCCAAATTCTTTGTAGATTCTCCAAGGAAACTTAAAATTGAGGATTCCCAAGATAAGGTAATCAAGAACCCATCATCAAGAACTTAATAGGAATCTAAAATTCAAGGTTTCTTCATCTAGTCATCCAACAAGGTATGTGGGTTTGTGAACAAGGATCCTCTTTCATCCTTCTAGCCGAAACTAGTTTTTATTTTACAAGTTCATATGATTTTGAATGTTTATACATGAATTTTAAATTAGGGTTCATACCCATTATTTCTCTTTGCCAGATTTTGATATTTCAAGTATTTTAGAAGATGAATTGCATGCCTATTTTCATATTTTCATGCCTATTGCAGTAATTTACATATTTTGAGATGAATTATCATTGTGTTCATCATTGAGCATAAATATTATGATGTTTTGACATGAGATTGATGGATGGGTTATCATCCCAATATTGAAAATTGGTATTTCAAGAAAGATAATGCTTTAAGCATTGTACTATCAGATTATTTTCAGATTTTCAGTAAAGCTTTGATCTTTCAATCATCAGATTAGCTATAGAATCCACTTTTAAAGTATTACAGATTACAAAATTCAGACAAGCTTTATTTACAAATTTTATCAGATCAATGCATAATTGGTTTTAGATAAATCCTTATGCTAATTTTAAAGTAGATTTCCAACAGAATGAGTGTAGCAAATAAAAAGGGAGCAGTATTAAGCACCGAGCGGAAAGTATGGGTTTAGAGCATCTTACTTCCACAGAACTACGTAGCCAACGTAGGTACAGATTATCAGATTATTCCCATTTCTATAGGGATGATAGATTGAGCTTGTAATCGATCACATGGGTAGGTTATACTCCCTGGCAAGAGTATGGCACCTCTCCCCAATGTGAGGTTTCTTCCTTAGAAGGACGAGATGTTGGACTCCATGTTAGTTCACATGGTTTATGTCGGTTAGAAGAATCTCCCTTGCAGAACAGTTTTAAAGTATTTTTTCCTGCTAATCAAAGTAAAAGAATGAAAGAAATTCTTTTAGAAAACTAAGTGTAAAGGCATAGTTTTATTCAGAATAGCTTTATAGAAAGATAATAGCATCAGATTTTAGCCTTTAGATTTTAGATTTAGAGTGAGCTCTTCTACATTTGGACAGTATGATTTAAAGATAGAGTTTTAGTACAACTTTTAGAACTAAATGTTATGCCTCACAAGTTTTATAAAGTATGTTTTGCTTCGTATTGCTACATACTTTAGTATATCAGATATTCCAGCTTATGTGAGTCATTTACATTTAGCATGCATTGTCTTATAAATAACGATTATGAGATAATATTTTAATTATGCATATCACCCCCATATACTCAGTACATCCTTAAAGTACTGATCCACATATACATCTATGTGCTACATTGTGTCATAATGTAGGTTCAGGTGCTCAGTGTTAGCAGAGAGTAGTTCAAGCATGTCCATCTACATCCGATAGTTGGTGAGTCCTCATAGTTTGGGGACTTATTCATTCAGATTTTGTAGTTTATCAATTTATGAGATTTAGCATTTCCTTTCAGACAGTTCGAGTTATCAATCGGTTTGTCCTAGTGACTCTCTAGTATTAGTAGTAGAGGCTTGTCAGACTACTAATTTTGATGTAGATTATTCAGTTTTAATGTTTCAGATATTATGTTTAGATTATTCTTAGATATTATAGATAATTTCCGCATTTAGTATGACTTTTATGTCTATATTTCCATTATTATAAGATTTAGGCTTAATAGTATGTAGACAGGGTTAGCTTAAGGCTAGTCGTAGTTTTGAGCACTGTGTGACGTCTCGGGGTCAGATTTTGGGGCGTTACACTTTACTATCTTATATGAACTTTGTGTTGATTGAGGATTGAAGAGAGGGATAACTTCTTATTTTAAATGCTAAATATGATAATCAAAGGGATTGCATGATTGTTTTGAGAAATTGACCACTACTTATCGAAATAATGAAATGAGAAAATCTTTTCATGGTTTGACACATGTTTTGAAATATGAATCCTCTTGAACCGTTTGAATGATTTGGTGGTCCAAACATTATGTTTTTAATGAAGATATTGTAAGATGATATTTTATGGCTTAGAGATATGACTTGAAAGTCTTGGAATGATGATACCAAAGAAGATGAATGCCATAATAGAGTAAGGTTTTTAGATTTTTAGTTTCAAAGAATGCATGTCTTAAAGAGTTAAAAATGGGCTGAAAAAAGTTAGGTGGTTACCCGAAGAAGGCTCGAGTTCAGATAACTCGTAGCCAGAAATCGTGTTTTTCTGATAAGGGTTTATTATGTCCCCAAGAGGGACCATACGCTGGCCTAGTTCCCTTTGGCGTATTATAGATAAAGACTCCAACCCTTACAGAAAACTTCTGTTGGGGGCTTGGCCACCGAGTTAAGGACGGATTTCCTATAGCTCGTAGGATTGTAGAGTTGTAGGGTGTACCACCTAGCTCAGAAGTAAAATAAAGAGTAGGTCATGGTTTCAAGAAATGTTTCAAAGTCTTTTAAGTATACCCATGCATTTTTCATATGTTGTATGTAAATATCTCATAAATTTATCTCACTTATATTACATAAAAGTATGCTATTTTTGGATTGCTCTACGTACCAGTACATATGTATTGACCCCCTACATTTCAGGATCTGAGGCACAGTCCCGGAGTCCCGTTCAGCAGTAGGCTTGTGTGTGTCAGAAGTTGCATTTGATGAGCCTTCTCTATTCCGGAATGCCTAGTTATTATACTTTGTTATCTCATTTCGTGTTTATGGTCTGACTGGGGGCCTTGTTCCAGTTTTAGACAAGATGTGTGTTTTAATGTATTAGAGATTTCACAGACTGATGTTAGACGTTGTTAGAGGTTTATGGATTCCATTCCAGATTGTTCAATTGAATTGTGATATTGACCATGATTTCATATTATTTTATATTTCCATATTTTTACTTCATATTATATGAATATGTGTATGATTGCCAGATAGAGAAGGATGCTCGAGCCTTCATGGTTCAGAATGCCTGTCGCGGCCAAGGCCTCTGCTCGGGTCATGATATATATTGTATGTTTAAGTGTACTATCCCATTTTTTCAATTCTACAAGTGAATTGCATATGAAAGCTGCAAAAAGTGTGCTCAGATATGTCAAGGGCACAATGGGTTATGGAGTCAAATTTAGCAAGTTCCAGAATTTCAAACTTCAAGAATTTTTTGATAGTGATAGGGTGGTTCTATTGAAGATATGAAAAGTAATTCAGGGTACTGTTTTATTTTTGGTGTTGGATATTTTTCCTGATGTTTGAAAAAATAAGAGATTGTTGCTCAATCAACTGTAGAGGCAAAATTCATTATTGCGACAACTGTGGTCAATCACGCTTTGTGGATAAAGAAAATCTTTTATGACCTTGGTTTGGAGATGAAGGAAAGCACATATATATTTGTGGACAACCAAGATGTTATTCTATTTCCCACAATCCAGTATTTCATAGAAAGACCAAGTATTTCAATGTGAAGCTATATTTTCTTAGAGAAGTGCAAAAGGATGTGTAGTGAATCTGGTATATTGAAGAATGAAAGAATAGTGGGTTGATATTCTTACAAAAGCTCTTCCAGCAAGCAAATTTGAGTTCTTGAGAAACAAACTTGGAATTTGCAGCTCTTGATGTAAGGGCGAGTGTTGCAATCTACCTCATGGACTGTTAATTGATGTTGGGTTGGCATGATGACATGACTGCTGATGTGTCTTTTGTTTTATTTCTGTATTGGTTTTTTGGTTGTGAGTTTCGTAGTCTTTTAGGCATGTAGCTTGTTGGTAGACTTAGTTCCTAGTTATTAGGAAGTTCTGATTTTGAGTTACCGCAAATTTATTAGGATTTCTTGCATTTGAACAGCTCTTCTTTTCAACTTAATAATAGCTTTTCAACTTAATACATCATCTCTCTATTCCTCTACTTTTGTTATATGTTTTTCATTTGTAAACATCTACATATACACGTACCATATAACTATATGTGGATGGTGTGCTTAATTCTTGTGATGTCAATTGTGAGTTTTTTGTCCTATAAACAATGTATCCCTACGTTAAAATCTTATGACCTGCACATGGTGTTGCACCAAACCATAGTCATTAACTACCATGGTTTAGTCATAAATTAAGGAGAAAATATGAATTAATTAACTATAGTTTAGTAGATAAGAATCTATATGAAGAGATGTGTAATGTATTCATAATTCATTGGCTTAATGTAAGCACTCAGTGCAATTAAGTTCCTATCCTACTAGAAACTGAAAACATAATTGAATGAATAGTAACCATTTCCATACTTGTTTGTCTTTTTTTTTTTTACATCTAGACATCTCTATTCTTAGTTTACCTATGTTAGTTTATAACACGTCACTAGTACTAGTGTCTACTCAACTTACAGTAAAGGTTTATATTTTTGTTCAGTGACTTGTATTATAGAAGATGTTAATGAAGTATATACATGAGCGAAAAAAGTAAATTAGGATAGTTTGAAAAATATACACTTTGAAAACTAAATGTAACGTTTAGTGTCAAGTTTCAAAAAATGCAGTGTACACCCACATTTATGACATCATCAATTTGACTTTAACAAATCATCCCAACCTACCACACAAATTTTTAAATTTACACTTTAGTCCCCCACCTTATCCAACTAATATGTAATAGTTCCCACCATTTTTCATATTTTTCTATTTTTAATTAAAAAAATTATCCAAGAGCCACCAAAAGCTTCCATTTTTCAGCTACATTTTTTTATTCTGGTGACTTTTCCGGCGAAATCTTGCTCATCACAACTAAAAATCTTCATTCATGGTCATTGTCTCCATTGTTGTTCCATATTTTTGACATAAATTACAAAATATATTTTTCCACCATTTTTACTAGCTTGAAAGTTTTTCAAATCCACTCAATACCTCATCATTAGATATATTTCAGTAGTTTAGAAACCCTAAATATACATTTCTCCATCCCTGAATTAGGAGGGCATCAATTATATCCAAAATCGTTCATTCACGTTTTTGTACGGAGGTTTTCATACCAGTCATCGACAAGGTATAGACCGATACCTCAATCTATTATCAATCAGTGTGGTCTCTAATGACAGTAGCTGAAGTAATTATTACTGGTGGTGATTATATGGATGTGCGGGAGGAGGCTCCCAAATATTGGAATTAGAAATCATCTAGTAAAGAGATAGTGCCTATCCTGTTGCATCGCAATGGTTCATACGCTGACATGGTTCAAAGCATAATTGAGAGAGGAGAATTAAATTGTGAGCCAAATGATGTTGTGATTAGCTATATAATGAATGAGCAGAGGAAAATAAATCTAACATTCATGAAGAATGATCGACAAGTGTCCTTGTACATATTGGATGTTGTTGTTGATGGCTATAGGCCATTATCGAGGATAAATATTATCGGGAGGTCTCCGATAACCCTGCCACCACACCCTACAATCAACAAAGATAATTTATTTAAAGATAAGAGGTCAGATATTTATCCAATGAATACAGAAGATCATTCAATGAAATCGGAAGATCTCAAATTTTTTCAAGAAGATAAAGAAGAGTGTGGATCGGGATCACAATCTAACTACACCTTCTTCGATGGAACTAATTTTCATATAGGAGAAACATTAAGTATAAAGAAGGAGCTGAAATTGTTGTTGGACGTAGCATCGATGAAAAATTCTTTTGATTATGCTACGTTGAAGAGTTGTAGCAAATACTTCAAGATGAAATATGTATCTCCTAGTTGCATGTGGATGTTGCGGGTGAGGAAGTATGAATGCATGGACAAATCTATTATCTACAAATACATCGGCATCACATTTACAGTGGCGAACATGCCATGTGCAGCCATAAGAAAATCATGGCTAAAGTCATACATCGCTCTATGTGAATTTGTATCACAATGGCAAGGGTCCGGATACTAAAGAGATTCAGCGGATTGTTTTCAAGAACTTTCAAAGTAGTTCAAGCTATTGGAAATGTTGGATGTGGGGTATGATCACCAAGAAAATGGTTTAAGGGACACTGGAACACGGGTATTCCTACCTGCCGACTTTTTCCTACATGATTGATACTCTTAATGTTTGATCTACCTATTTCATCAAGGTGAACAGGGATAATTGTGGGTTAATGTACTATTTTTTAGCCTTGGCCGCTTTCATTAGGGGATTCTCACACATGAGAAAGGTTATTGCGGTCGATGACACTCATTTATATGGTAAGTAAAAGGGTGTGCTGCTAAAAGCGGTTGCACATAATATTGAGAACCATGTTTATCCCATTGCCTTTTGCATTGTTGATAAGGAGAACGATGTGTCTTAGACGTTCTTCTTTGAGAAGCAGAAGTCTATAGTGGTCGATGAATCAGATTTGTTCATTATCTCTAATAGGCACAAGAGAATCACTAACGACATTATGAGGACTTATAACTATGCTCATCATGGGTATTGTATAAGGCACCTAGGTGTAAATCTATGGGTAAATCAGCAATATAGAGATTACCTTTATCTATACTACAATAAGGTAAAGGCATATTCTTTAGAGCAGTTTAGAAACCATTTTATGGAATTCAAGAACTATTGTCCCGTGGCAGCCTTTTTCCTCGAGCATGAACTTGATTTTGAGAAGAGGAGCAGGGCACATTTCCCCAGCAACAGATATAATATGATGACTACAAATATTGCTAAGTCGATAAACGCAATATTGATAGACGAAAGGAGTACCCCGTGACATCCATATTCAATTCAATTTCTAAGAGGTTTGGTGAGAAATTCAAGGAGAGGCGTGCATGTCCTCAACTATAAGAATAACAATTTTGTGCGTGCAGCTGAAAAGATCGCAAGGGACGATATGAGCGAGGGCAACTCCTTCTATATGGTGAACATAAACAGAGATGGCAACCAATTCACCATGTTCGGCAGGGGTCCTACTACCAAAGTCAACCTACTGAAAAAGACATGTTCTTGCGGGAAGTATGACTTGGTGAAAATATCATGCGCTTACCCGATGGCCTCTTTACAATCAAAGTACAAAGATGATTATGGCTTGAGCTTCTACGAGTACTCTTCGCTCATGTATAAAGTTAAAGATAACCTTCTTGTGTATTGGGGAATCAATTAATGTTGTTCCTTTAGAGTTCGAATGGTGTGTGCCACAGAAATTGCTAAACATGAATATTCTATCATACCTTGTCAACACCAAGCTTGGAAGAAAGAAAAAGAAATGTGTTAAGGGTGTGGGTGATAATTTCAAGACCAAGAGAAGGAACAAGTTTTCACTATGCAAGAGACTCGAACACAAGAGAACCACATGTAATAACAACAAATCCTAGATAGGGTTGTACCACTTTTTTTTGTAAGTCATGGTAATGTATGTATTTTGACAATGTATATATTTTGATAACCTTGCAGTGATCTAATTAATGTTAGTTTTATCGATTTTGCTCTGTGTCTAGTATCAACCGTTTAAGTTATAACATATATTATGTGTCCAATCTATTGGATGAATTATTTATATACCACTAAGTTTATTATCGATTCCATTTTAAATCTATTAGAAAATACTAAATATTCAATCGAACAGATACAATCAGGAATTTATGACGTATCAAAAAAGCTATTGCACGTTCACTCAAATGCTATATCGATTGGGTATACTCTACCTACTCGACTTTCTTTCATTCACTCGTTGACTAACCACTGGGAGGGAAGATCAAAGGTCTTCTATTTTGGTCTATATAAATATCCATCTACTCTACATAGTATTCATCTTCTTCAACCTAAAAAATGAGAAATACCAGTAGATGTCGCTGAGAATCATGCTCAAACCACTAAGGAGAATGCTTTTCCAGCATTACCACGACCTCCTCCTCTTTCCAGCATTTCCTACACATTGTCTCTACTTGGATTTTACAATTTTATTGTTGTTTGTAATTTTGCAATTCGATTGTAAGATGACAAACAATTGTCAAACTTCAACATTTATATATATACAACTCATCACCTAACATCTTTGATCACCTTCTCTAATTTAAGTGGACTTTTATATGATCATGTGACTTATTTAATCTCATTTAATTGCATAAAATTCAATAATTTATTTTTATTAATTGATTATTTTCTTTTTTCACAATATGCTAGTTACGGCAATAAACCAATACGGTATATCATTGACAAGGCTTGCAGTCTATGATTTACGCTGGACACAATCGATGGTCCTCAATTCAATTTTATTTATTTAATTATTTACATTTTGACTATGTATTAATATATTTTTGACCTTTGCACCAACTCATATATACCTTAGCAATGACCGAGTGTCGATCTATACGGTCCATCATCTACCCACTGTATGATAAGGCATCAATTATATTGATGGTCTATGAATAAGGTCCTGCAGTAACAAACTATAAATATTATTTTTTTATAATGGTAATAAAGTACATGTCAAATCACATCCAACGGTAATATCTGACTTTCTTTTTAGTATAAAAGGAAGACAATTCTTGTTTTAACACTCTCATTTTTTTGGCTTTATTTTTTATTCATTTTTAATCAACTACAAAGTTTCAATCATCCCAAACATCCAATGCAAAATTGTCCTACATATGTCGTTATGGAAAACCAACTGTCTTGAGGACATCACGCACTGATTCAAATTTTGGTCAAAAATTCTTTAACTGTGCGGTTGAAAAGGTGAGTGCGCACATGAATATGTTATTTATCTTTTTTTGTTTAAGTAAGTATATTCATGTAAGAACTTATTTTTTTGGTCTAGGATAATGGTGGATCTTCTATTTTTAAGTGGCTTGTGGAAAACTCACCGACGAGCAACTCATCGACATCAAATTATCAAGGTACTTCCAAGTTTCAAATACTACGAAGGCTTTGAGAATTCATAGAAAATAAAGATCTTCTCATGACATTGTTAAAAGAAGCTGAAAATAAAAGGGATTACTTGAAAGGATCACAAAAAAAATCGGAATGAAGAGGGATCAACTAAAGCAAAGATTGATTTTGGCCGAAAAAAATAAAATAGCCTAAAAAAATTATTGTATGATTTGTTGTTGGTGTTAGCTTTCTGGAAAGGTGTAATAGAGATGTAGGGAACTAAATAAATAAATGTATGGTTTTTTAAATCAATTGTGGACGCAGTCCATAATTAATGGAGAATGACTTCTATAACATTTATCATCGACCTCTATAAATTATGACAGTAACTGAATTGGTAACACAATGCAACATGTAACGGTAAACTTATTTGTCATCATTGTAAATGTATGATTTCTTAAAGCAATCATGGGTGCAGTCTATAAATTATAGAGAATGACTTCTGTAATATTTGTCACTGACCTTTATAAATTAGGACAATAGCTGAACTGGTAACACAATGCAATCAATTATATTATCTAATAAGAGAATAGAATAACTCAACATAATTTCATCAATAAATATTTACACAATTAAAAACAAATTTGTTTACCATCATTGAGTTGCCAAATATATGTAATTCAATCATCCATAAAACCAAATCATTAAAAACAACAAATCATTAAGAAAATTGTTAGTTTCAAGTCACCAAACTAAACGTTATCAACTGTTTGGCTAACACCACAATCATCATTGAGTCCCTTAACAATTTCTATCACATCCACTCAATTTTCTTCATCTTTTTTCTCCTCTTCTTCTGCTTCTTTATTCTTATTTTCTTTTTCTTTTTCTTCTTCTTCTTCTTCTTCTTCTTCTTCTTCTTCTTATTCTTATTCTTCTAATGATGATTTCTTATCTTCTTCTATATTTTCATCCTCTTGTTCAGTCATTTCTTCTTCATCAACTACCTTCTCTTTTTCTCTTCTTCTATTTTCTGCTTATTTTTCAGCTGTTATCTCCTCTTCTTTTCTTTTTCTTCTCTCTTATCTTTTTCATCTTATACCTTATCCTTTTATATTTATTCTTATTTTTTCTCTTCTTTCATTTTTTCATCTGTTGCTGCTGTAGGGTTAGTCACTACGACAATGAATTCTGTAAGGTTTACTTGGTGTCGACTACAAGGGAGACTGTCAATGTACTCCGCATTATTCTGAAAGGATTACAAAAATTATGTAAGTAAATTAAATAAGAAGAACAAAAAATAAATTAGTTTACCTTGATCTTTTTGCTTCTTCTTGTTTTTCTTGATTCTTTTCAGCTTTTCATCTCTAACAAAAGAAGCAATATTCAGAATAGTTTTGTCCAATAAAGCAACACGCTCACATAGGTCTTCATCATTAGAAGTATCTGTTGCAGTTTTAAGTCCACTTGAACCAGCATGATCACAAACACGTACTGGACTAGGGACATAATTGTGACCACCCAAATCTTCGTCTTCATCTGCAACCTTTACTGATGAAGTGAGGACAGTCACGTCTTTTAAATGCATCTTAGAGACATTGATGGACGTATCTTTACTTTGTTCGTGTATGACTTAAATGTTTTTCATGTAGGTCTGCTCCATTTCGCGGACAGAAGGGTTAAGGTACGGGTGCATATCTATAAAAATATATATATTACATGACATCTACTAATTTAATGATATTATTATCATATTATAATAAGTAAAATTTACCTTTGAGATGTTTCCTTTGTACTTAAATGGGTCACCTTTCATTATATTATCACTCTTCGACGTGTGTCATCTAAGTAGATTGGGAATAGGCAAAGGAGAATTCGATGACTTTTCGGTGTACTTTTCAAGATGAGGAAAGGCCTCATATATCCAAATCTGTAATCAATAGAAGCATAAATAAATCTACAGGGTCTATGTATTACTGCATAAATAGGTAAGAGTCTGTAATAAATTGATAAGATGATAGATAATAAGTACTAGAAATGTCCATAAAAAGTCATATAAAGCGTATGATACATTATTATTCTTGACAAATGCTTCTTTCTGCTTGCTCAAATTAATTTACTTTTTCAAATAGCTCAATGTCCATTCAAATAATTTTTTTTCCATGGATAGCTCTCGAAGAAATCTAAATCAGCCGCCATTTTGATGTGGTCTGAATCCACTTCTTTTACGGGTTCTTTGTCAGCAGCATCGAATGCACAAATCAAACTAAAGCACATTTCAACTTTTGCTGCTAGGTCAACCTATTACCTTTGATCAGGCTGACCAACTTCGCAGTAGTAATGCTCTTGTTCTTCGTCGCCTTAAAATGAAAACTTTCACCATTTTAGAGGACTTTGTTCATTTTTGATTCATAGGGATATGCTGGACACATTTGGCATGGTGCTAGAACCTTGTTCAGAGATGTTTTTGCTGGTATTGACCCAGATTTAGATGCTCAAGTCGAATTTGGGGCATTCCAAAAACTTGGAGATCCAACTACAAAAAGACAGGCAGCCTGATACAACATTGCTTTGGTATCTTTCTTTTTCCCTAATTCAATTTCATAATCAAACCAAATTCCTTTAAGCCAAAACAAGCTAGCTATTCACACAAAATCAAATTTCATGCAGTTTTTTATTATTTTTGATACATCGTAATAACATATAATGGATTGTCTCTCTATTGAATTTAAAATGTTTTGACAAATGTCTCAAGTGCCCAAAACAGGTCTTCTTAAAATCAACATAGAGCTTTTGTTCAACTAAAATCCTTCTAAACTCCTGATAAACTGTCATTCTTGCTCTTACGAAAATCTTTGCAGGAAAAGAACCTAACTCATCCATCCAAGTTGTTAGGTCATACAATTCAACGGAGATATCTCTTGCACAAATTATCTAGGATAGAGGATCCTCCTCCTCCTCCTCGTCTCTACTATCTCGCATGTTTTCATCTTCATCGCTATCAATTTCATTTTCTTCTTCATTTTTTCCTTCGATGTCCTCAACATCATCATTCTCATGTGCACCACTTTCCTCAAATTCCTCAATCTCGGTAATGATTTTTGATTCACTTTCCGACTTGGGTTTTTCGATTATAATTTTTTTCCTCTTTTGAAGTTTTGAAAACTTCTTCATCTTTTTGCTTCTTACTGTTAGAAGCAGTGGAAGAAACCCCTTTAACTGCTTTATGAACTTTGACCATTTATGATCTACAAGTAAAAATAAATGTGTAGTAGTCAATCTATCAACCACTAGTCTATTAAAATAAACAGGTGAATGCAACAAAAATAAATCTGTAGTGGTTGATCTATCGACCACTGGTCTATTAAAAGAAATGGAAAAATACCTCAGATCAAACATGCAAATCAAGTACCAACTTCTCCAGATATTAGCAGTGCAATTCACCACAACAAGAACACCATTCAAATGGGTCTAATTCAGTAAAAAATTCAAAATCAATAGGCAATATAAATACAAAAATTCAAAAAATTTCTAGCCATTATTCAAAGCAAAACACAATTAAACATGTGAAATCAAGAATATTAACTAGAAACTCTCAGATTTCGACTAATTCATTGAAGAACAGTGCAATTTTTGTAAAATTGAATAATGACTGCACAAAAATGGAAATAAAAAAAATATATCAAAATGGGTCTAAAACTGATCGGGGAAGAATATTAAACTTGCCTGAGTAAGAGAAGATGAAAAATTACAACTTGGGGAGGAACAATGGAGCAAAACGTTTCAATTTTCTACAGCTATGAAGAAAATCGGGAAGAAGAATATTTGAGGAGAGAGAGAGAGAAGTTGAATTTATTAAATGAATTTTAAAAAGGTTTAAATATTTAATAAATATAAAAAGGGACTATGATGTATTTTTACAAAGTTATATTTTGTCCCCAACTTTTGACAATGTTAAAGAGGCCCATGACCTCATAATCCTACCCCACTTTTTGTTTTTTTTCAAACCCTAATCCTAAAAAATAAATGAAAAAGAAATTTAGTGAATATGACCTACATTAAGTTTTAAAACTGGGTCGCATTTCAAATCTTCTCAAGTAAATGACTTATATCTCTTGCCTTTTAATTTATACTATTTGAACCGTCCATCAATATTTATACTATACATAGACACATCAATGTTTAGATGACTAGTATTAGTATTCGCGCGATGCGTGGTCGATATTAAATGAAATTAATCATATAAGTTATTATCCTATTGATTTTATATAACAAAAAATTATTCAATATCGTTCACATATTAGAAATTAATAAATTTATGCAATACTAAAAATAACTATTAAAATATTAAACTTAATATCATTAATTACATAAAACTTAAACATTCCTTTTCGAAAGTTAATTTTTGTGTGTAAATAATATTATATTAGAGTATAATTATTTGCATGTTAGATAATATTGTGATCTATATTGATTTATTTTGTACAAAAAAATCATATTATTTCAAAAGAAAATGTATATTTAACATTGTGACTCACTTCTAAATTTGGTTAGAAAAAACAAAGAACTAATGAATGATATGTTTAGATTTATACACGTGAGGCTTCTTTGTAAAATTTTAATTTGACATTTAAATTCTTTTATATTCAATATTTTAATTTGCACCCTCCTATCAAGGAAAAGAAAGGAGTTTTCCCTTCTCTTTTCTTGTCTTAATAGATTTTTCTTTTGAAATAGATTTTGTATTCCTTTGCACGATCTTAGTCATAATATATTTTTTGTAAATTTTAAATATTTTTTTATTCAATGCAAATATTCTGAGTAAAGTCTCAATAATAGTCAATTTTCACTTTAATTTTTCTATTACCATTTTCTCAACAAATAACTTATAACATTATCTAAATTCCTAACCTATTTGCACAATCTCACAATGTTCACTTATTCTCCTATGATAATGGCTAACAAATATTAACGAATCTTATTGTATGTTATCTTTTTGGATAAATGGTTTAGTCCTTCATACGTTTGAATATTCACTTTTCAACTCTATTTTCGATCACCCCTATCATCCTTTATCAATTTACTCAATTTAAATGAAATTATAAATATTAACCACTATCGGAATTAAATTTCCTCCCATGTTAGAACATTCAACTAATACTTAACCACTCATGTTCATCAGCACAATAAGATATTAATCTTGTTCATCTTTATCCTTTATATTGTACAAGGTAGATCAAAATAGTTATTCGACCAAAAGATTAACAGTATTCTAAAATTGGAGTTACAAATATAAAGATAAACATGATTTAACACATTGTCTGTTTCTATCAACTAAAAAAAAAGTTTGTAGTATAATGTTTATAATAAATGATAACTGACTTTTAATTTCACATTAGTACAATATGCTATGTAAAAGGACAATAATATTTGTAGTAAGAATTTAAATGTTATGAACTTGAAAAAAATAATATTCATAAGTATTTGATTTGTTGAATTTTGAGCGTTGCCCATCGGCCACGAGATACTCACCCAAATTTTGATCTTTGAGATACAACTTTGGAGATAGTAACCCTAGTGTAGGGTGAATTTCATAGATAGTTATACAGTTATAATTTTTTTCTCTAAGGTCACTTAACTATCATTTCTAATACAATATTACTAAACTTTTAGTTTACTACTAAACTCACACAATTTAATGTATAAATTAATTGTTAATCATAACATATAGAAATATAGTATAAACAAATCAAGTGTTAATCCTAACATACAGAAATATAACGTATTAGTGATTTAGTATCATAGTTTTAAATTTTAAAATCATACTCTTATCTCGCTAAAAGCTAAAGCAACAATATTTGCAATGTAAGAAAATTAACTATCTGATATCAATATTAGTTTCTTCATATTTAATGTATAACGCGCAAATTTTTATGTTGCTGCAAAAATTCTCATTGCACATTTCGATTCAAAGATAATTTTTTTTAAGTCTTTAAAAACATATGATATAGTAAAAGATCACTAACTTAAATCTTCAAAGAGCACAAATTATATTTTTTTATAAAACATAAAGTACATGAATATTGGCTCATAAATTTTTCACCAAGTATGCAGAAAATACAATGAATATTCAACATAATCTGTCTATTTAGTTTACTCCATAAATCAAGAAAAATCTTTTCTAAAATATTACTCAAAGTAAATTGAGATTCTAGTTAGAACGTCCATACATATCACTTGAACAAATCATCTTCTTCAACATGTGATAACACAAATTAATTAGCTTTTACTAAGTATAGCCTTCTTATATAGTGTCCATTTGGTTATGGCATTAGAACTTCTACATTAATTGACAGTTGGTACAATATTCTTTTCCATTATATATGTATGCAATTGTTAATTGATTATTCATTTTCTATTTATATTTCTCAATCAACTTTTTCATGCTTCCTTGATTGACTTATATTAAATAAAAGCATGAATACTTTTTATCATATAAATATTCTTTTTTATGGTAATACTTCAACTGCATATATTCTAATTTATTACTAACTCACATCTACATTTTATCATATAAAAATTATTATAAATTTTTATTTATATTTTTATTATTAAGAAATATTTATTCCTAATCTCTCTCTTTCTAAATATATATATATATATATATATATATATATATATATATTATAAAGCAGAGGATGAAGCACCATAATTAGCCAAGTGGCAGCATAAAATCTTGACATGTGTACAGTTTAGGACAAGACTAATAATATTATAATAAAAATTAATTAAAAAATTAGAAATATTTGAATTTAAAAGTATTAGGTGTTTTAAAAAAAAGATTATCATTAACTTGAAATTAGGAACCAAAACTGAAGAGTTATATGTTATATATAGAATTAAATAGGCAAAGTTAATATGATAATTCAGTTGTTATCAATTGTCAAATTAAATTTAAAAATTCAAATACAAATACAAATAATAATAATAATAATAATAATAATAATAATAATAATGATAATAATAATAATAATAATAATAATAATAATAATAAGCTAGCAGGAAGACATCTTGTCAACCCTAAACTAATAAGAAGACTCATGAGATATGTGTCAATCCTAAACTAGCAGGAAGACATCTTAAACCTACGCTGGCTATGTAGTTTTGTAACTCAGGGATTGCTACTAAGGGTCAAACCCTATACTAACAGGAATGCCCCCATCCCTGGATTCTCTCGATGTTGAATCCTACTCCCAATTGAACTGACACTGATTACTGGACTGAACTAAGTTTAACTGAAAAAGGAATTGACTCGGACTACTGAACTGACTTGAATTACTGAACTGATCTAAGTTTGACTGATTATGATAGCCGACTGAACTGATTACACTCATACCTATCTAAACTCATTTTGAAAATGGTGAGACTAAGTAAACAACTAAGTTTCGGGTATTCATAATCCCCAGGACTCGATAGCAATAACAATAGGAACACGTGAAAACATTTGAACCATAATAAGGAATTACTACTCAGAATTCATCACCTTGGCATTTCATTTAACACATGCGGATCAAGACTTTAACATGGGGATATTTTTAAACATGATGAGGTAGCAAAATCACATGACAAAATCATAAACTGAGGATTTATTCTAAATTCTCATGAACATGATATGGAAATCATAATATTAAAACATACTATAAGGCATTCCCCTTGAAACCAATATTAATCTTAACTTAAAATTTAAATGACAAGAAATTCATGGACTTAAGCATGTGAATAGTTTAAAATATATGATAATCACATATCTATAATACTAAACCATAATTTAGGGATTTAACATGAAAACATCATCAATCCAACATTTAAAGTTTAATTTCTACAACAACTCCTTGTAAACATCATGTATAATCAAAAACTATAAGGATTCATGGAGATATTTTATTTTAAACATGTAAACTCATGATTTAAATCTTAAAAATGCATTCTTGAATTCCATGAGTAAAAAGGGCCCATGGATGAATATCACACATACCTTAACGCCTTGATCTCGAAAGAGAATTAACTTTTCTTGAATGTTCTTGGATCGGCAAACACAATTTCTTAATTATATTGAAGAGAATGCAATGTAGTCTTGATGTTATTAGGAAATGACCTTAATAAGAAACCCTAATCTTGTTCTTGGGAATAAAAAGGGTTAATGGTGTTTTAAAACTGATTAATAGTGGCTAAGTATGTTTATTGGGTGATTTATATCGTGTGGGTAAGGATTAAGATGAGGAAAAGACCAAAATACTCCTCCGATGCTGAATAAGAATTGTTGAAATTTTTAGTTGATAACTTGAGCTGATAACTTATCAACTAGTTGATGGCTTATCAACTCAAGTCGTCACTTTTGTAGCTGAGATGGTTATGGGTGATGACTTGATTGATAAGTCGTCACTAGTTGATGACTTATCACCTCAAGTCATCACTTTGTAGCTGAAGTTGATTACTTGTCTGATAAGTCATCACTTAGTTGACGGCTTATCACATCAAGTTGTCACTTCGTTGACAGACAGACATGCTGAGGTAAAATGAGTATAACTTTCCACTCCAATATCGAATTAAGGTGAAACCAAATGCATTGAAAATAAGACTCAAAGATATTTATTTTGGTATATAGTAGTCTATGTAAATCATTATGTACAAGGAGAAATGGTCGTTTAAAGTTGACCCAAGTTGAAACATTTACTAAAACTTAATCAATAGAAGCGTTCTTAACTCGTCTTTAAGTTAGGAAGTTTTTATGAGCTCGACTGATATAATAGGACATTTACACACTATATAATTAATCATCACACGTATATAGACATAGAATCATTGGTTTCAAGTCTGTATGCATAGGAACAATGATCTAAATTCTAGCCTGAAAATGTGGGGTGTTACACTATCTCCCTTTTGAGAACATTCATTCTCGAATGAGACTGGTTAGACAGAGAGTAATGTACTAAGGTTACTGAGATAATATACTAAACATACATAAATTGGAACATGATTACATAATTGTAATGCCCCGAGTCTGCACCCCGGATGTCACACGGTGCTTACGACCCTGAAAGATCACAAGCTAACTCATGACTGGTACCTGCTGTGAGAACTGAATAATAAAACTGAAATAATGCATAAGTATAACTGAAATGCCATAAGGTTCTCAAAAATATTGATATGAGTACCGAAATACTAATAGAAATACTGAAAACAAAACAGAATACTGTCTAAGCAAATCTAGTATGAAAGCCTCTAATTGTCTGAACATGGAGTTGATGGGACAAGCCCTCAACTAACTCCATCTACTGAACATGCTGAACTAATGAAATAAAATAAATTTTGTCCTCGAAATATGAGGACTCACCACTGTATTTGTTGCTGATGGTCTGAACTGCTAAGTACGTCAGGAGCCCGTGCGTCAGAACCTATGATATGAGACATCATAGCGCAAAGAAAAGAGTATGTGTCAGTACTTTGAATGTGTTGGTATGCTAAGTGAGGTAAGGCTATATGCATGGGTTCATATGGATGGACAATAATTGACTGAGTGATAAGAATATAACTGAGTAGGAGTACAGGACCAACTGAACATGCTGTAACTACTAAGTATGCAATGCAACATATATACAAATATACTATTTTCTGAGATTACACTAAAGATGAGTACTGAGCTCCCATAACTGAGTAACTAATATTTGAGGTTATTGATAACTAAATTACTGATAATTGGGTAAATGTGTCTGACAGTCCTAATTCTGTAGAACTGAATTAAGTTCTGTACTAAGCTGGATGACTGTGTCTGACAGTCCTGATTCTAAAAATTGATATGAGGTTTTATACCGAGTTTTAAACTGAAACTATAACTGTGGAAGTGTTCATCTAACGGACATACCCCAATTATAAACTGAGTTGGGGTCTAACCCGTGACCATAGTTGGAAGGGAGTTAACACCTTGCCAAGGGATACTAACAATGGCTATGAGTTAACCCTCTCTGGCAGGAAGCTTTTAACCCTCTCTGGCAGGAAACTCTTTCGTCAACCCTCGTTGGCAGGAAAACTCATACGAGATATATCAACCCTAGTCTGGTAAGAAGGTATATCAACCTACGCTGGCTACGTAGTTCTGTAATGCAGGGATTGTTACTAAGGGTCAAACCCTCTCTGGCAGGAATGCCCCCATCCTTGGGCTTACTCGGTGCTGAATCCTACTCCCAACTGAATGGACCTTGAACTGATTTCTAATTGTACTGGGATTGACTGAACTAACACTAATCGTGTTGACTGACTGAACTGGACTGAGTTCTGCTAACTGGCTGAGTTCAACTATTCGTGACATAACTAAAACTATTCTATAGCTACTGCAATTCTAGGTAAACAACTAGATTTTGGGTAATAAATACCCCCAGGACTCGATAACATCAATAATAATGAGACATGACAATTCTTGAAAACATAACGATAATCAATTGTCCACAATACATTCACTAAGGCATTTTGACAAATGCATGGACTTGTACATGAATGGAAAGGCATGCTAACATATCATAATCTCAGTATTCCAATCACATAAACATTTCATCAAACACTTACAAGGCATAGATTTGACATGGGAGTAATTTTAAACATGTACTGCTAGCATGAATTAATCATTAAGATCACTGATGAGTCCAAATTGTATAAGATTTTTGTTGATCATACTCTGTCAAATTCTAGTATAGTTTAAGATATTGTCCCACAGAGATTGGAAAATCTATGGTACAAGTTTGTATTATCTTGATTACTATTTGAGAATCAAATTGATGAATGAGAGTAATTTTTAAAGCTTTTTAAAAAAATATGTAAAGAAATAGTGCTTAAAGATTAGCTTGGAGAGGAAGTTGGGGGTTGTTGAATTCAATTGGTATGTTTATTATAATAAAATCATTATTTTAGTACTTTCTATAAAATTGTAGAATAACTTTCTAGACTTGACTTATGTGTTTATGAGGAATAAAGACTCCTTGCGAGTAATCTTTGAAACAATAAACTTACTTGAGACAATCTCTCCGCGAGGATACAAATTGAAAGAAATAAGATAAAGACCCCTCAAATCAACAATCTAATTTGAGTCAATCCCTCCGCGAGGATATGAATTGAAACAAATAAGATAGAGATTATTTAAATCTAAGAAATAGTTCAAAGTAATCCTTCCGCGAGGATAAGGATCAAAAGAAGCAATTTCAAAGATTTGAAATAACAAGTAACTAAAAATTATTATTACTTATATTTTATGAAATACTTATAGTATATTTAGTTTTCTTCCTTGTGGGAAGTACAACTTAATATAACGATGACTATAATATAAAATATCAAGTAATGCTAATTTCTGGTAAAAGTATTTCTACACGAAGTATTTAGCTTTTAAATAAAATCAAGTCCTGAAAGAACTAAAATAAGATTTATATTATAATATTATACCAAGTTTCTTCAATGCTCCCAGCACAAAGAAATTACTCCATTATGGAGAAATCAATAAAGAAAAAAATATTACTCTACAAAAGAAAAACAAAGAAAGAAAAAGTAAACAAAACTAATTCTTATATATTGCTTATGTTGTTGGATGATTAATAATCAAAGAAATGCCTCTATTTATAGAATATTATAATGTTGAACCAACGGATGCATTCTTTGAAGTGGTGGTTGTGACAGTGACTTGAAACTTCTTCTGAAAACCTTCAGTTGACGGGTGTGAGTAAGCTTTTGTAGTGGTAGTTGTGACGGTCACTTGTAACTTCTTCTGAAAACCTTCACTTGTTTCATTCCTTCACTTGACGGGTTTGAGTATGAAATTGTGGTTACACCCGTGAAATTCTCTTATTTCTTTAATAATTTATTTCTTCTCTTGTATTCTTCTTCCTGTAAAATTTGTCAAAAAATATACAATAATTTGATATATTTATTTATAATTATTTAAAATAATTAATATTTAATATATAAAAATATATAAATAAATATATCCATCAAATTCCCCTACACTTGAGTCTGTTCGTCCTCGAGCAAAGGACAAAATAAAAAAACAATTTAAATTTTAAGTAATAAAATTATTAGATAAAATAAAGTTTAATAAAGACTACATCATGAGTTCAAATAAATTTAGTCGCACTCATATTCACCTATTGAGAATCAAAATTATAATATTTTATTTTTTCCAATATGTCTCACCAAATGAAAAGAGATGCCCATAAATCACACAATATATCAATAAAATCTAAAAAGGGTATAGATAGAAAAAAAAGTTCTCTCTCTCAACAAAGAAGTATCTCAAGCTACTCGAAGTTCTATAAGCTTGCCTATTATGTAGTTCTCCACTAATATAGGAGTCCTTGAGTTGAGATCATGTAGGACTTTAATAAGGTTGAAATGTAGGTTTAGGGATGGATAGAATGTATATGAATAAAAGTGACTCAAATCCCTTATAAGCACCACAACACTTTAGCATTTTAACATCATTGCTTTCCTGCTTCTAAAACAAATCAACCTTCATTTTTTTCTTCATTTTTTAATCCCCTTTTCCTCAATTATTTTTCAAGAAGTAGTTACCAAAATTTTTTTTTGTAACTTTTTTTTTTTACAACCTTCTTTTTTTTAAAAAAAAATATTTTTAAAATATCAATAAGCTAAACAAGAATTAATGTTTACTTCTTCTTTTTTTACAACTACTTCCCACACTATTTTTGTATTCAATTTCTTATCGACTCTAAGAAAATAAAGTGAATGAATAGATATGATAACAAAGATTAAATTTGAATTAGAATTTGGCTTATCAATAAAATAAGAGATGATTTATTTAGGCTCAAGTGGATGACAAGGGATAAATATAATTTTGGTAGGTCAATTTTGGTCATGACTAAACAAGAAAGCCTACTTTCATTTCCCAACTCAAAAATCTACCTAGTATTTCGCCTCAAATCACATTCAACGCAAGTTCTAGATTTTCAAATAAGCAAGAGAACTGGGCGATATCACCTGACAACACTATACACTTGGGATTAGTAAATATTACAATTTTAATCACCAATAAACAAATATGAATTTGAAAAGATATTCATATAACCCATGAAGGATAGTCATTCAATTTATTTTTCAAATTTTTATTCTTACAATTTTTTTTAAAAAAAGTGTCCAGTTCAAAATATTACAACCATGGCAAAGAACTGAACAAAGAAATCCATGGAAGTTTATTAATGTAGTTATTCTATAAATAAAAAAATATGTAAATATATAAAAAAAAAAGTGTCCAGTTCAAAATATTACGGCCATGGCAAAGAATTGAACAAAGAAATCCATGGAAGTTTATTAATGTAGTTATGCTATAAATAAAAAAAAATGTAAATATATAAAATATATTGCATAAATATATATATTTCCTATTCCCCCACTTAAATATCATCAAGTGTCTGGCAAATAATTTCAAAGTAATAGGAGGAAAAAAGCTTTTTTTCTTTTTTTCGAGAGCTTGTGAATTCCACCCCCAATTCTGATTCAAATTTTCTTGTTTGATTTTTGAAAATTCTACCGAAACATAGTTGACCAACGACATTATAAAGTATTTTCTTCTTTTGGATCATCCAATTTTTCTTGAACCTATCTCGAGAAGAAAAATAATCGTGCATGATAATTCTTAATTTTATTTTATATTTTTCACAAGGATCGTTCCATGCTTTTTCCTGAAAATCTCCAACAACAAAATTCAAAAAGTTAGAATGATATAAAGAAATTTCAGAATAATGATCAAATATTATTTTTGTGCTTGTGACTTTTTCATTCTCATTTTTCTCAAAATTACTAATTTTATGCGGATTAGAAAAATGGAATATGCATTCGCTGCTTGTTGAGTTGAATTTCATCATACATTTATCGTCACCATGCTTCACTAAATTAGTCTTGTCATCGTGAGCAATATATTCTTTTCCATAAGGCTCTTTTGTTTCATTAATTGTTTCATCCTTACAAGATGCAGTTTCATTTGAAAGTTCATCATTATTATAGGAGTTTACTATGCTTATTAATTCATTTACCTTCATAGTTAAATTCATAGTGGCTTTATAATTATATGCAATTCTTTCATCGATATACTTAATGAGAGTATGCATAATTTTCTTCAAATTCACATTCTCCTCTTAAAATGATTTACTCTCAATGTGTTGATCCTCTTGTGAATATTGATTGCACTCTAGATTGCAGTCATATTCACTAGAATCAATGTACCTGAAAGAACTAGAAACAACGTAAGATTGTTAATAAGAAGAATCAAAGAAATATGAATTATCTATTTGACATTCATGACCTAGGTGACTGTCTCCACAAATTCACAAGTAATGGATCTTTTGCAAATTTTATTAATTAATTCTTCAAGACAGTTCATTCTCCCAGAATTAAAAAAGAATAATGTGTTACTTATTTGACATTCAAAGCTTTGGTGGTTGCTACTAGAATAGTCACAGATAATAGCCTTTTGACAATATTTTTCTACCAAATTAGTAAAATTTTTACTTGGTTGATTGAAATTCAAACTTAAAAGTGCATAAAGTAGGTTCGCAATGAGATTTTTTTAAAAAAAAAATCTTGCCTCTTACCACTAATTAGGTACTACAAAATAAAATACATGAAGATAAAAAATACTAATAATAATAATTATACATATATTATAATATAATATAAATTAATATAATAATGATAACAATAACAACAAGATCTTCAAGTCTTATTTTCGAAAACTTGTCAATATTAGAATATAAATTACTTGAAGAAACAGAAAAATAAAATCTTAAAGTAGTAATAAGAAAATTAGTTTGAAGTAGATGTTTACCAATCCACGACAACGGCGTCAAAAATTTGACGAGTCCAAATTGTATAAGATTTTTATTGCTTGTACTCTGTCAAATTCTAGTATAGTTTAAGAGATCGTCCCACAGAGATTGGAAAATCTATGCTAAAATTTTTTATTATTTTGATTACTATTTGAGAATGAAATTGATGAAAGGAGAGTAATTTCTAAAGCTTTTTAAAAAAAAATATGTAAAGAAATAGTGTTTAAAGATTATCTTGGAGAGGAAGTTGGGGGTTGTTGAATTCACTTGGTATGTTTATTATAATAAAATTATTATTTTAGTAATTTCTATAAAATTGTAGAATAACTTTCTAGACTTGATTTATGTGTTTATGAGGAATAAAGACCCCTTGCGAGTAATCTTTAAATCAATAAACTTACTTGAGACAATCTCTCCGCGAGGATACAGATTGAAAGAAATAAGATAAAGACCCCTCAAATCAACAATATTATTTGATTCAATCCCTCCGCGAGGATATCCTTGAGGATACTAATTAAAACAAATAAGATAGAGATTATTTAAATCTAAGAAATAGTTCAAAGTAATCTTTCCGCGAGGATAAGGATCAAAAGAAGCAATTTCAAAGATTTAAAATAACAAGTGACTAAAAATTATTATTACTTATATTTTATGAAATACTTATAATATATTTAGTTTTCTTCCCTGTGGGAAGTACAACTTAATATAACTATAACTATAATATAAAATATCAAGTAACACTAATTTCTAGTAAAAGTATTTCAACACGAAGTATTTAACTTTTAAATAAAATCAAGTCCTGAAAGAACAAAAATAAGATTTATATTATAATATTATACCAAGTTTATTCAACACTCTCAACATAAAGAAATTACTCCATTATGGAGAAATTAATAAAGAAAAAAAATATTACTCTACAAAAGAAAAAGAAAGAAAAAAAAAGTAAGTAAGACTAATTCTTATATATTGCTTATGTTGTTGAATGATTAATAATCAAAGAAATGCCTCTATTTATAGAAAATTATAATGTTGAACCAACGAATGCATTCTTTGAAGTGGTGGTTGTGATGGTCACTTGTAACTTCTTCTGAAAATCTTTACTTGTTTCAATCCTTCACTTGACGGGTGTGAGTAAGCTTTTGTAGTGGTGGTTGTGACGGACACTTGTAACTTCTTCTGAAAACCTTTACTTGTTTCATTTCTTCACTTTGTGGGTGTGAGTATGAAATTGTGGTTACACCTATGGAATTCTCTTATTTCTTTAATAATTTATTTTTTCTCTTGTATTCTTCTTCCTATAGAATTTGTCAGAAAATATACAATAATATGATATATTTATTTATATTTATCTAAAATAATTAATACTTAATATATAAATAAATATATCCATCAATCACCAATGGATCACAATGTCCAACTTATTCACTTTGGCATTTGGACAAGCACATAGGAGACATAACCTTATACTTGGGAATGAACAACATGCTAATGCATCATGACAACAATAATCAATTCACAATTGAAAGGTTTCAACATGGGGCTTACAACAATTACATACATGGTGTCTTATATTTATGAAAACTATAATTAAATCTTGGATTGAAAACCCATACAACAACATGAACATGAAACAATCCAATTAGTACATGTAATTCATGAAACTATTAACACATGATTGATCTATTTTATGAATGCATGCGTGATATAAGAATGTTATGCAGTTGTAACTAAGCATGGAGTACAGTAAAATCTAAGGAAGGTTGTTACCTTAGGCTGAGTCTGATTTTGCGGAAAAGAGGTGAGGATATTGGTCTGTATATATGCCTCTGCTTCTTAAGTAGCTCCCTCAACTGATTGATTCTGCCAAAAAACTTTGACCAAAGGAACTTCTTTGTTCCTGAGTCTGCAAATCTGACGATCAAGGATTTCGACTAGATTTCTTCATAAGAGAGACTGCTCTGAATATCTACACTCTTTGTAGGGACTAAAACTGCTAGGTCACCTATACACTTCTTTATCAAGGAGATGTGAAACACTGGATGTACTGTTGCTAAGTCTGAAGCCAACTCAAGCTCGTAAGCTATCTTTTCAAAACGACTGAGAATTTGGTAAAGACCGACATATCGGGGACTGAGCCTCCCCTTCTTGCCAAAACTTTTCACCCCCTTCATAGGAGAGATTTTCAAGTACATAAAATCACTAATCTTAAACTCGAGATCTTTTCTCCTCACATCTGCATACGATTTCTACCGGCTCTGGACTGTCTTAAGCCTTTCCCTGATCAACTGAACTTTTTCTAAGGTATCAAACACCAAGTCAGGCCCTACTACTATGGCCTTACCCACTTTAAATGAAAAAATTAGAGATCTACATCTCCTACTATAGAGATCCTTAAATGGAGCCATCTAAATACTGGAATAATAGTTGTTATTGTATACAAACTCAATCAGTGGCAAATGGTCATTCGAACTACCTTTAAAATCAACAACACGGGCTCTTAACATATCTTCTATAGTCTGAATGGTCCTTTCTCTTGACCATCTGTCTGAGGGTGAAAGGTTGTACTGAGGTGAACTTGGGCACTAAGAACCTTTTGGAATGCTTTCCAGAAATGAGACGTAAAATAGGCACCTCTATCTCAGATGATGGATACTGGGACTCCGTGTAACTTGACCAACTCTTTAATATAGAGTTTAGAGTAGTCCTCGGCTGAATAGGAGGTATGAATTGGAAAGAAATGGGCAGATTTGGTCACCCTGTCTATAATGACCCAAATCAAATCATGCTGCCAACGTGTACGGGGAAAACTCGTCACAAAATCCATGTTCACCTCCTCCCACTTCCAAGTGGGAATACTGAACTCCTGTATGGAACTACTGAGCTTTTAATACTCAATCTTAACCTACTGACACGTAGAGCACTTAGCTACAAACTCGGTGATATCCCTCTTCATCCTACTTCACCAATAGATTCCCCGCAGATCGCGGTACATCTTAGTGGCCCCTGGATGAATAGAGTGACGCGCATTATGTGCTATTGCAAGAATTTATTTCCTCAAGTCATCTACACCTGACACACATAGTCTACCCTGACAGCGCAATCCACCATTTATCCCTTGGGAGAAAATCTCTACTTTTTTATCTCTGATAGATTCTTTTAGCATAACAAGACTGGGATCCCTGGACTACTTTTCTTTTACTTCAAAAACCAAAGATGATTCTGAACTATTCTGCACCCAGACACTACTCTCTGCTGAATCGACCAAGCGGATACCTAGTCTTGCAAGTTGATGAACTTCCTGAACTAACTTCTTCTTACCATCCTCAACGTGAGCCATACTACCCATGGACAATCTACTGATAGCATCAGCCACTACATTGGCCTTTCTTGGATGATACAGAACACTCATATCATAATCTTTCAATAACTCCAACCACCTTCTCTGTCGCAGGTTTAGATCTTTCTGAGAAAACATATATTGCAGGATTTTATAGTCTGTGAACATATCAACATGTACTCCATATAAGTAATGTCTCGAGATCTTTAAGGAAAACACTATAACTGCTAAATCTAGATCATGGGTGGGGTAATTTTTCTCATGGGGATTAAGCTGTCTAGAGGCATAGGCTATGACCTTACCTCGGTACGTCAAAACACACCCCAAACCAACTCTAGAAGCATCACAATAAACAACAAGTCCATTTAAACCATCTGGTAAAGTCAAAACTGGGGTTGTAGTGAGTCGAGTCTTCAACTCCTAAAAACTCTTCTTACAAGAATCCGACCACTGGAATCTGACTTTCTTTTGAGTCAATCTAGACATGGGGGATGCAATAGATGAAAATCCTTCAATAAACCATCGGTAATAGCCAACCAAGCCCAAGAAACTCCTGATATCTGATGGAGAGATGGGTCTAAGCCAGTTTCTCACTACTTCAGTCTTTTGAGGATCCACTCTAATGCCATCACCGAAAACTATATGACCAATAAAAGATACTGAACTTAGCCAAAATTTGAATTTACTGAATTTGGCGAACAACTGATTGGCTCTGAGAGTCTGTAACCCTATTCTGAGATGGTCTGCATGATCACTTTCACTGTGGGAGTAGACAAGAATATCGCCAATAAAGACTATGATGAACATGTCCAAGTAATGCTTGAACACGCAATTCATTAAGTCCATCAAAGCTGCTGGGGAATTTGGAAGACCAAAGGACATGACTAGAAACCCGAAGTGACCATACCAAGTTCGAAAAGCTATTTTAAGAATATTACATTCTCTGACGCTAAGATGATGATAGCCTAATCTGAGGTCTATCTTAGAAAAGTAACTGGCACCCTAAAGTTGGTCAAACAAGTCATTAATTCTGGGAATTAGATATTTGTTCTTGACTGTGCTTTGTTCAACTGACGGTAGTCTACACACATTCTGAGAGAACCATCTTTCTTATGCATGAATAGGATTGGTGTGCCCCATGAGAAAATGCTAGGTCTGGTGAATCCCTTATCTAGGAGATCTTTCAACTGTTCTTTTAATTCTTTGAGTTTTGTTGGGGTCATTCTGTATGGTGGGATAGAGTTAGGCTGAGTATCTGGAAAAAAGTCTATTTCAAAGTCAATTTTCCTTTCAGGAGGGACTCCAGGAAGGTCGTCAGGGAACACATCTGAGAATTCATTTACTACTAAAACTGACTCAAGGCTGGGAGTATCGAAACAAGAATCATTAACTCGAATAAAATGCCAAATACATACCTTAGATATCATTTTCCTCGCCCTAAGGTAGAAAAAAACTGAACCCTAAGTGCTGAAGTACTACCCCTCCACTCAAGGATATGTTTATTTGGAAATTGAAGCATAGCATGAATGAAATCAATCCATGTCGAGAATGACATCAAAATCTATTATCTCTAATTCTACTAAGTCTGCTAAAATGGCTTTCTGAGATACCATAATCAGACAGTTCCTGTATACCCGTTGGGCTATGATAGATTTACCTACTGGGGTGAGACTGAGAAGGGCTCTTCTAGGTTTTTGATACTGACTCCGAAGTTAACAGATATATAAGGAGTTACAAAGGACAAAGAAACTCTTGGATCTAGAAAAACATAAACATGTAAGTGATAAACTTGTAACATACTAGTGACTATATCAGGAGAACTTTCCTCATCCTGTCGGGACTAAAGTGTATAGAGTCTGTTTGGGCGCTGCCCACTAGTGGCACTGGAAGCGGCACCCTGCTAATTTGGGCGACTGGACTGAGCTGAGGGACGATTATGCTAACTCTGCGAACCCACCTGAGGACACTCTATGACCTTATGGCCTGGCTTTCCATAGTTGAAACATACATCACTGCCAGACCTACAGACACCCTGATAGCTTGTGCCACACTTTTGGCAAAGAGGATTAGTTTGGGCACTATTAACACTGCCCTAGGGTTTAGGGCCTGATGATCTATCTTTATTACCCTCTCTTAATTTTGGTACTGGAGCACTGTCTGAGGAAGGAGCTAAAATTGAAATTTTTTAGCACAACTGAGGAAGAATGCCACTCTCTGACTTAGGCTGAGTGAATTTGAAGCTACCTGTTCTAGCTTTCTTATTCTTATTCTCCTTCTCTCTATTCTTGGCCTCTTCTATATATTGGGCATGGACCATGAGCCTGTATCTGTCAATTTTCTTAATCAACATGACGGCCCTACACTCCTTGACCACACTGTTAGACACACCTGACATAAACTAACTCATCTTAGATCTGCTATCTGCAACCACATAAGGAGCATATCTGTCTAACTGAGTAAAATTGAGAGAATACTCTTTCACTGTCATGTTGCCCTACCTTAAATTAATAAAATCCAAAACCTTAGCTTCCCTCAACTCTAGTGGGAAGAATCTATCAAGTAAAACAGTAGTAAACTCCTCCCATTCTACAGGTCCTGCATCGGCTCCCCTATCTACCTTCCACTATTTAAACCATGTGTGAGCCACATCCTGCAATTGATATGTATCTAACTCCGAACTTTCACTGGAAGTCACCCCCATGATATCTTTGACTTTCTGCACTATGTCAAGGAATTCTTATGGGCTCTCTTTAAATTTAGACCTTGTAAATGATGGAAGATTCATTTGGGTGAAGTCCCAAATTCTAGCTGCAGTAGTATTGGCCACTGGGTTGGCCTGAGCGGCAGTTGGGCATTCATTCTGGGCTGCCACAAAATGAGCTAAAGTGGTGAAAGCTACTCTGAACTCTGCGTGTATAGCATGCTCGTCCAGGGGATCTACTTCAACGGGCTGAGGTGCTGGCTGATTTCCGGTTCCCCTTTTGTGAGTTTTTTTAAAAGGCATATTTTGTAAATGAAAGAAAACATTGGATTAGACAAAGAGTTTAACTTGAGCTCATGCTCACTCGCACAATATGAAAACTGAAGAAGGGAAACTTTTCCTAAATTGCCTCATAGCTTTTTGTACATAAGTGTGGCGCGCCACACACCCATGCACAAGACTCTACTACACACAACTTTCAGACTTTCTAGGACTCTTTTGAACCTTAGGCTCTGATACCAAGTTTTTAACGCCCCGAGTCTACACCCCGGATGCCACACGGTGCTTACAACCCCAAAGGATCACAAGATAACCCATGACTTGTACCTACTGTGAGCACTGAATAATACTGAAATAATATGAAAGTATAATTGAAATGCCATAAGGTTCTCAAAAATACTAATACGAGTACCAAAATACTGATAGAAATACTAAAAGTAAAACTGATTACTATCTAAGCAAATTTAGTTTGAAAGCCTCTAAATATTTAAAAATGGAGTTGATGGGACAAGCCCCTAACTAACTCCGACTACTGAACATGCTGAACTAATGAAATAAAATAAACTTTGTCCTCAAACTATGAGGATTCACCACTGTATTTGCTGCTGATGGCCTGAAATTCTAGGTACGGTCAGGAGCCCGTGCGTCTGACCTATGATATGAGACATCACAGCGCAAAGAAAAGAGTATGCATTAATACTTTGAATGTACTAGTATGCTAAGTAAGGTAAGGCTATATGCATGGGTTTATATGTATGAACAATATCTTGATGAGTGATAAGAATATGACTGATTAGGAGTACAGTACTAACTGAACATGTTGTAACTACTAGTATACAATGTTACACGTATACAAGTATACTATTTTCTGAGATTACACTGAAGCTGAGTACTGAGTTTCGATAACTGAGTAACTAATATCTGAGGTAACTAATAACTAAATTACTAATAATTGGGTGACTGTGTCTGACAGTCCTGATCCTATAGAACTGAACTGAGTTCTGTACTACACTGGGTAATTGTGCCTGACAGTCCTGACTCTAAGAACTGATCTGATGTCTTGTACTGAGTCTGAAACTAAAACTGTAACTGTGGGAGTGTTCATCTAACCGACATACCCCGATTATAAACTGAGTTGGGGTCCAACCTATGACCCCAGTTGGAAAGGTGTTAGCACCTTTCCAAGGGATACTAACAATGACTATGAGTTAATCCTCTCTGGAAGAAAGCTCTTTTGTCAACCCTCACTGGCAGGAAAACTCATACGAGATATATCAACCCTAGTCTAGCATGAAGATATCTCAACCTATGCTGGCTATATAGTTCTGTAATTCAGGGATTGCTACTAAGGGTCAAACCCTCTCTGGCAGGAATGCTCCCATCCCTGGGCTCACTCGGTGCTGAATTCTACTCCCAACTGACTGGACCCTGAACTGATTTCTAATTGTACTGGGCTTGACTGAACTGACACTAATCGTGTTGAATGACTGAACTGGACTGATTTCACTGAGTTCTGCTAACTGACTGAGTTCAACTATTTATGACATCACCAAAACTATTCTGTAGCTACTGTAATTCTAGATAAACGGCTAGATTTTGGGTAATAAATATCCCCAGGACTCGATAGCCTCAATAATAATGAGACATGATAATTCTTGAAAACATAACAATAATCAATTATCCATAATACATTCACTAAGGCATTTTGACAAATGTTTGGTCTTGTACGTGAATGGAAAGGCATGCCAACATATCATAATCTCGCTATTTCAATCACATGGAATTTTATCAAATACTTACAAGGCATAGATTTGACCTGGGAATAATTTTAAACATGTAGTGCTAGCATGAATTCATCATTAAGATCACCAATGGATCACAATGCCCAATTTATTTACGTTGGCATTTTGACAAGCACATAGGAGGCATAACATTATATTTGGGCATGAACAACATGCTAATGCATCATGACTACAATAATCAATTCACAATTCAAGGGTTTCAACATGGGGTTTACAACAATTACATACATTGTATCTTATATTCATGAAAACTGTAATTAAATCTTGGATTTAAAACCCATACAACAACATGAACATGAAACAACCCAATTGGTACATGTAATTCATGAAACTATTAACTTGAGATTTTAAAAAGGATTCTTGAACTCCAAGGGTGGAATAAAACCCTTGGATGAACACTTAACATACCTTGCTTGTTAATTTCATGGAGATTGGGGTGAGTTCTTGAGGCTTGATTCTTGAACTTGATAAAACTAGGGCTTGTTCTTGAGAGGATTTTATGAAAAGGATGAGCAATTATGCTATTTGGAGCTTTAATCCCGTGTTATGGATCCATAGGGTAAAGGGAAAATGACCCCTTTGCCCTTAAATATGCGGAACATAACTACAGAAAAATACACGGGCTAGACTAGCCAGGGCATCGCGAGCTCTGGAGTGCCGCTCTAGGCGAGGCACTGCGGGCTTTGGAGCACCACTTTGGGCGGGGAAACGCGGGCTTATTGACTCGAGCCACTATTTCTGAATTCAAAACACGCCCTTACGTTTGTCTGAAATTTCCAAAACTCACTCGAGATGTACTATTGACTTCCCCGATCATGAATCAACTTAACAACTAGCTTTCTGAGGTCAGGAAGGTCGTAAATAAACTCCTCAAAGTTTAAGGGCTTTAGAAAAGACTAAGTCCTAACACTTAGCTTTAATTTTCTAAGTGTGAGGCCTATTTTGGCATGCTTTAAAGGACTCAAACGATTAGAATTCTTCAGTGTCTTACAATAACTGAACAATAACTGAGTCTGGCATGATACCTGAACTGAACTGATTTCGTGAATACATGCACTGACATGAGAATGGTTATAAGGCTGAGTAAAAAGAGAGAGTCAACTTATGAGTACCCATTACTTCAGGCTAGATCTTTTTTTGAGAAGAAAAGATGAGAGATTTAGTACATGAAAACTCGGGCATTACAATACATCTCCCCCTTGGGATAGTTCATCCCCCGAATGATACTGAATTAACTGAAATAATAAGGAAAGACTGAGATGATACTCAAAACAATTACAGACTGAATCATGACTGAACATCTAGAATATGAAACTGAGGTCTGAGTAATAGAGGGTCAATGACACGAATTCATCAAAGGGGTTTGAACTGAGGACATGTATGACATGAATCTGAATTTTGTTGATCATTAAGAGTGTAGCATAAGTACTGGAACTGAATATACTGTAAAGCATAAGTACATGAGTCATGAGATGCATGACCTAAATTTGGAGTTCATAAATTTATGGAACCTAATCCGTTCTGCTAAGAAATCTAAAACTCCTTATACTAGGAACTGAGAGAGTACATAGTTTTCTATAAGGTGCACAAATATGAGCTATGATCATAAAGTTGAAGGTAAGGCATGAATAGATATTGTGATGACTGAAAAACCTGCCACTGAGATAAGAATGGGTCTGGAATCTTCCTCCCCTATTGATGTTCTACAATACACTGGCATCACTACTAGAATCTGAGAGCCTAACTTGGTTACTTGTTCTATTATCTCCCCCTTATCTTAAAACCATCATTCTAAGTTTGGGAACCACTTAATCAACACCTCTAAACTGAACTGCCACCACTTTACTCTAGAATTGGGATAAAATAATACACATAATTGGTAAACCCACCCTGAATGACTATGCCTGATAATGTAAAACTTATTGCTAGTACTTTCTTCTGATACATAATTCTTAGCTTTCTATAGCCTGAACAATCATCATACAATAACTTAACCACTGACTAACTAAGAATTCTCAACTCTTCTTTCTATTAGCTCAACCTTCAAAGATTAAAACTTATATTCTAACACTTAGCATGGTTATCCCCAAATATGTAATGAACTATACTACTTTCATGATAACCTACAAATATCACATCTCTAAACTTATATTTTCCCTACATCATAATAATTACCACTACACCAACGTCAACAATACATAATTATGGATCACCAAACTTAAATTCTTACATACATTATTTCAAGCCTACCGATTCATCTTTCATACAACTAGCCCCATGAATGCAAATCTACTGAATTTAGATAACACTATCCCCGCTCTACTACTGCTAATCTCCTGAGTTCATGCTTCTAACTCTAGGTTATATGCTATTATAGGACTTTAAGAAGGTATCTGGTGGCATATCTTAATTTGGGTTTAGTGCACGATTTTCATGAACATGAATGAAATATTTCAAAATTTGGAACTGAAAAGCACTTGATGGAACACTCTCAAGCCTGTGTGCAATCCCACAACTATCTACGGGGACTGTCTGAGAAAGCTTTATCTGTAGGACTTTGAGCTTCACTACTTTTGTTACCTTAAAAGTAAGGTAGAGTTGACATGAGTGGAGCATGATGAGAATCTATATAAGTTTCTTAGATAACCTTTTTATAGCACGATCTGAGATATGAAAGAAGGAAAACTTTTCCTAATACGTCTTGTAGCCTCTTGTCCATAAGTATGGCGCTTTTTACACCCATGCATAATACTCTACTCAGCACGGCTTTCAGACTCCCTAGGACACTTTAAAACCTTAGGATCTGATACTAAGTTTGTAACGCCTCAAGAGTACACCCTGGATGCCACACGATGCTTACAGTCCCAAAGGACCACAAGCTAACCCATGAGCTGGTAACTACTATGAGCATTGAATAAAATAATAAAAAATATCTGCAAAATTTAACTAGAAATGCCATAAGATTTTTTTAGCAACTAAAAACAATAATGAGTTATGGTTTTAAAATGTCTGAAAATATATTATCAATACTGATAAAATGACTGATAATAACTATTGAAAAATGACTAACTGTCCTTTAAACTGACTGAATGTGGAGTTGATGGGACAGGCCCCCAACTAACTCAGACTGACTATTGAATTGAAAGACTGAAATAAATATAAATGGTCCTCAGTATATAAAGACGCACCACTGCTGCTACTGCTGATGCTCTGGAATATTTAAATACGGTCAGGAACCTGAGTGTCCAAACCTATAATATTAAGCGTCATAGCACAAGAAACGAGTTTGCGATCAGTACTTTGATTATACTGGTATATGAGATGAGGTTAAGCTGAATGCATGGGCTAACTGTGCATAAAAATATTAATAACAGACAAGTGTGGAAATATTGAAATCTGACTAAACAAGACTAATAGTTAACTGGCTGAATAGCATGAGATAACTGATGCATGGATACATGAAAATTGTAAAATCTGAGTATGCTTGACCAAGCATATAACATGTTTCTAAAATAGTCTGTAAACTAAAAAACTGAAATTTGAAAACAGAATAACTGATAACTGTATGCTATGCTCAAGCAAAATTAAACTGAGTTCTAACTGAGTACTGAAACTGAAACTATGAGAGGTATCATCTAATTGACATGCCCCAGTCTGAGCTGATCGGGGTCCAACCTATGACCCCAGCTGGAAGGGTGCTAGTACCGTGCCACGGGTACTAACAATGTCTATGTCAACCCTAAACTAGAAGGAAGACATCTTGTCAACCCAAAACTAATAGGAAGACTCATGAGATATGTGTCAACCCTAAACTAGCAGGAAGACATCTCAAACCTACGCTGGCTACGTAATTCTGTAACTTAGGGATTGCTACTAAGGGTCAAACCCTATACTAATAGGAATGCCCCCATTCCTACGCTCGATGCTGAATCCTACTCCCAACTGAACTGACACTGATTACTGGACTGAACTAAGTTTAACTGAAGAAGGAATCAACTCGGATTACTGAACTAATCTAAGTTTGACTAATTATGATAGCTGACTGAACTGATTACGCTCATACCTATCTGAACTCATTCTAAAAAATGTTGAGACTAAATAAACAACTAAGTTTTGGGTATTCATAACCCCCAGGACTCGACAGCAATAACAATAGGAACATGTGAAAGCATTTGAAACCATAATAAGGAATTACTACTCAGAATCCATCACCTTGCATTTCATCAAACACATGGGGATACTTTTAAACATGATGAGGTAGCACGATCACATGACAAAATCATAAACTGAGGATTTAATTTGAATTCCCATGAACATGATATGGAAACCACAATATTTAAAACATACTATAAGGGATTCCCCTTGAAACCAATTATAATCTTAACTTAAAATTTAAATAGCGAAAAATTCATAGACTTAAGCATGGGAATAGTTTAAAACATTTGATAATAACATGGCCATAATACTAAACCATAATTTAGGGATTTAACATGAAAACATCATCAATCCAACGTTTAAAGTTTAATTTCAACAACTCCTTGTAAACATCATGTATAATCGAAAACCATAAGGATTTATGGAGATAGTTTATTGTAAACATGTACATTCATGATTTAAATCTTAAAAACGGATTCTTAGACTCCATGGATAAACATCATACATTTTTTAACGCCTTGATCTTGAAAGAGAATTAACTTTTTTTGAGCGTTCTTAGATTGGAAAACATAATTTCTTAATTATCTCGAAGAGAATATAATTGAGTCTTGATGTTCTTGGGAGATGACCTTAAGAAGAAACCCTAATCTTGTTCTTAGAAATAAAGAGGGTTAATGGCATTTTAAAACTGATTAATAATGGCTAAGTATGTTTATTGGGTGATTTATATCGTGTGGGGTAAGGGTTGAGTTAGTAAAAGACCAAAATACCCCTCCGATCTTGAATAAGAATTGTTGGAATTTTTAGTTGATGGCTTATCAACTCAAGTCATCACTTTTGTAGCTGAGGTGGTTATGGGTGACGACTTGGTTGATAAGTCGTCACTTAGTTGATGACTTATCACCTCAAGTCGTCACTTTGTAGTCGTCACTTATTTGATGGCTTATCACCTCTAGTCGTCACTTTGTTGATAGACAGACATGCTGAGGTAAAGTGAGTATAACTTTCTTTTGGTATATAGTAGTCTATTCAAATCATTATGTACAAGGAGTAATGGTCATTTAAAGTTGACCCAAGCTGAAATGTTCACTAAAACTTAATCAATAGAAGCGTTCTCAACTCGTCTTTGAGTTAGGAGATGTTTATGACCTCGATTGATATAATAAGACATTTCCACACTATAGAATTAATCATCACACATATATAGACATAGAATCATTGGGTTCGAAATCGAGAGGGCGTCATGCAGAGGCTTAAAGTTTGCAAACCAAGACGGTGATAATTCATATGACAAATAAAAATATACTAAAAACATATTATTGAATATAGTTTGGCCAATTGGCCTACATATTAAAAACTAATTTTATTAAAAAACATGAAAACAATGGGGAAGTCTCCCCTAAACAAGACTCTTTTAAGGACTACATTGTGGATGCTATTATGTGTTATGGCATGAGAAGGGGGGTCTTCTACTTATAGATGTCCAAAACCTTTCCTCCAAGAAAGAGGTTAGCCAAATATGGAAAAGTTTTATATGTTCCTTTTAGGAAAAGTAAAAGTATTTATGGTTACTTTTATTTCCTTACAAGAAAAAGTAAAACTTAAAATTTGGTAAGAAAATCGGGGCAAAAATCCTAACAAATCTCCCCTTTTGGCTTGATTTTCTTCACTTGATCCGCCTTCTTCATATCACATGCATGAACTTCGCTCTTGATATAATATTCATAACTGTTGCTTGCCATGGTTTAAAATTAAGTTTAAAATGTCATGGTTAAAAATGGGTTAAAAATTAATATTTTGTTTTTATTTTTAAAGATGCAGCAACAGGAATGTTGAAAATATGGTTGAAACTTGTTCTCCACATGTAGTTCGACAAAAATCTTCATTATCATCCAAATTGTTGCAGCTTGATTTTGAAACCATTTTGAACCTGTTTAATCTTGTCTCACCACACCATTGGACCATTGAACCGTAAGCTCTGATACCACTTGTTGGGTTTGAAATCGAGAAGGCATCATGCGGAAGCTTAAAGTTTGCAAACCAAGACGGTGATAATTCAGATGACAAATAAAAATATATTAAAAACATATTATTGAATATAGTTTGGCCAATTGGCCTACATATTAAAAACTAATATTATTAAAAAATATGAAAACAATGGGAAAGTCTCCCCTAAACAAGACTCTTTTAAGGACTTCATTGTGGATGCTATTATGTGTTATGGCATGAGAAGGGGGGTCTTCTATTTATAGATGTCCAAAACCTTTCCTCCAGAAAAGAGGTTTGCCAAATATGGAAAAGTTTTATATTTTCCTTTCAGGAAAATTAAAAGTATTTATGGTTACTTTTATTTCCTTACAAGAAAAAGTAAAACTTAAAATTTGGTAAGAAAATCGGGGCAAAAATCCTAACACATTTTCACACTATAGAATTGATCATCACACATATATAGACATAGAATCATTGGGTTCAAGTCTGTATGCATAGGAACAACGATCTAAATTCTAACATGAAAATGTAGGGTGTTACAAAATATCGTAAATGAAAATCATGTGTCGGCTGTGGGATATCTGAATCAATTTAGTTGTTAGAAAATTCTATTGATAATAAATACTTGCTTACAGTTAGAAGAAGCCTTAAATAAATACGTGTATATATTGCCAATATTTGCATTAAAGTTACATGTGAAGAGGGGACTCGAGAATATTGCCAATATTTGCATTAAAGTTGCATATAAGATTTTTATAATTATTTAAATCTACAAATATATTATACTTTAAAAAATATATTATTAATTTGTTTAAGAATAAAAACTCAAAATGAAAGAGTTCTAAATAAACTCTTATATTTCATAAACTTATTTATATCAAATATAATGATAAATATAGTATTATTATTATTATTAATAATAATAATAATAATAATAATAATAATAAATATAAATAATATATATTTGTGGTGTGTATCTCAAACTTATATTTACTTGTAATTAGTTAAAAAATTTAAATATAAATTAACATTTAATAATTAAATTTAATGTATATATCTACTTAAAATACTTTTATATATCTAAGTTGTCAATTTATTTTTATAAAAAAAAATTAACAACCAAAATAAAGAAAGAAAGAAAAAAAGGAAAAGAAATTTATAAAAGAAACATGGAAAAAGGCAAACTATCAAAGATAATTAAGACAAATAAATTATTAATTTTAAATTAAAAATAATTATAAAAGAAAGTTACATATTAAAAATAGTTAGTTATCATATTAGAGAGTTCTAATTGGTCTCTTATCAAGTTTTAAATTGAAAGATTAATTATTTGAATTTGAAATACATTATCATTTTAATAAAAGTAATTCATTATCTTAAAAACAGAAATTCATAATTGAAGAGCTACAATAGATAGTTGCTATTTCAAACTTATTTCTTTAAAATTTAAATGTTATTTAAATATAATTTATTACATATTTATTAAAGATGAATAATGATAATAATAAACAATAACTACTACATACGTAGTAGAAGTATCATTGTTTCTAATTTAAATAAAAATTGAAAATACCCAATTATCTCCACCGATAAAGATTATTATTAAATTTAAACTGAAAATTGGTTGTTTGGTTGTGAATGATTCTTTCTTATATATTTTTATAATCGTTAATAAAAGTTTTGAATTAAAATATTATAAATATTTGAATTTGAAAAATATTATCCTTATTTAAAAAAAAATATTATTAGCTTGAAACTAGGAAATTAACATTGAAGAGTTCTAAAAGAACTCTTACTATTCATAAACTAATCCCTTTTAATATTTTAAAATATATTTAAATATTATATAATTAATAATAATAATAGTAACAACAACAACAAATAATAGTAGTAGTAGAAGTAACACACACTACCACCAAAAAAAAAAAGAAGTAACACACACGTAGTAGACTAGTAGTAATACTTTTAGTCTATAAAATGTAGTAGTTGTAGTATGATGATGATGATGATGATGATGATGATAATAATAATAATAATAATAATAATAATAATAATAATAATAATAATAATAGTACATATGTAGTATAACAATATTAATAATAGAGGTAATTATTATTATTATTATTACTATTTTAATAAAGGTTATTTGTCTTTTATATTATTATTATTATTGTTGTTGTTGTTGTTGCTATATATATATATATATATATATATATATTAGTCATTATGAAGTTGATTTATTTTTTAGGCAATCATCAGTTATTTAATGTATTCTATGTGCAATCATTATTTGTTATTTTTCTTCATTTTGTTCTTTATGATATTTAGCTTACTTTCTATCACTTAATACTTTGTGCAAATTGGTGTTATATTTAAGTTGGTATAGATTTTGATTGATTATGTTCATGTAATTCTATGCATATGGAGGCTTCTTCGATCATCCTATATTTATGTGTAACACTATTAAAATTTGTTTTAGAAAAAAATATATCAAAGAGAGTTAAGAACTTATTATTGATGACGATATTATAATTTTTTAATGAAAATTGATGTTTGATATATTTGTAATGTGTTTATATCTTCAATGAAAGATACACTTCTGTACCTCCAAGGTGTACATATTTTATTGGATCTCCTTTACTTTTTATATCATTTATTTCTTTATTAATTATTCTTTTCGTTACAAGTGGTATACTAGCTTTTCTTTTTGCATATCTACAGTCTATTACATGTTCTTTTTGGCATACTACATAATATTCATCTTTTTACCTACTAAAAATATTTTTTATTGTTGGTATTTTAAATATTTTTTCTACACTTAAATCTAACTCTTTTCCTTTTATTTCATCAAATATATTACTGTCAAATATTATTTTTTGTTTTGTTCCCTCGTCATTTAAATATTCTTCCTTTGTTATTATTTTTATATCTTCTTCAGTCATTCGATTCATCTATTTCAGTATCTGTTTCGTTTTCTGAAATTTCATATATACTATCTTCACTTTCTAATTCATAATCTATATAATCTATCTGCATATATTTTGTATTTTCTATTTTTATTTCGGATATTTATTTATTTTTTGGATTAGTAGCAATCAATATATGTTGTTTATGTTTAATTTGACTTTTTAATTATTTATTATTATTTATGATTAATATTGTGTTTATCTTTTATGATAGATGTATCTATCATGAATAAAAAGATTATAGGTGATGTTCATCATCAGATTTCTCGGAATAACTATCAAGGTATATTTTTACGATTAATTTATTTTTTAATTATTTATTATTAATATTATATTTATCTTTTGTCACAGATGCATCTAAGGAATGCGAAGTTTCCACGGATATGATGATGTATGTAAATATTTCAAAAATACAAATGAATATTTCAAAAATCAATAAATACAACGGAGACGCGAAATATATACAGACATTTACCAGATCAATTTCATAAAGAATGAATGTAAATATTTCTATATGTGCATGAGTAATATTACGTCACAACTTTTGATCTTAATAAATTTCTTTTAAGCATAAAGACGACTCTCTACATTTTCATATCTACTTTTTCTAGGGTGTTATCAAACAAATTTGTAGGTATTTAAATACTATAATTTATTTATTATTTTCATAATTATACGTATAATTTATATTTATGAATAAATTTTTGTTACTAATTTTGCACATCGTTTTATATTATATAACAAGTGGTATGTTTTCATTTATTTTTGAGTAGTTTTGTATAATATTGAATTCTTTTTAATCTTAGAGACAAAGGTGATAGTTTTTGAAAAAATCTTAATTAAAATAAATTAAAAGTGAACATGAGATAAAATTATCTCCGACAGACGTGAAGTGTTTAGTTTAAATAAGGATTTAGTGTAGATTTTAAACAACAAGTACTCCTAAAAAATTAAATTAGCTTATATTAGAGTCTTCTTCTATTATATATTTCATTTTGGTAAAATCTACTCTATATTTCATTTTATTATTTATGTTACACAAAAAGAAAATCTTACAATTCTAATTTCACGTAATACAAAATTATTAATTATAGAAATTTAAATAGATAAACGGTCAGCCAATATTCTATTTATATATAATAATAATAATATATTCTTATAGTTTAAAATAAATACGCAAATTATATCTCTATTTATATTTTGTAGTAACATAAAACTGTAATTTATAATAAAGTATGATAGATAAATTCAAAGAGTGTGAAACTTATGAATCATACAAGTTAAGAAATAAATTAAATTTCAAGAATTAGAAAAATACATATTTATTTATACATTAAAAAAAATAATAACTAAGAATATTATGCAAAATGACAAGTTATTTACAAGTATAAATAACACATAACTATAAGTCAGGACAAATTAGAAAATGAGTTACAATTATAGTATAAAATGTTTGAAGGGTGTGACATTCTGTTTAGATAAAAAAGTATTTTTAGCTATAATAAGTCGAATCTTAAATAATACATACAATATAACTAAAATTTTGATAAATAGTAACTAAAATTTTGCTAAATAATGAATGAAAGGTGTCATGACCTAAAAACGAGGGTCATGATGGCACTTGTTGCGGCGTACATTGACAAGTAAGCCTATCACCCAAACTGATACGAAAACAGGAAAAGATAGAAATATCCCAAGGTAAGACTTCTAGAACGAAGTCAAACCATATAAATAATCATAACAATACGGAAAGAACTTATCCAAAATACCAATCATGCCCAAAACCAAGTGTCAATAGTGTAAGAAATACTAATACAATCCAAGAGTCAAATACATCGGAAAAATAACCACAAAGGAATAATAACTGTCTCCGAAGACTAAGAAAGACAAAACTACTATAGAAAGATAGAGCTGAACTTCGGACGCATGAATGTCCAACCGCTACCCTGGAAGCTCCAAAAATCGCCCAAGTCAATCAAGTTGAAGCGCACTCGAGCTAAGTCCTACACCGAAAGGGCACAGTAGGCATGAGTACGGTCCAATTATACTAAGTAGGTATCACAGGCCGACCAAGCAAAGTAGTAAATAGAGCATACTAAATATATACTAAGGGCATGACACCTGCAATAAAAAAATGTCTCAAACGGTAGCCCACACCGCTTGCACTAACAGTTCTAATGTATATCACATATATTACAACAACACACAAAGATATAGAACACGAGTATATATTATGTCACATATAAATAGAACTAAGGAGAACATGTACATACAAGATCATCAAATACAAGTAAAGGAAGGTAAGACAAATACATAGATGAACAAGTCAATATGGCAATAAAACAAGACATAAACACGATAAAGTAAGTGCAATGTATATGGTGATGATGATGATGATGATGCACGAGATCGTCATACAACCTCTGGGATCGTCGTACAATCCCCGTATATACCTACGGAGCTAAAGTTTCTCGATGTAGGACCCATGGGGGGTTCGTTAACCCGTATACAATCCACATATCTCATATCTCATTTTCGAAACATCCCTTGGAAAGGGTTTTATAAAATGCCACAATATCTCCTCCCCGGGACATCCCTCGGGGAGGGTTTTAAAAAGTTGTTGCCAGTATTTCTCACATGTTGCCACAGTGGTACCAATGTTTCACGAATGAGTATGATATAAGGATGTAAAGCTCACAATCAATCACAATGAGTATTTTCATAACCAACCACAATGATATATTTCCACAACCATTTGAGCCAATATCTACTTATTATTTCAGTTTCATCCATGAATTTCCACATGTCTCATATTCCAAATAAAGTATGAATATAATCAAAATACACCAATGGTACCATATTAAGCATCTTAACAATACAATATAATTATTCACATGTATTCAAGGCTATTAATATCACATAGGACCCCACATGGTCACACATATCACATAATAACTTAATTTTGATAATTACATCACATATAGGCCTCCGCACGGGCACAATACATAAATTGCCATTTTTCATGATTTGTTTCCACCCTTAACATGCATTTTGTATCATCATTTACTACCAGCCAGTCTGAAAGAGTTAAGCCATAACCTACCTCGAAAGCCGAAATCGGTCCACTACTCTTGAACTTGCGATCTTACTTTTCACGAACTATCTCGAACTTCACTAAAATATCAAATATGAAATCTACGAGTCAAAACAAAATCAACAACACTCATATTGACTACTTTTGGTCTGGGGTCAAAACCGACCCCCTAAATGGATTTTCAAAAAAGAAGGTGAAAATCAGAACTTTACTTCAAAAATATGTTTCCATATTTTTAGGAACCTACAGCCAAAAATTCAAGTTAAATCGAGTTAAAAACGAGGTTCAAATCGAAGAAAAATTATTTTTGATTTTTACAAGGTAATATCTTTGAAATCGGGGTTAAAATCAGGAATCAAAATTGTTTTGAAGGTTAAATTGATGAAAAACTAGTAATTATAAGATAAAAACATTATTCAAGGAAAAGGAGCGGAATTGGAGTTTAAGAAATCAAGCCCTAAGATTTTTGGGGTTTTAAGAAATTATTAAGAAAATGGTGAATTCTTACCTTAAATCTGTAATAAAACCAAGAAATGAGTGTTAATCTAGTTTTCCTAGCTCTCACAAACTTTAATTTTAAGCTCTCACACTATTTTAGGATTTAACTCTCAAGAGTCAAGATGAAAAATAAGCAAAATAGGCCAAAAAGGGGTGAAAATGTTGTATTGATTGCAGATTTTCTGCAACATTAGTGCAGATTTTCCCCTTAAGTCGAAATGGACTTCGACGGGGTGTCCGGGATTCGTTCGAAGTCCGATATACACAAATGAATAATTCAACCATATTAAATTTGACGTTCCAAACGTGTTGGAGATATCAGATTTTTAAAAAAATATTATTTTCACAAAGTTGACCTCCGAAACATGAAATTATAATTTTCCAAACCGAGGGTCGAAACGAGATTTAAACGTCGTAAAATCATAGCGAACATGCTAACAGCCTAAAATCGACATTCTGAATCTACTGGCAAAATTGGATTTTTTATACGAGGTTGTTTCGATCAAATATGGGTCCCACACTCATATTTCCAATTTTCCAACTTTCCGACCAATAGGTTGAAATGAGCTCGGGTGCACCGGGACCCAAACCAAAGGTCTACCTAGACTAAAATTGATATTCTGAAGCTGCTGGCCTAGTCCGTTCAACCATACATCGCACAGATCAAAATATATCCACATAAGTCCAAAATAAGGCACTCGAAGCCATAAAAAATCACAATATTGCATAAATGGTACCAAATGCATCGAAAATCATGTCAATCACTCCCACACCCCAGAAATATCATAATGCAACTACGGGGAGGGGTAAAACTGTCAAATCACACAATCATAAATTTCAAATATTTCATCAAATTTTTAGGTCGTTACATCATCCACCACTAAAAATCTAGTTCGTCCTCGAACTAAGGCAAAAGAGCTGGGGATAAGGACTACACATATCAGACTCGACCTCCCAAGTAGCTTCATCTACATGTCGATGTTGCCACTGGACCTTAACTACAGGGATCACTCTAGAGTGCAACCGCCTAACATCCCTAGCCAAAATGGAAACCGGCTCCTCAATAAAGGACAACTGCTCATTTAACTTAACCGACTCCCAGTGAATGACATGAGACTCTTCTGGAATATAACGACGAAACAGAGAAACATGAACACTTGGATGAACAACTAATAAATCAAGGGGCAAAGCCAACTCATAATCCACATTACCAACAGTTCGAAGAATCTCAAATGGACCAACATACCTAGAGCTAAGCCTGCCCCTCTTCCCAAACCTCATCACAACCTTCATGGGTGAAACTCGAACGAAAACACGATTACCAACACCAAATATCAAGGCACGAAGTCTATGATAAGCATAACACTTCTGCCTACTCTGAGACGATCTAAGTCTATCCTAAATAACCCATACTTTATCCAACGACTCACGAAGCAAGTAAGCATTTCGAGGTCTCACCTTTGTAACATCGAACCAACCTACTGGGGAGAGACAATGCCTACTATACAATTCCTCAAAAAGAGCCATATCAATACTGGAATGGTAGCTATTACTATATGCAAACTCTGCTAAAGCCAAAATCTGCTCCAACTGGCCACCAAAATCCATCGCATATGCGTGAAGTATATCCTCTAAAACCTGGATAGTCCGCTCTGACTGGCCATCAGTTTGGGGGTGAAATGTTATGCTAAGATCAACCTGAGTACCCAACTTATCCTGAAAATTCTTCTAATAGTGATATGTGAACACAAAACCTCGATCTAAAATAATGGACATCGACGTACCATGCAGACGCATAATCTCATGAATGAAGATATGGGCTAACCTCTCAACACTGAATGATACCTGAAGCTAAATAAAATAAGCTGACTTGGTCAATCGATCCAGATGACCCAAACACTGTCAGAACTATGAGATGTACGAGGAAAATCAGTGACAAAGTGTATAGTGATCAGTTCCCACTTTCACTTGGGAATGGGTAACCTCTGAAACAACCCACCAGGTCTCATATGCTCGGACTTCACCTACTGGCAATAAAGGCAACGACCTATAAAATTTGCTATATCTCGCCTTATACTGCCCTACTAGTAACGCTGTCTCAAATTATGATACATCTTAGTCACACCTGGATGGATAAAATATCTGGAACAATGGGCCATTTCCAAGATCAACCTAATCTAATCACCACTCTCGGCACATAACTCAGCCCCCAATCCTCAAAACTCCATCTGAATCAAGTGAGACTACCTTATCCTCCCCACTCAATACTTTATCTTGAATCAACCTCAATATAATATCATCAAACAAATGAGCTCTAATCTGCTCCATAAAAGAAGATATAGCATCCACAAATGCCAAAACATGCCCCGGTGTCGAAATATCAAGCATAACCATCTAGTAAGCTAAAAACTGAACCTCTAAGGCAAAAAGCCTCTCCTGGGTCAAAAGATGCGCCAAACTACCCATGCTAGTCAACTTTCGGCTCAAGGCATCCCCAACCACATTAGCCTTGCCCAAATGGTAGAGAATAGTCTAGTCATAATCCTTAAGAAACTCAAGCCAACATTGCTGCCTCATATGAAGATCTCGTAGGTAAAGAAATACTGAAGGCTATGATGATCTGAGAAGATCTCACAACGGACTCCATACAAGTAGTGCCTCCACAACTTCAAGGCAAACACAACTGTGCACAACTCCAAATCATTGGTGGGATAATTTCTCTCATGAGACTTCAACTGATAAGATGCATACGCAATCACCTTGTCCTACTGCATCAACACAGCACCTAATCCAATACTAGAAGCATCACAAAACACGATAAAGTCCACGCCCTCCTCGGACAAAGCCAATATAAGAGCTGAAGTCAATAAATCCTTGAGCTTTTGGAAGCTCACTTCACAAGCATCAGACTACTGGAAAGAAATCTTCTTCTGGGTCAACTTGGTCAACGGAGCTGTAATGGATGAAAAACCCTCAGCAAAACACCGATAATAACTTTCCAAGCCAACAAAACTCTGAATATCGATTGGCGAAGTTGGTCTAGCCCAATCACGAACTACTGCAACCTTGGTTGGATCGACTGTAATACCTTCCTTAGTCACTACATGACCTAAGAAAGAAACAAAATCTAACTAAAACTTGCACGTAGATAACTTAGCATACAACTTCTCATCCCTAAATCTTTAAAACACAATCCACAAATGCTCCTCCTGCTCAGCCTCACTCTTGGAATACACCAAGATATCATCTATAAATACAATAACAAAGGAGTCGAGATACGGTTGAAACACCTGGTTCATCAACTCCATGAACGTGGTAAGGGAATTGGTCAACCCAAAAGACATAACTATATCGAGTCCAAAAAGGGATTTCAAGAATATCCGAAGCTCTAATCCTCTACTGGTGATAACCGAACCTCAAATCAATCTTCGAAAATACTACAACACCCTGAAGCTGGTCAAACAAATCATTGATGTGAGGAAGATGATACTTATTCTTAACCGTCACCTTATTTAACTGCCGATAATCAATAAACATCCTCATAGACCCATTCTTTTTCTTCACAAACAAGACAGGCACACCCCAAGGTAAAACACTAGGTCGGATAAATCCCTTATCCAATAACTCCTGCAACTGATCCTGTAATTTCTTCAACTCTGATGGGGCTATCCTATAAGGAGAAATAAAAATGGGCTTGGTGCCCGGCTCAACATCAATGGAAAATTCAATATCTCGATCTAGAGGCATACAAGGCAAGTTCGTAAGGAACACATCCATAAACTCACGGACAATACGGACAGAATCTAGGGAAAGAAGCGAAACAACACTGGTGTCATGAATATGATCCAAGTGAGATAAACATCCTCTCTCAACTAATTTACGAGCATTGAACATAAGATATAATCCTCTTAGGACCCGAATGAAGTATACTATTCCAAGCTATCCTTGGCACACCCGGCGAAGCTAATGTCATGATTTTAGGCAAATAATCTAAGATAGCATTATAAGGAGCTAACCAATCCACGCCTAAAATAACATCAAAATTGACCATATCTGATACAAGCAAGTCTACCAAAGTCTCATACCAGGCAAAAGTCACAACACAAGATTGGTACACCTGATCCACCACTAAAGAATCACCTATCGGGGTAGATACACGAATAGGCATGGTAAGAGGCTCACTAATAGAATCAAAACCCGAAGGAAAATACACAGACACATAGGAGAAAGTCGATCTGGTATCAAATAATATAGATGCGGGTCTGAAACAAACGAGGAAGATACCTGTAATCACAATATCAGAAGCCTCTGCCTCAGGTATGGCGGGTATAGCATAACACTATCCACGACTACCGACTGGTTGTAGCCCCACAACCACCAACACAGGCTCTACCATCTCTATCTTTTGCACCTTTGGTAGAACTCCTACCTTTCACAACTAAAATAGGAATAACTCTAAGCACATGACGAGAATAGTTCTTGGATACATGGCCAATCTCATCACACACATAGACACCTTTACGACCAGTCTCAACAAGAAAAAGTACAATTGATCCCGAACGGCCACCCTAAACTTCTAAACTAGAAGATCTAACAACTGAACTCTATAAAATCACCTACACTGGCCTACCATGGTATCCACAAGAACCTCTAAAATCTCTACCTCTATAGCTCGGATCCTGAACTCACCAAAATGATGCACCCTCTTGGAGCCTCCCTGAGATGCACTAATAATACCCTATGTCATCTTAGCATGATCCACATTACTCTAAAGAGTAGCTCCAAGCACAACCATCTGAGACGTAGCCAACTGAAAGGAGACAACCAAACCCTTCACAAACTTTTGAATCTTCTCAAACTTGATAGAAATGCTATCATAGAAATATCTGGACAGGGCATGGAAGCATGTCTTATACTCAAAAACTGTCATGGAACCCTGATCACATTAATCAAACTCGTCCCATATATGATCTCTCAAACTGAAAGGCACAAATCTCTCTAGAAAGGCATCAACAAACTGATCCCATGAAAACTTAGGAGCATCAACAAGCCTACAACTGACAAATGATATCCACTAATTTCTCACATTATCTCTCAACTGATATGTAGTATAAGCCACAACATCCACGCAGAAAGAGTGAAACACAACTCAGAACACAAGATATGAAAGAATTCGCATGATAAGGAATAAAATGAGGGTGGTTTCCTAAAGACATCCTACAGTCTTTCAAAGATAGATACGAACGTCTATGTACCACTCTGCGAAACTCTATTAGACATCTCATTCTTACACTGTTAAGACCTATGAAACCTAGCTACTCTGATACCAATTTTTTATGACCTAAAAATGAGGGTCATGATGGCACTTGTCGCGGCGTACCTTGATAAGTAAGCCTATCACCCAAACTGATACAAAAAGAGGAAAAGATAGAAATATCCCAAGGTAAGGCTTCTAGAATGAATTCGAACCATATAAATAATCATAACAATGCGAAAAGAACATATCCAAAATATCAATCATGCCCAAAATCAAGTGTCAATAGTGTAAGAAATACTAATACAATCAAAGAGTCAAATACATCGAAAAAACAACCACAAAGGAAAAATAACTGTCTCCGAAGACTAATAAAGACATAACTACTATAGAAAGATAGAGGTGAACTTTGGACGCATGAATGTCCACCCGCTACCTTAGAAGCTCCAACAATCGCCCGAGTCAATCAAGTTGAGACGCACTTGATCTAGGACCTGCACCGAAAGGGCACAGTAGGCATGAGTACAGTCCACTTGTACTCAGTAGGTATCATAGGCCGACCAAGAAAAGTAGTAAATATAGCATACAAAATATACACTAAGGGCACGTTACCTGCAATCAGAAAAAATCCCACAACGGTAGCCCACACTACTTGCACTAATAGTTCTAATATATATCACATATATTACAACAACACACCAAGATATAGAACACAAGTATATATTATGTCACATATAAATAGAACAAAGGAGAACATGTAGATACAAGATCATCAAATACAAGTAAAGGGATGTAAGACAAATACATAGATGACAAGTCAATATGGCAATACAACATAACATACACATAATAAAGTAAGTGCAATTCATATGATGATGATGATGCACGAGGTCGTCGCACAATCTCCGTATATACTTATGGAGCTAAAGCTTACGACGTAGGACCCATGAGGGGTTCGTCAATCCGTATACAATCCACATATCTCATATCTCCTTTCTGGTACATCCCTTGAAAAGGATCTTATAAGGTGTTACAATATTCTCTCCCCGACACATCCTTCGGGGAGGGTTTTAAAAGGTGTTGCCAGTGTTTCTCACATATTGCCACGGTGGTAACAATGTTTCATAAATGAGTATGATATGAGGATGTAATGCTCACAACCAATCACAATGAGTATTTTCACAACCAATCACAATGATATATTCCACAACCATGTGAGCCAATATTCATTCATTATTTCAGTTTCATCCACAAATTTCCACATATCTCATATTCCAAATAAAGTATGAATATAATCATAATACACTAATGGTACCATATTAAGCATCTTAACAACACAATATAATTATTCACATGTAGTCAAGGCTATTAATACCACATAAGACCTCACACGATCACACATATCACATAATAACTCAATTTCGATAATTACATCACATATAGGCCCCACACGAGCACAACACATAAATAGTCATTTTTCATGATTAGTTCCACCCTTAACATGCATTTTGTATCATCATTACTACCCAGCCCAGTCTGAAAAAGTTAAGCCATAACCTATCTTGATAGCCGAAACCGGTCCACTACGCTTGAACCTGCGACCTTACTTTTTACGAATAATCTCAAACTTCACTAAAAACATCAAATATGAAATCTACGCATCAAAACAAAACCACACCCACATTGACTACTTTTGGTCCGGGGTCAAAACGGACCCCCAAAATGGATTTCCAAAAAAGAAGGTCAAAATCGTAACTTTACTTCAAAAACATATTTCTCATATTTTTAGGAACCTACAGCAGAAAATCCAAGTTAAATCGATTAAAAAACGAGGTTCAAATTGAAGAAAAACTATTTTTGAGCTTTACCAGGTAAAATCTTTGAAATCCAGGTTAAAATCTAGAATTGAAATTGTTTTGAAGGTTAAATTGATGAAAAACTAGTAATTATAAGATAAAAATATTATTCAAGTGAAAGGAGCGATTGGAGTTTAAAAAATCAAGCCCTAAGATTTTTGGAGTTTTGAGAAATTAATCAAGAAATTATTAAAAAATGATGAATTCTTACCTTAAATTCATAATAAAATCAAGAAATGGGTGTTAATTGAGCTTTCCAAGCTCTCACTAACTTTAATTTTAAGCTCCCACACTATTTTAGGATTTAACTCTCAAGAGTCAAGATAAAAAATGAGCAAAATAGGCCAAAAAGGGGTGAAAATGTTGTATTTATAGCAGATTTTCTGCAACATTAGTGCAGATTTTTCCATTATGTCGAAATGGATTTCGACGGGCTGCCCGAGATTCGTTCGGGGTTCGATATACACAAACGAATAATACAACCATACTAAATTTAACGTTCCAAACATGTTGGCGATAACAGATTTTCAAAAAAATATTATTTTCACAAAGTTGACCTCCGCAACACGAAATTATAATTTTTCAAATCGAGGGTCAAAATGAGATTTAAAAGTCGTAAAATCATACCAAATATGCTAACAGCCTAAAATCGACATTCTGAATCTGCTGGCAAAGTCGGATTTTCCATTCGAGGTCATTTCGATCAAATGTGGGTCCCACACTCATATTTCTAATTTTCCAACTTTCCGACCAATAGGTCGAAATGAGCTCGGGTGCACCGAGATCCAAACCAAAGGTATACCAAGACTAAAATCAATATTCTGAAGCTGCTAGCGCAGTCCGTTCGGCCATCCATCGCCCAGATCAAAAGATATCCACATAAGTCCAAAATAAGGCGCTCGAAGCCATCAAAAACCACAATATTACATAAATGATACCAAATGAATAAAAAATTATGCCAATAACTCCCACACCCCAGAAATACCATAATACAACTACGGGGAGGGATAAAACTATCAAATCACATAAAATCACAAATTTCACATATTTCATCAAATTTTTAGGTTGTTACAAAAGACATATTAAAAAAAACAAGTAACTTAAATTTTAAATTACCATTGTATGTTTTGAAATAAGCAAGAACATAAAAATCAAAATACAAGAGAAAATAATTAAATACAGTAGAAAAATATAAAGATGAGAGAGTAGGGGTGGGGGTAATATTTTGAACAAATTTGTCAATATAATATAGTAATTAGATAATATATATATTACTATCTATAAGTTTTAAATTGAAAAGATGTGAATAATAAAATAAAATTTTAAAAAAACAACAAGTAAATAAAATTAATATGTCTATTTTATATTAATTAAAAGAATACTTAATAACTACATTAAGCCAAGTGATAAGTTATTAAAAATTCATATTAACAAGTTAATAAATGTAAATAGTGAACAACATAATAAATAAAATATGAAATATAAAAGTTTTTATTATTTTATGATTCATTGTCACTGTGTATGTAGCTTTGGCTATGGAATTATGCGCGGGGGGGGGGGGGGGGGGGGGGAGGATTTAGGATTGGAGGTTAATTTCATTGAGAACAATAGGATAATTGAATTTTATTTGTTTATTTCATTAAGGAACAATATGATAATTGGATTTTATTTAAGGTAATATGATTTAACATGCTCGAACGTCACAATCCGAAAAGATTAAAAATTATATTTTTATCTGTGCATCATGCGGGTATGTATACAAGTTTATTTTGAAAGCAAGAAGTGATTATAATATATTTATTTATTAATGACAAGTTAGATAATTTATAATTTTATTTTCATGTATGTTACTTGATTATTAATTAGTTATTCTCTAATTATTTTTTTGTAATACTTTCTTAATTTACTAAATTGTAGTGAAATCATAAATATTTTTTAAATAATATTATAATTTATATCATTCAAATTAATTGTGTATATTTTTTAGGGATAACATCTTTTTTCATAATATTTTTTATTTTGGACTGACTCTTTGATTATTATAATCTTATTCATATAAGTTGCTTATTATTATTTACCAATTGATCTTTAATAATATTTTCTTGATTTACTCAATTGTAGTGAAATTATAAACATTTACTTTTTATAATATTATTATTTATGTTGTTTAAATTAATTGTCCACATATTTTAAGAATGACATCTCTATTGTAATTATTTTTATTTTGGAATGACTTTTTGATCATCATTTTTCCATATAAGTTGCTTGATTACTCAATTGTAATGAAATTATAAATATTTTATTTATATAATATCATTATTTATATTGTTTACATATTTTGAGAGATGACATTTTTTTTCAATATTTTTTATTTGGAATGATTATAATATTTTATATATAAATTGATTGACAATATTAATTGACTAATACATGGATGTGGCATCATAAATTTTAAAACAATAGTCCTCACAAATATTTTAAAGAATTTTAAAATATATAATTCAATAAAACAATTTTAAGAAAAATTCAAGTTGTTTTTATCCAACAGGAGTCAATCTTAATAGTTTTTTCATCCAATATGAGTTAAATTTAGTTGTTTTTTACCACAATATGTAATAAATATAAAATTATTAAATAATCTATAAAATATTATTTTTTGTTGTCAAATGTCAAGTGGCTAGTTCTGAAGAGCAAATAAAAATCATAATAGTTTTCATCCAATAGAAATCAATCTTAATTATTTTTTATCACAATATGAAATAAGAAATAATATTAAATATTTAAATAATCAAAAAAATAACTTTTTGTTATAAAATAATTAGTTTTTTTGTTATATGAATTCAAATGGATAGTTCTTAACATGCCACTTGACTTATATTTAGGCTAGACCATCATTCTTTATTATATCTATAGATATGAAATAAGAAATAATATTAACTATTTAAATAATCAACAAAATAGCTTTTCTCTATATTATAGAACAGTTGGTTTGGTCATGGGATGGAAATGACATAACAAATTTCTCTAGGGGTAATTTGGTCATTACAATAAATTATAAGCTCAATTCAATTATTTTTTGTACTTTGACTTTAGAACTTCGTCAAAAGTTTGAATAAAAACCCATTATTTTCTCTTTAATTATAAGTAATGCCATTGAAGAAATTTACCATAATGTCATCACATATATTTCCACACATGTGGGCCCTCTATCTTCCATTTATTTTTCAATCTTATTTATCTTTTTTATTTTTATGTATAAAATTATTTCAAATATATTTAATTAAATTGATTAGTAGGATGATAATTTATTGTAAAAATTCATTATAATTGATGCAATTAAATAAATTTTATTATTTATTTAATTTCATATCAAACATATAATTTACTTTCTTTCTTATTTTTTATTACATTTTCACCTAATTTAAATTTTTTCCTAGTATATTCAATCGTGATTTTACTATATAATCTCTAATTAATTATTATGGTCATCTAAGTATCATGTCACTTAAATTGGAGTAGAAAAAGTTTTACACAATAATTAAAAATTTAAATAATTTTAAAAAATATTATTTTTATTTTCTTTTCTATTATTATTAATATATATATATTTCTTTTCTTTTCTTTTCTTTTCTATATATTGGAAATGATAGTTTTGACATGTCAGCTTATGGGTATTAAAACAAAGTTTTAGGATACTAAGGTCTATAAAATACTTTGCAATATTAGTTTGTTTAGAAAAATTGTATTTTGTGTTTTAATGTTTGGACCTTATCAACAACTATAAGAAAAGTCCTTCCATTTTGAATTAATTACAACTCATGCCATTCCAATAAATTATCACTTTGACATTGATGCTACTCCCATTGAACATGATGGAGCCCACATATAATTATTTATTATAAATTATTTATATATTAAAAATTAATAATATTTAATTAAAAAAATTAAATAAATATTTATGACATATCTGCGTCAATCATAATTGTACTATATTACCCCTAACTAATTATTATATCACACCTAATTAATTATTATAAGTTATTTATATATTAAAAAATTAATAATATTTAATTAAAAAATAAAATAGATATTTATGACATGTCTGCTTCAACCGTAATTGTACTATATCACTCCTAATTAATTATTATACTGCTCCTAATTAATTATTATAAGTTATTTATACATTAAAAAATTAATAATAATTAAGTAAAAAATAAAATAGACATTTATGACATGTCTGCTTCAACTGTAATTTTACTATATCACCCCTAATTAATTATTATGGTCATTTAAGCATTGTGTCACATAAGTTGAAATAGAAAAAAATAATTTAATATGTTATATATTTCAAAAAAAATATATAAAAAATATTAGAAATCACAATAATTAACAACTTAAAGATTTAAAAGATATAAAATATTTGGTCGACTCTTGAAGTTATATTAGTGTCACTGAAAATGGAATAAAAGAAAAGTATTATAAATCACAATAATTAAAAACGTAAATTATTTTTAAAATATAATTTATTATCAATGCCACAAAAATTTGGACAAGAACAGTAACGTATTCAAAGAGAAAAAGAGTAAAATTTTCATGTCATTTTAAAAATAAAAATAAAAATTGCTACATATACTCAAAGGGCAAAAGAGTAAAAACACATAAGAGATAAATGTTGAGAAATCAAGAAGCACCAAATGTTACAAATGTATTATTAACATTTGTAACATTGAACACATTTCTAAATGTTTCCAAATTCTTCTTGAATCAACACATACACATAATAAAAATAATAAATAATAATAATTACATTTTACTATATCACCCCTAGTTAATTATTATGGTCATTTAAGCGTTGTGCCATATAAGTTGAAATATAAAAAATATTATAAATTACAATGATAAAAAATTTAAATTATTTAAAAAATATAATTGACTATCGTTAACACAAAACTCTGGACAAGGAGAGTAGCATATACTATTCCAAAAAAATTATATAAAAAGTATTATAAATTACAATAGTTAACAAGTTAAAATATCTACGAACAATTTAATATGTTATATATTTCAAAAAAATTACATGAAAAATACTAGAAATCACAATAATTAACAACTTAAAAGATTTAAAAAATATAAAATATTTGGTCGACTTTTGAAATTATATTAGTGTCACTGAAATTGGAATAGAAGAAAAGTATTATAAATCACAATAATTAAAAACTTAAATTATTTTTAAAACATAATTGACTATCAATGCCATAAAAATTTGGACAAGAAGAGTAACACATTTAAAGGGCAAAAGAGTAAAAACAAATAAAAGATAAATGTAGAGAAATCAAGAAGCACCAAATGGATTATTAACATTTGTAACATTTAATACATTTCTAAATGTTTCCAAATTCTTCTTGAATCAACACATATACATAATAAAAATAATAAATAATAATAATTACATTTTACTAGATCACCCCTAATTAATTATTATGATCATTTAAGCATTGTTCCACATAAGTTGAAATAGAAAAAATATTATAAATTACAATGATAAAAAATTTAAATTATTTAAAAAATATAATTGGCTATCGTTGACACAAAACTCTGGACAAAGAGAGTAGCATATATTATTCAAAAAAAATTATATAAAAAGTATTATAAATTACAATAGTTAACAATTTAAAATATCTAAAAATAATTTAATATGTTATATATTTCAAAATAATTACATGAAAAATACTAAAAATCACAATAATTAACAACTTAAAAGATTTAAAAGATATAAAATATTTTATCGACTTTTGAAATTATATTAGTGTCACTGAAATTGGAATAGAATAAAAGTATTATATATCACAATAATTAAAAACTTAAATTATTTTTAAAATATAATTGACTATCAATGCGACAAAAGTTTGGACAAGAAAAATAATACATATTATTTGAAAATTACATAAAAATATTATAAATTACAATAGTTAACAAATTAAATTATCTAAATACCTATTAAAAGTATGATTGATTATCTAAATTCTATTTGAGTCATATAAATTGAGATAAAAATTAATATACTGAACCCGTGCTAGATCTCGAATGAATCTTAAAATGTATATGCAATTCATTTTTTTTAAAAAAACTTTTATTTAAATATGTCAAAATTGAAAAGGTAAATTTTAATGCAGCACGTTAAACAATGTATAAGATTTATACCATAAATAATACCAACATTTACTAATAGAAGCATTACTAATACAAATATTACTAATATATTCTATTCAAAAAGAAAATTTATACACTATAACAAACGACTCCCACGTTTCAATAGAAGGAATATATACAAAAGAAAAGTTTGATAAAAAATTTACAGAAATATATTTTATAAGTATATTTTATCGTATCAATGAAAACATTCTACTGCTCAAACTTCCTACTCCAATATAAATTCTAAAACTTAAAAATTGTAATTGTTGGGCCTGTGCTGACACGGGCCTTGCACTTCTAGTTTTGTTATAAATGATAGTTTTTTATTGTAAGAACTCAAATGGATAGTTCAAGATGCCACTTGGCTTATATTTTTGTTAGACTATCCTCCTTTATTTTATATATATAGATATGAAATAAGAAATAATATTAAATATTTAAATAATCAATAAAATAGTTTTTTGTTATAAAATGATAGATTTTTGTTGTAAGAATTCAAGTGAATAGTTCTCAAGATGTCAACTTGGCTTATATTTAGACTAGACTATTCTTCTTTATTATATACATATATATATATATATATATATATATATATATATATATATATATATATATATATATATATATATATATATATATATATATATATATATATATATATATATAAGAAATAGTATTAAATATTTAAATAATCAACAAAATAACTTTTTATTATAAAATGATAGTTTTTTGTTGTAAAAATTTGAATGGATAGTTATCAAGATGCCACTAGGCTTATATTTAGATTAGACCATCCTCCTTTGTTATATATATAGAGAGATATGAAATAAGAAATAATATAAAATATTTAAATAATCAAAAAAATAGTTTTTTATTGTAAAATGATAGTTTTTTGTTGTAAGAATTCAAATGGATAGTTTTCAATATGCCACTTGACTTATATTTAGGCTAGATTATACTTCTTTATTATATATAGAGATTCGCATCCACAATAGGAAGGTCCTTCTGTTAGTTAAAGCCAAAAACAGACCACAGAATATATGCTTTCTTTTAAAAATTCTGTCTTGGGTACCACTCAGAGCATCAGCATATATCTGGTTTTAAGATTATGGTTGCAATAAGTCATCATTTGTAAGCTTATGGTTGCAACATGAATTGTCCAATACTTCCCAAAAGAGCAAAACCAGAGAACAGCAGTAGCAACATAGATCGTCTACCACGAAAATTGGAAGAGATCTTACAATATCCTGAGCCTAATGGGGAAGTACTTTTGGATGGACAAATCAAGGTACATATGTATCCCCAATTATAAAACTATGTTATGCACATCTAAGATCATATATTTGTTTATTGTTTTTTGGATAATGCCCACGAAAATACCTGAACTTTAACCAAATTTTCAGTGGAGCATATTGAACTTTACGGGTCCTATTACCCCTATACTTTTTTAATCGAAATTAATTTCCCCTTAACTTTTTTAAAGTGTAATTAATCCCCTCAAAATGTATACCCAATTTTTTAGGTGGGAAGTGTGGTACATGCGCTTTGTCTTCTCCATTTTATCACTTTTCTACATTTTTTCACCATTACAATCATATTAAAGATTTCATACCTCAAATTCATGCTACAAATCAAGTTCCAAATAATTTCATTGAGTTAATTTCAAATTTCAAGTCCATTCTTATCACACAAGTTTCCAAATTCAATTTCTAGTTTCAAGCTTTGAATTCTATTGAGTTTAATAAAAAAAATTTCTTGCACATTAATTTCCTTGCACATTGAATTTATATAAATTCACTTGAATTACAGTTTATGTATAAAAAAACATACATTGAATTTTCAATAATTGAATGAAATCTTTCATTAATTTTCTTCATCTGGGTCCACAAAAGGTTTCAAATTCCATTTTTAAATTACGCCAACTCAATTGAATCTTCCATTGAGTTTCAAATTTTAAGTCCATTTCAACTCAAATTTCTTGAAAACTTTCTTCAACAAATTTTCTTAAACTCAAAACTCCAAACTTTCTTTCATTGAGTTTCCAATTTTGATGACGGAATCTTTAAGAATGGAAACTGAAATGGAACGAAATGGACTACAACAAAGATGAAGAAGAAACTGAAACTCCAGAAGAAAGAAGAAAGAAGAAAGAAGAAAGGAGAAAAAGAATGAAAAACTATAAATAAATAAAAATATAAAACTTTAAATAATTATAAAATTAAGGGGTTGTTTGATAAAAAAAAGAGTTTAAAACGTTTTTAGCACTGTTTATGCGCTAAAAACGCGTGACTAACACACAATGTGTCAAGTGACAGATATATGCCATTAAAATATGAAAAAAAAAAGTCTGGGGTAATAGGGCCCCCGCAAAGTTCAATATGCTCCACTGGTAATACGATCAAACTTCAGATATTTTCGTGAGTATTATCCCTTATTTTTTTACATAATTATTGTAATATGTATGCTGCAGTACTGGATTGATAAAAGGACAAAGGCAAAATGCTTCTTCTTGTATAACAAAAATATACATGTCCTGTGGTCAGAAGAAAGCAGTAAGTGGAGTCGACCCCAATATAGGGAGCACACAAGGTAATTTAATTAATCTGCTTTAATACGAGATATATCTCTTGCCTTTTAACATATTTCATGATGAATACTTTCGCTTGGGATATCATTTTCATCAATTTCTAATTTCTTGTTAGATACAAATGTATTTAACATATGGTAATTGCAGATGGTCTAGGATAATATAGGTAAGAAGACAAAAAATATGTATCGGTGACTTTTTAAAGTAGTATTAAAAGATGATATGCCTAAATACTGATACGATATGAGTTGAGATATCAAATATCTACAAAGTCGAATAAACACTCAAACTTGATCAGCTGGCAAGTCAGTAATCTAAAGTTTGATAGTGCACATCTAGACACTTCAACTTGCTCTCAACTCGCAACTAAATACTCTAACTCATCCTAACTGTGTCTCGTGGACTCGAAGCTGATGTGGGACATAAATTTTAGAGGTGCCTAGATAATGATCATTTGGTAAGTTGGAGCATTCAACTGACACGGTGAAGACGAGTTGAGGTTCTGGATGCGCACTCTCAAAATTTGAATGCTTACTTGCGAGCTGAACCCAAATTTGAATGTCTGTTTATGTATTATATGGTTAGTTAAAAAACAAATCTGGAAAAAGTCTATCAAAGTTCATATAGCTTGACTTTCGAGAAGCTAAATAAGTCAAGTATTTGGGGAAGAAGAGACTAATGACTAATTATTTTTAATTGATTATGAGTGCAGTGACGAACCCATTCAAGTTTACGAAATGGAAACGGTTCTATCTCTAGCTGTTGGTGGAAATTTTGATGCAACAAAACTTTCAAGGGGAGTAGAGTACAAGGTTTCACTTGTGGTGCTACTGAAGAAATTTCTTTCAGGATGGGAATTTCCACTGCAAACTATACTTGTTAAGCCTGATGGTACCAATGAAAATCGAAGTATTGAAGATCTTATGGAAAAAACAAAAAGAGAATGGATTAAAATTCAACTAGGGACTTTCAGGATTCCACCAGAGATGGAAAGTATCAAAAATTTGGAATTCTATGTGCATGAAAGAAAAGGTAGAAAACTTAAGATGGGACTGGTCATTAAAGGTGTTGAAATTTCTGTCTAAATTCTACCAAAACAAACGCTTAAAAACTTGGTCTGGCTGTATAAGTAAACACACTTTATGCTTAGTATTAGTATGCATGTCTAGACGCCTCAACTATTCATTGTGTTTGTTGAACACTTCAACTTACAAAATGATCAATCTAGACACTTTCAAAATTTACGTGTCATATCAACATCGGTGTCGACGAGGCATAGTAGGGACGAATTGGAGTGTTAAGTTGTCTGTTGATATTAAGTTGACGTGTCTAAATATGCTATACTGTCAATGTCAGAGTACTTATTTACCATCTGAAGCCAAATTTAAGTGTTTGTTTGTCATATTCCTCAGCTGTAGCTTTGCATTTATAAAAATCAAACACAAGAATTTGATTTTTGAAATTCTGACCATAAAAAGTGGTATGTATCTATATGTGGATTGAGATCCCCTCCTTTATAAATTTATCTAGTAATGTTCAATGACACAATAATTGATTTATTTCATGTTGTTCATATAGTTTATAATGGGTGGGATTATTTCAATATCTATGGCTACTATAAAATAATTGAAAAACCTAAAATATTTAGAAGGCATGAAAGTACCAGAGCCGCCAGAGGTTTGACCAATGGCGAACATGTTTTAAGTAAGTGAAATACCTATTGAAAGAGAAAAGTTTTTTCTAAAAAGAAAATTAAGATATCCCGAACAAAATTTAAGTTAAAGGTAAAATTAAAATTTGTAGTTATATTGTGAGTTCATGGTGAAATTAAGGTGTAGAATTTAAAATATTCAAAAATATGTAATTTATATCTATTGTAGCAATTAAAAATTACACAAATACACAACTTATGTTTTCAATATTACAGAAAATCTCAATTCTCTAAACATATTACAAAAATCTCACATATACACAGAATGTTATGTATATGTCGGCTATGTTATGTATATTAATAAGGAGTGAGAGTAAAGTAATTAAAAAAGTGGGAGCAAGTATAATTACTTTTAGCACACATATTAGTAAAATGAGTCAATTTAACCCATATTTATGGAGTTGGATTACTCATATTTTAAATGGGTAAATATGAACTCCAACTCATTTTAAAAACTATACAAATATGGATAAAATGGGTAAAATATGGGTACCCATTTAAAGGCTGAATACATGTACAGACCCCTGAATTTTTTTTAACTTTTTTCGTATTGGCACCTCAATTAGGCCATGTACTTATTGAACCCTTTTATCATTCACAAACCGTGTCAATTAAGCACAATTGCTGACATAACACTTACATGGCATGACAAGTGTAATACACTCTCCACTAGGAGAGTGAGAAGCCATAATTTTCTGAAATTTCTTTTTTTTTTTTTAAATTTTTTTTCCTCATTAATTAAGTAAAATTCCCAACATTGAAATTAATTTTTTGTGGAAAAATTCAACATTAAAAATTGATGTTGGTTAGTGAAAATTGATGACGGAATGTCTAAAAATAGAGAAAAATAATTATTTTCCGGTGAAGTGAATGGTGGTTTGAAGTTGGTCTCGTTGGTAGCTCACCAAATAATGGGTGGGGGCCATTACGGGAGTTTTGGTGGTGGTTAAGTGGTGTTGGAGGGTGGCTAATTATGTTGGAATGGGTTTTTCGGCAAAATTTTGGCCGGAAAAATCAGATATCACACTGCAATTTAGACATCAACGCTATAATTTTTGATGTAATTATGGAGCTTAATTCCTCAAAAGCAAGAAATCTTTTCTTCCTCTAATGGTTGTTGTGTGTTGTTTTGGTGGAAAGTGGAGGAGTGAGGGTGAATTTTAATGGTAGAAGAATAGAGAAAGAAGAAGGCAAAAAATAGAATTTTTTCTTTTTAAAAATATTATTATTGCTGCTTGTTATATATGAGTAAGTGTTGTATTGTGTAACGCCCTGAGAGTACACCCTGGGTGCCATACAGTGCTTACGGTCCCGAGAGACCACAAGGTAACCTATGAGTTGATACCTGCTGTGAGCACTGAATAAGATAATAACATATGCGGATGAACAACTGATAAGCCATAAGGTTTTAACAACTGAAAGCAATACTGGATCATGAATCTGGAAACCACTGCTGAAAACAACTGTCTGAAACTAATAAAATAATAACAAAACTGACTGACTATCTGTACTAATCTGAAAAGCCTTTACTGACTGAGTGTGGAGTTGATGGGACAAACCCCCAACCAACTCTGACTGAATGAGAAAAATATTGAAACTGATGAAATAACTGAGATAAATAAACCATGTCCTCGAAAAATGAGGACTCACTACTGTTACGTCTGATAATATGGAAAGTCTATGCGTAATCCGGGAACTGAGTATCCGAACCTATGATATGATACATCATAGCGCAAAAAATGAGTATGCGATCAGTACTTTAAATGTACTAGTATGCTAAATAAGGTAGGATGATATACATGGTTTCATGTACAAGATTAATAACTTACTGAATGAATAACATGAAGTACTGTATAAAATGCATAAAATTTGTAAATACTGAGAATGCATGACCAAGCATAAAGCATGTTCTGAATATAATCTTTAAACTAAAATACTGAGTACTGATACATGAATAACTGATATTTGTTTTCTATGATCAAGCAAAATTAAAACTGAATTACTGAGCTGATTACTGGACTGAGACTATGAGAGCTATCATCTAACCGACATACCCCAATGAGAAATTTGGGGTCCAACCTGTGACCCTAGTTGGAAGGGTGTCAGGACCATACCACGGGTACTAACACTGGCTGTATGGATCCACTATACTAATATACTGTCCCGAAGGACTAAGCATGTTAAGCCTAAACTAACGGGTGACCCCTAGGAGGTAGTCAAGCCTAAACTGACGGGTGACTCCTCAAATCCTACGATAGCTACGTAGTTCTGGAGTACAGAGACTGCTACTAACGACTCTGCCAATGTGATGGAGAAGCCACCATCCCTGCACTCGCTCGGTGCTAAATCCTACTCCCAACTGAACTGACTCGGAATACTAACTATTCTGTGTTTAACTGATTATGATAATTGACTGAACTGATAATGCTCATAACATATCTGGGAATATTCTGAAGATACTGAGACTAAGTAAATAACTAAATTTTAGAGTATTCATAACCCCAGAACTCGATAGCAATAATCGTAAAATAGTACTAAAGCTTTAGGGACATAATATGAAAGCATTTATTTAAAATTCATTCTTGCAGGCATTTCATCAAACACTTGATTTTCATAGTTTAAGCTGCGCATGAAAATAGCTTAAAGCTTGTGGAAATAGCATGATTTTAACATCAATATCACTAATTATAGTTTAAATCAGCAAATAACATTATTCAAACGTGTGCGGTTTGATAACAACATCAATTTCATGTAAACATGGTATATAGTTTCAATTCATAGAAATTCATGGTTAAAATCACAAATTAAAAATCACAATTACTTGTAAAGATCATAACTTTGAATTTAAAGTTGGATACTTGGACTCCATGGGTGAAAGAGACCCATGGATGAACATTTAACATACCTGAGTTGATGAATTCATGAGAGTTCTTGGGGGTTTTCTTGAGAATTGATCTTGAACGTTAAGATTTGTTCTTAAAAGATAATTAGTTTCTTGTAGAGGAATTATGAGTAATGGGGCACATAATGCCCTTTGGGGTTGTAATTAGGTGTTTTGGAAGGATTTGGGGCCATGGGAGAAGACCAAATGGTCACTAAAATTTTAAATTGTGAAACTAAAAAATCTCAATTTGAGGCTCTGGCGAGACACGGTTCTTATCGCGTTGGGCCAATGGAAAAGGATAATTGCCATTTTGTCCAACGACGCGATGTGGTGCTATGCATTGCGCCACTGGAAAAAGGACAATCCTGAACTGAACCTTGGCGCGACGCGACACCATCATGGTGCCTCACTGAACGCAAAATTGTCCCTTGGTGCGACGCGACATTATAGCGGTGGTCCACTGGAAAATGGAAAACACTATTTTGGCTATCACCGCGACGCGACCTTATCGCGTTGGGCTACTGTTTTTCACTAAAAGTTCCATAACTTCTCACCTGACTGTCAGATTAAGGCAAAATTGGTATCGTTAGAAAGCTAATTCAATTTTCTATCATTTGGTGGGTATTGAGCTGGAAAATTCTGAGTAGAGAAAAATATATGCTCGTTTGAAGTTGACTAAAGCATATTTTTCCCGAAAACTCAATTGGTAAGGACTATTTTGATTTGTCTAATAGCTGGGAGTTATTTAAGGCCTTAATATACATCAAACTAACTCATAAAACTACCAACGAACTACAATGTACTTTGCATGAGCTTGAAACATGGCTTTAGCATAGGTTTGGATTTTTCGAGGTATTATAATATCTCCCTTGTGGGATCATTCATCCTCGAATAAGATTAGTTAAGTTGAAAGAACTGAGGAATTTAGGTTGTATACTGAACATACGTGATGAAAACATGATTATATGACTGAGTCTAAAACATGACACATGACTGAACTTATTTTGTGAATGCATGACTGATATGAGAATGATATGCACCTGAAACTGAGCATCGAAATGAGGAATTCTAAAAGGATTGTTACCTTAAACTGAATCTAAGTTTTCGGATAAAAGATGAGGGTACTAGGTCCACATGTCTGTTTCTGCTTCCTAAGTGGCTCCCTCAACGGACTGATTCTGCCAAAGAACCTTGACTAGGGGAACTTCTTTTTTCCTAAGTCTTCGATTTGTCGATCAAGGGTCTCGACTGGAATTTCTTCGTAAGAAAAGATGTTCTAAACATCTACGCTTCCTAAGGAAAAAACTACAGCTGGGTCACCAATACACTTCTTCAACAAAGAGATATGGAATACTGGGTGCACTAATACTAAGTCCGAAGGCAACTCAAGATCATAAGCCACTTTTTTTAAACGACTCAAAATCCTGTAAGAGCTAACATATCGGGGACTAAGCTTCCCCTTCTTACCAAACTTATTTACCCTCTTCATGGGAGATATTTTTAGATATACAAAATTTCCAATCTCAAACTCAAGATTCTTTCTCCTCATATCTGCAAAAGATTTCTGTCGGCTTTGGGTTGCCTTAAGCCTTTACTGAATTAGCTGAACTTTCTCCAAAGAATCAAACACTAAATCAGGCCCTATCAAAATGGTTTCTCCTACCTCCAACCAACCAATCGAAGATCTACACCTTCTTCCATATAGAGCCTCAAACAGAGCCATCTGAATACTGAAATGATAGTTGTTATTATACGTGAACTCAATCAACGGAAAGTCGTCATCCCAACTTTCCTTAAAGTCAATAACACACGCTCTTAATATGTCCTCAAGGGTCTGAATGGTCTTTTCTACCCAACTATCTGTCTGAGGGTGAAAGGTTGTACTGAGGTGAACTTGGGTATCAAGACCCTTCTGAAAAGCTTTTCAAAAGTGGGAGGTGAACTGAGTACCTCTATTTGAGATGATAGATAATGAAACACTGTACAACCTAACCAACTCTATAATATAGAGCTTGGCATAGTCCTCGACTGAATAAGAAGTATGGACTGGAAAAAAATGGGCTGGTTTGGTCATCCTGTCCATAATGACCCAAATTGAATCATGCTGATAATGAGTACGAGGCCAACCCGTCATAAAATCCATGTTCACTACTTCCCACATCCAAGTGGGAATACTGAACTCCTACATAGACCCTCTAGGCTTCTGATACTTAATCTTAACCTTTTGACAGGTGGAGCACTTAGTTACAAACTCTATAATATCTCTCTTCATCCCACTCCACCAATAGATTTCCCGCAGATTGCGGTACATCTTCATGGCCCCTGGATGAATCGAGTCATGTGCACTATGCTCTTCTGCAAGAATTTTCTGTCTCAACTCATCAACACACAACACACATAATCTACCTTGGCAACACAACACACCATCTCCCCCTTGGGAGAAAACCTTTACTTTCTGATCTTTAACTGACTCCTTCATCTTCACCAGACTAGAATCCCTATCCTGCTTTTCTTTCACTTCGGCAACAAAAGAAGATTCCGAACTATTTTGAACCCAAATGCTACCCTCAGCTAAATCAACTAAATGGACACCTAATCTGGCAAGCTGCTGAACTTCCTGAACCAACTTGTTCTTATCATTATCAACATGAGAAACACTACCCATAAAAAATCTACTTAGGGCATCTGCCACTACATTGGCCTTGGTCGGGTGGTACAAAATAGGGGTGTGCATCGGTCGATTCGGTTTGGTTCAGTTCGATTTTACATATTATCAGTTCGGTTTATCAGTTTTGGGTTTTTAGATATGCTAAAACAATAACCAAACCAATAAGATATTTTTTTATCGTCTTTCATTTTATCGGTTTTTAGTCCTTAACAGTTCAATTTTTGGTTTAACCAATAAGAAAATACTCATAAAATAGAAATAGTAGTAACTAACATGAAAAAAACCGAATCTTAGTTTCAATGAAAAATCCTACATGATGTGTTTTGATTTACAAAAATCTTCAAGTTTGTACTAAATGTTGTTAGGAGAAATTAAGATTTTGTATAATTGACATAAAAAGTTTGTTAATTTATAGAAATTAAAGAGAAATTAAGATAAATATATAATAAGTCATTTATATACACACACACACACACACACACACACACACACACATATATATATATATATATATATATATATATTCTTATTGGGTTATCGGTTTACCCAGTAATCCAATAAGAAAATTGAACTGAATCAATAACTCAATAATTATTTTTATAAAACCATTAAAAATTGTTAACCTAATAACCCAATAATAATAAACCAACAATATTTTTATTGGTTCGGTTTTTGCACACCTCTAGTACAAAACACTCATATCATAATCTTTCAAGAATTCTAACTATCTCCTCTGATGCATATTCAAATCCTTCTGCGAAAACACATACTGCAAACTTTTGTGATCTTTGAACACATCAACATGCACCCCATACAAATAGTGCCTCCAAATCTTTAACGCAAGCACAACAACTGCTAACTCAAGATCATGGGTAGGGTAATTATTTTCATGGGGCTTAAGTTGTCTGGAGGAATAGGCCACAACCTTACCCTTCTTCATCAAAACATACCCCAAAACAACTCTGGAGGTATCATAGTACACAACAAACATATCTAAATCATCTGGTAACATCAAAACTGGGGATATGGTAAGTCGAGTCTTCAACTCCTGAAAACTCTTCTCACAAAAATCTGACTAATGAAACTTAACTTTCTTCTGAGTCAATCTGGACATGGGAGATGCAATAGATGAAAACCCTTCAAAAAACCGCCGGTAATATCCATCCAAACTAAAGAAACTCCTGATATCTGATGGAGAGATGGGTCTAGGCCAGTTTCTCACGCTTCAATCTTTTGAGGATCAACTCTAATGCTATCACCGAAAATAATATAGCCAAGAAAAGCTGTTGATCTTAGCTAAAATTCACACTTACTGAACTTAGCGAACAACTGGTAGGCTCTAAGAGTCCTAATACTATCTTGAGGTGGTCTGTATGATCATTTTCGTTATGGGAATAGACAAGAATGTCATCAATGAAGACTATGATGTACATGTCCAAGTACTGCTTAAACACTTGGTTCATTAAGTCCATAAAGGCTGCTGGGGCATTTGTGAGACCAAAGGACATGACTAGAAATTTGAAGTGACCATACTGGATTCTGAAATCCGTTCTCGAAATGTCACATTCTCTGACTCTGAGCTGATGATAGCCGGATCTGAGGTCTATCTTAGAAAAATAACTGGCACCCTGAAGTTAGTCGAACAAGTCATTGATTCTGGGAAGTAGGTATTTGTTCTTGATTGTGACTTTGTTCAACTGACGGTAGTTAATACACATTCTAAGAGAACCGTCTTTCTTATGCACGAACAGAACTGGTGCACCCCATGGGAAAATGCTGGGCCTGATGAATCCCTTATCTAGGATATCTTTCAACTGTTCTTTCCACTCTTTGAGTTCGGCTGGAGCCATTCTATATGGCAAAATAGAGATAGGCTGGGTATCTGGAAGAAGGTCTATTTCGAAGTCAATTTTCCTATTGGGAAGAACTTTGGGAAGATCTTTAAGGAACAAATCTAGAAATTCCCTTACTACTGAAACTGACTCAAGGTTTGGAGTCTTAAAATTAGAGTCTTTGACTCAGACAAGATGATAAATACACCCTTTGGATATCATTTTCCTCGCTTTAAAGTACGAAACAAGTTGACCCCTAAGCGCTGTAGTACTACCTCTCCATTCAAGGACTAGTTTATTTGGAAACTGAAAATAAACTACTCTATTTTTGCAACCCACTGAAGCATAACAGGAATAAAGCCAATCCATGCCGAGAATGATGTTAAAATCCTTCATCTCTAACTCTACAAGGTCAACTGAAGTAACTTTCTGAGAAATTATAACCGGGCAATTCCTGTAAACCTGCCGGGCTATAATAGAGATATCTACTGGGGTAGACACTGAAAAGGGTTTTGCTAAAATCTCAGGACTGATACCAAAATCAACAACTATATAAGGAGTTACAAAAGAAAGAGAAGCTCCAGGGTCTAGTAAAGCTTAAACATGTAAATGAAAGACTTGCAACATACCAGTGACTACGTCAGGAGAATTTTCTTGATTCTATTGGGACTGAAGTACATACAATCTGTTTGGACGCTGACCACAGGTGGCACTGGAAGGGACACCCTGCTAAGTCAGGTGACCAGACGTAACTAGGGGACAACTGGACTAACCCTGCTGATCGATCTTTGGACGATTCCTGATTTGGTGGCTTGGCTTGCCACACCCAAAACAAACATCACTACCGACTCTACAAACACCCTAATGGTTTCTACATATTTTTGGTAAAAAGGATTTGTACGACCACTGTTTACACTATCTTGGGACTTAGAGCCTAGCACTTTATCCCTATTATAATTTCTGAATTTGGGTACTGAGGCACTAGCTGAAGATAGAGCTGGGACTGAAGATTTCTGATAGAATTAAGAACGGTTTCCACCTTCTGACTTTGGCTGAGTAAAATTAAAGCTACCTATTCTAGCCCGCTTGCTCTCTCTCTCTCCTTTTCCTTATTCTTCTACTCCCTAATCTGTTGAGCATGGACCATAAACCTAGATATGTCCATCTCCTTAATTAATATTGCAGTCTTACACTTCTTGACCACACTATCTGATACCCCAGACATAAACTTGCTCATTCTAGACCTACTATCAGCCACCACATGCGGAGCATACCTATCTAACTGAGTAAACTTAAGGGAATACTCCTTCACACTCATGTTGCCCTACCTCAAGTTGATAAACTCTAAAACTTTGGCTTTCCTCAGCTCCAGCGGCATGAATCTATGTAAGAAGACTGTAGCAAACTCTTCCCATTCTATAGGCCCTGCATCTGCACCTCTATTCCCTTTTCATTGCTTAAATTAGGTATGGGCTATATCCTACAACTGGTAAGCTGCTAATTCAATACTCTCACTAGAAGTCACCCCCATAATATTTGTTACCTTTCGGAGCATGTCTAAGAATTTTTGTGGATCCTCTTTAGATTTTGATCCTGAAAACAAAGGAGGATTCATTCGGGTAAAGTCCTGAATCCTAACTGCGATAGTATTGACCACTGGATTGGATAAAACAACAGTTGGATGAATATTCTAAGTTGCTACAGAGTGAGCTAGAGTAGAGAATGCAGCTCTGAACTCTGCATGAGAAACATGCTCGTTCAAAGGATCTTCCTGAATAGGCGAAGGTACTGGCTGGTTCACATTTCTTCTCCTGTTTGTCTTTCTGGGAGGCATGTTCTGTAAATGAAAGGGAGAATAGATTAGACAGGGATTTTAACATGAGCTCATGCTTAGTCGTATGACATGAACACTGAAGGAAGGGAAACTTTTCTTAAAATGCCTCGTAGCCTCTTGTCCATAAGTGTGGCGAGCTTTACACCCATGCACAAGACTCTACTTGATGCGACTTTTAGACTTTCTAGGATACTTTAAAATATTAGGCTCTAATACCAAGTTTGTAATGCCCCTAATGTACACCCTGGACGCCACACGATTCTTATGGTCCTGAGAGACCACAATCTAACCCATGAGCTGATACCTGCTGTGAGTACTGAATAATATAATAACATATGCGGAAGAACAACTGATAAGCCATAAGGTTTTAGCAACTAAAAACAATGTTGGATCATGAATTTGGAAATAACTACTGGAAATAACTGTCTGAAACTAATAAAATAATAACAAAACTAACTGACTATCCATACTAGTCTGAAAAGCCTCTACTGACTGACTGTGGAGTTGATGAAAAAAACCCCAACTAACTCTGACTGAATGAGAAAAATACTGAAACTGATGACATAACTAAGATAAATAAACCATGTCCTCAAAATATGAGGACTCACCACTGCTATGTCTGATAATCTGGAGAGTCTTTGTGCTATTCGGGAACTGAGCATCTGAACCTATGATATAATACATCATAGTGCAAGAAACAAGTATGCTATCAGTACTTTGAATGTACTGGTATGCTAAATGAGGTAGATTGATATGCATGGTTTCATGTACAAGATTAATAACTGACTGAATGAATAACATGGAGTACTATATAGAATGCATGAATTCTGTAAATACTGAGAATGTATGACCAAGCATAAAACATGTTCTGAATATAATCTGTAAATTAAAATACACAGTATTGATACATGAATAACTGATATCTATATGCTATGATCAAGAAAATTTGAAACTAAATTACTGAGCTGATTACTAGACTGAGACTGTGGGAGCTATCATCTAACCGATATACCCCAATGAGCAATTTGGGGTCTAATTTGTGACCCCAGTTGGAAGGGTATCAGTACCGTGCCACAGGCACTAACACTGGCTGTGTGGATCCATTATAGTGATATGTTGTCCCCAATGACTAAGGGTGTCAAGCCTAAACTGACGGGTGACCCCTAGGAGGTAGTCAAGCCTAAACTGACGGGTGACTCCTCAAATCCTACGCTGGCTACGTAATTCTGGAGTACAGAGACTACTACTAATGAATCTACCTGTCTGGCGGAGAAGCCTCCATCCCTGCACTTACTCGGTGCTAAATCCTACTCCCAATTGAACTGACTCGGAATACTGAACTGTTCTGAGTTTAACTTATTATTATAATTTACTGAACTGATAATGCTCATAACATATTTGGGACTATTTTTAAGATACTGAGACTAAGTAAACAACTAAGTTTTTGAGTATTCACACCCTCCAAGACTCGATAGCAATACTCGTAAAGTAGTACTAAAGCTTTGGGGACATAATATGAAAGCATTTATTCAAAATTCATTCTTGTAGGTATTTCATCAAACACTTGATATTCATAGTTTAAGATAAGCATGAAAATAGTTTAAAGCTTGTGGAAATAGCATGATTTCAACATCAATATCACTAATTATGGTTTAAATCAGCAAATAACATTATTCAAATGTGTGGGGTTGATAATAACATTAATTTCATGTAAACATGGTATAGAGTTCAATTCACGAAAATTCATGATTAAAATCACAATTACTTGTAAAGATCACAACTTTGAATTTAAAGTTGGATACTTGGACTCTATGGGTGAAAGGGACCCATGGATGAACATTTAACATACCTGAGTTGATGAATTCGTGAGAGTTCTTGGGATTTTTCTTGAGAATTGATCTTGAATCTTGAAGGTTAGGATTTTTTCTTGAAAGATAATTAGTTTTTTGGAGAGGAATTATGAGTAATGGGGCAAATAATGTCCCTTTAGGGTTGTAATTATGTGTTTTGGATGGATTTGGGGCCATGGAAAAAGATCAAATGGTCCCTAGAATTTTAAATCGTGAAACTGAAAAATCCCAATTTTTGGCTCCGGTGCGACGTGGTACTTGTCGGGCCACTGGAAAAGGAAATCCTTATTTTTTCTAACGACGCAACGTGGTGCTATCGCATTGCGCCACTGGAAAAAGGACAATCCCAAACTGGAACCTTTGCGCGATGCTGCGCCATCGTGGTGCCTCATTGAACGTGAATTTTCCCCTTTGCGTGACGCGGAGTTATCGTTGTGGTCCACTGAAAAAGGAAGAACGTGATTTTGGCTATCACCGCGGCGCGGTCTTATCGCGTTGAGCTACTATTTTTCACTAAAAGTGCCATAACTTCTCACCCGAGTATTAGATTAAGGAAAAATTGGTATCGTTGGAAAGCTAATACAATTTCCTATCATTTGGTGGGTCTTGATATGGAAAATTCTGTGTAGATAAAAATATATACTCATTTTAAGTTGACTAAAGCAACATTCTTCTCGAAAACTCAATCGGTAAGGACTATTTTGATTCGTCTAACAGCTGAGAGTTATTTGAGGCCTTAATATACATTAAACTCACTCATAAAACTACCAAATAACTATAATGTACTTTGCATGAGCTTGAAACATGGCTCTAACATAGGTTTGAATTTTTTGAGGTATTACATATTGTTACTCTTTTTCTTCCTTTAATGGTTGTTGGGTGTTGTTTTGGTGGAAAAATAAAGGATTGAAAGTGAGGTTTGATGGTGGAAGAGTAGAGGAAGAAGAAGGTAAAAAAGTAGAATTATTATTTATTTTTTTAAAATTTTTTTTTTGATTTTTTTCCTTTGATGATATGTAATTTTACCATTGGGTATAAGTTCCATGTCATGACAAGTGAATTTCACGCTCCAGATTTAATCTGAAATTGCACGATTTGTATTTAATTGACACGTTTTGTGAATGATAAAGGGTTTATTAGGTAAATGGCCTAATTGAGGTGCCAATACGGAAAATGTCAAAAAATTCCGGGGCCTATATACGTATTCTCCTCTATTTAAATATAGAGATCATCCACATATACTTAAAAATTTTAATTGCACTGCAAAAACTTAATTTTTGTAAAGAAAAGAAAATTAAGGATAGGGGTGGGGTGGGCTGCGGTGGTTGGGGTTAGGTTTTGAGGAGAGCAAATATATTTTTTATAATAAAAATTTGGGGGGTGGGGCGGAGAAGGGGGCAAAATATTTTTGTATGATTTTTTTTAGAAAGCATTTGATTTAAACGAAAATGGGGGGGGGGGAGGGCTTGGGGTGTGGTGAGCTGGGGGTATGGTGGTGGTGGTATTTTTAAATTTTTTTTTTTTTTTTAAAAAAAAAAAATCATTTTTTCAAAAAATATTTTTTTGGAGGGTGTAAATTTTTTAGTTTTTTATTCTTGAAGAAAAGTTCATTTTTTGAATTGTTTTTGTGGTGGTGGCGGTAGGGAGTGCAATTTTTTTTTTTAATTTTTTAGTTTTATTATTTTCGATAAAATTTTCATTTTGTAATTTTTAATTTTTTTTTTTTATAGTTTTTTTCCTTTTTGAAAAAAATTTCATCTTTTGAAAAAATAATTCTTTTGGATAGGGGGTGCGGGTTGCAAATTTTTGTTTATTTTTTTAGTTTTCTTCTTTATGAATAAAATTTTATTTTTTTTGAAAAAATATTTTTTGGAGGGGGTGGAGAGTGGTGGGGGGGGGGCTGGGGGCATTGGATGGGATAAAAAAAATTTAATTTTATTTTTTTTAAAAAATATTATGTTTTTTTTTTGGAGGGGAGGGGGAGGATGGGGTAGGAGATAAAATGGTCAAGTTGATATGTATATAGAAGTTTTAAATTTTTGGCTTTAAAGTTAAAAGTGGGTTGAAATCATTTTTACCCGATCCATATTTACCCATATATTTTATAAGTGGATATAATCCAATCCATTTCAGCTCAATCCATTCAAATTCGATCCTATCCGTCCATTTGCCACCTCTATACATCACCCAAACCCACATTGGCTGTAACTTCACGGCTGCAAAAATATTTTCTTAGCCACAATGGTCATCCTCGTTCTCCCTTTAAATTTTTCGGCCACTACCCCGCTGAATTCTGATGAAACAACAACTAGCAACTCCTTTTGTCTCGATCTGAGCATAGGCCTTAAAAGTAATAGTGATACCAAAACTCCCCAAGAACACATGAAACAAACACCAAAATCAGTCCATTAGTTCAAGAACTATTGACCCTTTTAATGACCTATCTCGGATTCGCAAGAAGAAAAAGAAAGGAAGTGATATCAGGAGTAAAACACACTAATAAACAGTAACAACACGTGATGAACAAGATGAACACAAGAACACAACTTTCGGATTCAACAAGACACAAAAATAGTTCACTACAAACATACAAAGTGCAATAAGATAAAGATAGATAAATAGACAAATGAAGATGTAATATTAACAACCCAAAAGCTTATTCCACTTTTGGACCTTTAATATCACACACAACCTAAACCTATCTCTTACGTGACCTCAAGGGAACCGAAATCCCCAAGCAATCTCTGTTTCTAAGCGATTTATCAACACAAGGATTCCACCTTGCCCAAGGATTCCACCTTGCTAAGAGGCTCTCAAAAGAGGCTACAAATATCATAAAAAATTTGCCCCAAAATGACCTAATAAGGTTATATTTATAGCTAGGGCAACTTATTACAAATGACTAAAAAACTCTTGCAAAGGGGCAGATGAACAGTGACAGATGAACAGTAACAACTTTGGAGTGTGGGACTTGTTCTCTACACTTCAAAGCTTGTTCCTTGGATGGGCAACCCCACAAGCTCGGGTCTTCACTCATGTCTTCAAGTCCTCGAGTGCTAAGATGACTCTTTGACCTGTATCATCCTCCCCTCCTTATAAAGGATTTGTCCTCGAATCCGAACCTTGCAAAACGATAGGAAGGACAAACAAACACAAGTTCCTTAAGGTATGAGGGTTAGTGTTAGTGTAATGAATCACAACATTATGCCAAGGTGGCTCAAACCTCACGTATACCCAAACATCCCTCGGGTTCTCAAAAATGATACACCAATCATGGGAAACCCGAATTACATGCATGACATGCTTAGCATTAACATAATTATGCTCACACAATGCACACATGTCATTCCCAAATATGGTTTAAAATGAATCAATATCATACCTCAAGTGATCAATGGGATCAAAGGGGTAGGGTATCCATGGACATAGGTGAAGGACATGCTTCCTTTCCTCGAGACTACCACCAATACAATCACATATCCCTTCTATGCTAGGATGATTTACAACAAAAACAACTAGAGGGTCATCTTTAGTCAATCGAACAACTTGTTCAACAACACCATTTTCACACATAAGTTGGTTGTCATGAATTCCATAAGACAATGTACTATCACTTGCCACAATGGATTAAACACTAGGTGGATCAACTAGTATATCCACAATTTCAAGTTGTACATTATCATCACAAAAAAAGGCACATTCAGCTCACTTAAAGAAAAACTATCATTCACACTTAGTTGGCTATTATCCTCACTCACTAGAGTGCAAAAGTTACTTTGATTACCTTGTAGCTCATGTGAAGCATGGCCACTCACGGAAATTTGATTAGGAAGGCTTTGATGCTCCATCAAGTTATCCAACTTCTTGCAAAGAGAGCCTTTCGTCCCTTTCATTCTGTCCATTATTTGACTATTGATGTCATCAAGCCTTGCCATGATGGATTTAACCCAACTAGACATTTGAGCTTCATTCACCATTGTACCTATCAAGAGCTACTAAACAAATAACACAAAAATATCAAACACATTAAAGGTTAGCAAAAATCAGTCCGCACGATGTATCAAAATAGTCTGCACACTCTCAAGCTGACACTTTTGAAGTTTTCACTCTATTGGCCTCACAAGTGTTGATAACTCACTTGTACTCTAATGAAGTCACTTGGTTCCAATTGTGGCTAGAGGAAGGATTAGATTCTTGTTTTAAATGACTCAAAAAGTAATGTACGAACTTGAACCAAAAAGAATACTACGACTCAAAAATGAGAAAAGCACACAACAAAAGCTAAACACGAATGAACGAACACAAAGACTAACTAACAATCTAGTAGACGAGTACTAGTTTTCCAATTAGTATTGAAACTAACGAAATTGAAACTAAGGAACAACAAAAGGAAACTACAAAATCTGAAATCTAAGCTTAAGTATGCTGCGTGAACAGTAAAACGTGATGAACGTAGCAGCCACGTATTGGTCTCAGTCCCACTCTACTTTTGTTGTCCAATTTCAAGTCTTGGTCAATTTTTTTTTTCAATTTGGACTTTGGTGGACTTGGTTTTAGGAGAGAAATATAATTCTTGTAATCCTTTTTTCAAATTCAAAAGTGGAAGACTTGACTTTCTTATACCATTTCCCTAAAACATGGTCCTTAAATCATGGAAGGTTGTTGGAAAAGTGGTTGTTAAAGTCTTTTGAGTGGTTGAAATTGGTTGTAAAAGTCTTGAGAGATCTTAAATTTTAGAAATTTGTCTTTCAAGACTAACAAAATACACTCGCTCTTTCTTCAACTTCCAAGATCAAACATCCACTTTTTATTCAACAATAGATGAAGATGTTAAGAACACAATTTTTGAATCTTGAAGTTCTAAGGTTCAAGTTGGACCCAAAACATCAACAACACCTTTCCAAGCTTAAAAATACAACACAATAACCACCATACACGTTCAAACTTGAACCAACAATACATCACACGTTCAAGTCTCAAAACCCAACAATAATTGGTCATAATTTGGTTCACAACAACAACATCAACATTTCAAGCTCAGATCTAGATCTAGACTCAAGAGTGTTAGTGATGAAGAAACTAACACTAGAAACAACAAAACAAACAAAATGACTTCTAGATCTAGAAAAGAAAATAAAATTTTTGTCCAAGACAATGACAATATCCAGATTCGGCCAAGAACTAGAACAAGATTTCAATTTTCTAGAATTTTTCAGTATTTTTTTTATATTTTTTTTGAATTTTCGTCCAAGAGAACCCAATATTGGTAGTGTAGGAACACAACTAGCCTTGCTTTGATACCAAATGATACCAAAACTCTCCAAGAACACACGAAACAAACATAAAAATCAGTCTACTAGTTCAAGAACTATGGACCCTTTTAATGACCTATCTCGGATTCGTAAGAAGAACAAGAAAGAAAGTGATATCAAGAGTAAAACAGACTAAAAAACAGCAACAACACGTTATGAACAAGATGAACATAAGAACACAACTTTCGGATTCAACAAGATACAAAAATAGTCCACTACAAACATACAAAGTGTAATAAGATAAAGATAGATAGACAAATGAAGATATAATATTAAAAACCCAAAAGATTATTCCACTTTTGGATCTTTAATATCACACACAACCTAAACCTATATCTTACGTGACCTCAAGGAAACCAGAATCCCCCAGCAATCTCCGTTTCTAAGCGATTCATCAACACAAAGATTCTACCATGCCCAAGGATTCCACCTTGCTAAGAGGCTCTCAAAAGAGGCTACAAATATCATAAAAAATCTGCCCCAAAATGACCTAATAAGGTTATATTTATAGCTAGGGAAACTTATTACAAATGACCAAAAAACCTTGCAAAGGGGCGGATGAACAGTAACAACTTTGGAGTGTGGGACTTATTCTCTACACTTCAAAGTTTGTTCCTTGGATGGGCAGTCCCATAAGCTCGGGTCTTCACTCATGTATTCATGTCCTTGAGTGCTAAGATGCCTCTTTGACCCATATCAAATAGACACCTAGAACTATTAATGGCCCGAGAGAACCACTTAAATTTCATCACGAGCATTTAAATTAAAAGAGTGGAAGATACATTTGTAAAACAATTAATAAATATAGTTGTGAAGGGGAGAGCCCTTTCATAAATGCTTGAGTCATTAAAAGATAATTATGAAAAATTTCAAGAAGTACGAAAGAAATAAAAAAAATTTAAAGTGACATTAACATAGGTCTACGAAGCTTCTAAGACATCATGAATCAATAACTATGCCGGGACAAGGCCTGGCTATTCCATAAAACTGAAATAAGTCTAATTATTAGAATGAAATACATCTTCTAGAAGATGGAGGACTTACCACTAGCTGAAGCTGGTATGAGTACTCCTAGTGCCGCACAGAACCACGAGCGTACTGCTCAGAATCTAATCATGAAACAATGTAGTGTCAAAGAGAATCAATACATTAAAATGTATTGATACGTAAAATGGTAGAGGGAAGCCTAAAATATATAACATATACAAGAAACTGAAATAAGACTGAATAGGAGGACATAAAATAATAACTGAACAAGAGAATGATTAACATTATTTACGTTTCTTTTGAACTAGATGGTATCACCCACATCTTATATATGCCACATACTATGTGGGTCTGATCAACACCTGACCAACTGAGCTCTAATTCATGTTTGCTGCATAAATCGAGATATAACTGTCGGGTTCGAAATCAAGAGGGCGTCATGCGGAAGCTTATAGTTTGCAAATAAAGACGATGATAATTTAGATGACACAATATAAAATACTAAAAACATAATATTATTATATGATTTAGCCATTGGCCTACATATGAAACTAATATAAAGAAAACAAAAACAAAAACAATTGGGAGAAAATCTACCCCTAAACAAAACTCTTTAAATGACTACATTGTGGATACTATTGTGTTATGATATGAGGAGGGGGTCTTCTATTTATAGAGTTCCAAAATCTTTCCTCCAAGAAAGAGGATCGCCAAATATGAAAAAGTTTTATATTTTCCTTTCAGGAAATTAAAATTAATTATGGTATTACTTTTATTTTCCTTCTAAGAAAAATAAAACTTGAATTTGGTAAGAAAATTAGGGCAAACACCCTAACAAATCTCCCTTTTTTTGCTTGATTTTCTTGACATAATTTTGATCTACCTTTTTTGCGTGCATGATCTTCGTTCTTTACATAATCTTCATCACTGCTGCTTGCTATGGTTATAAATATGATTTAAATATTATGGTTAAAAGTGGGTTAAAAATAAATATTTTATTTTTATTTTTAAAGATGCATCAACATGAATATTGAAATATGCTTAAAACTTCTTCTCCAGATGTAGTTGGACAAAATATCTTCATTATTATCAAATTGATTAGAACCGCCTTGGACTTTTCTTCAACCTCGTTTTACCAAATCACTAGATCTTTAAACCGTAGGCTCTGACACTACTTGTTGGATGAGAAATCGAGAGGGCGTCATGCGGAAGCTTATAGTTTGCAAATCAAGACAGTGATAATTCAGATGACACAATATAAAATATTAAAAACATAATATTATTATATGATTTAGCCATTGGCCTACGTATGAAACTAATATAAAGAAAACAAAAGCAAAAACTATTGGGAGAAAATCTACCCCTAAACAAGACTCTTTAAACGATTACATTGTGGATGCTATTGTGTTATGGTATGAGAAGAGATCTTCTATTTATTGAGTTGCAAAATCTTTCCTCCAAGAAAGAGGTTTGCCAAATATGGAAAAGTTTTATATTTTCTTTCAGAAAATTAAAAGTAATTATGGTATTACTTTTATTTTTTTCAAAAAAAAATAAAACTTAAATTTGATAAGAAAATCAGGCAAACAAACACTAACAATAACATCGTATAGGCCTACATAAGACTTCCTCAAAGAGTGACATCTTAGGTCGTCCGAATTGCAGAATGAGTCATCGCTACACCGGCAAAAATATAGATTTCAGGTGATTAAGCCACGGGAATGAACACTATCTCAGTTAATCATCTAATTCTCTTAAGCCCATATTTTAGTTAATGTTCATTGGGTCAATCACTCATTCATAAGTCCATCGTGCAGCGCTTGTGTGACTGAACTAATGAATTTATATTTCATGTGATAAGAATAATAAACATCTGGAAATTCGATTGACAGAAAATAAAGTCAAAAAGTTCTATTTTGATTGACTTTTTCTTTGTATGTTTAAATTGATTTGATTTGATTTTTTCCGAGTAAGTATCAAATTAAATAAAATCGCAAACCCCCTAATCATTTAATAAAAATAAATAATATTTTAGACGAATAATAACTTCTATTATTCAACTATTAAGAATAACTACTCACAAATCGCAAATGAAAGACAATTCAATTTATAACCTTTGGTTATGTGTTTATCTAGTATTAGTTTCTTTATAGTTTCGTTTGAATTAGTGTAAATCTTCAGGGATAAGTATAAGAAGTTAGTAAAACTCAATGTTATTCTTCTTTGATTAAAAGAGAGAGAGATGATATCGTCACTAGTTTAATGTACAGATTCTATCAAATTCAATTTTCTTTCAAAAAAAGAAAAATAATAATTATGAATGTGAAGAAAGTAAGAAATCTGATTGAGATTTTAAAATCTAGTTTGAGTCTAATAAGCAAAGGAGAGAGAAAAAAGAGGAAGCATAATAAAACTTGCTTTTGAGGTTTACAAAATTTAACACAAGTCAAAATAGAGTTATCTCTTTAAAGAAATACCCAAATTTACACCTTAACCATAGTCAATATATTTAACTTATTACCCTAGTCATGCAAGAGTTGTTACCATTTTATCAGAAATTCAATACATTTAACTTATTACCATACTTGTGAAAGCATTGTTACCATTTTATTAGAAGTTCTGATCCTATATATATCAATGGACTTTTCTTCAATTCTCCACCAATTTATTTCTCAAATTCTCCAAAAAAATCTTTGCTAAAAACACATCAACAATTATCAACAAGCGGAATGACTTATCGAACCGTCATATCTAAGCCCGATGGGATTTGGTGCTACAGATGCAGGACCTGTCGTGAGGTGTTCTTATCTAGCCAAAAGCTAGCTGCGCACACCCGTACACATATATCTAGAGGCACTGGGGTAAAAGGTTTATCCCATCACAAATTTTTTGTCCATCCTCTTACGTTCCTGACCTCTATCATTATCTGAAGAAATTTCAATTAACCGTAACATTTTTACCCGGCCGTGGATGCTATAACTCTCCCTCTCCGAGGGATCCAATGGTGCAAGGGTCTGGTCATCCACAATCAGTTTTTGACCAATCACAGCAGGCCATGATGCTGCAGGTGGCTCGTGTTGCTACACCCACCCCTACACCTGTCACTCCTATGCTTGCTCGGGCGGCTTCATTTGCCTATCCTCTTAATCCAATGGTGTCGTACCAGTTCAATCAAAATGTCGTGTTAGCTGCTAGGCCTGAAGAACCAAGTAAGTCATCAATTGGAAGCACCAGCATTGCCGTTCAGGAGGAGATTGACTTAGAGCTTAGGCTTTAAGTAGTAATCGACTTTAATTTGTTGTTTCTTATTGTTTTATTGACTTCTATCTTATGTTTATCGTAATATTTGTCTTTATTTAAATTTATGTTTTGATTCCATTTTTTTGTCTCAACTACAATCTAATAACAAATTAGATGTCATTTCAATGAAAGCACAGAAAATAAAAAATAAGAAAATGTTGTTCTTTCTTTGAAAACTAAATAGTAATAATGATAGAAGTAGATTTAATAATTACTATGAAGAATATTGATCGAATTTGATGTTATCACCAGAAACAAAGAAATAAAGTAAATAATAGAGTAGGACAATCTTTTACTTTTTCATAAAAAGAAGTAAAAATTAGCACTATAATCTCAATGCACAAAAAGAAAAGATAAAACAATACCTTGCACAAAAAATACTATGATTGAGATTGAGATAAAAGGTAAATTGAATTAGATTATTTGATTCCCTACACATCCTAAATCTTATAGATGCCTAGAACACGTTTAGAGTAAAGAGACGAATTCACCTAACGTTCTTTCCTATTTCTTCTTAATTTCTATTGTTATGGATTTTTCATTTTAGTATTGAATTTGTTCATATTACTTCGAGTAGCTAAAGTTTTATCTAAGGTGTTTCATGAAACCTTTTGAATCTAATTCCTCCTGCCATTAATATTCCATATCAATGTAATGAATTAATATTTTGCGACGGTAACCTAAATCATAAAGGTATCAACTCTTTTGTAAATTTATCAGTATGCATAATCAGGTCATTTAAAATATAATTCCACTTAATCGTATTGATTGACATTTGACAATCTAGAAAAATAAGATAACATGTTAAATAACACTGATATTGTAAAAAATGACAAGTATAATCTTATGATTAAGTTGACAAATGCCAAATAATGCAAAAACCCTTATTAACTATTAATGTTGGATCCTCTTGTAACTGATTGAACTTCCAGTTCATTATTTTAATTCATTGTAACGAACATAAGTAAGGATTTAAATCAGAGAGTCAACAATACAAAAGGAAAAAAAAGATAAGTAACTTTTAAAATGAAGCACCTAGAGTAGCAACCTATTATATTTCTTGTGGCCCTTTGATATCTTATTAGTCAAGCACTAGCGACTCTTCGACCATTAATTTGAGGAACTAATTCTTTTGTAGAAGAATAACTTTTGTATGCGGTGAATTTGTTGAGGAAGAAGAGAATCAGATGCGTCAAGTTAAGATTTTGAGTTTCACGGATAAAGAAAATAAAATCAACATAGCATCAAACTTTCTAGCAAAACAAGTGCCCATCAAACTTGTTTTTCTCTACATATAATATTAAACTTAGGAAAAACTGCTCAATAATTTTTATCATGGGTACAAGGCACTCGATCAATATTCCAAAGATGGAGAGGTGATGCGTGTGAAGAGAAAGGAACCAAGGAAGCTAAGACCAGAAAGAAGCAAAACTGATCATGTCAATTATAACGCAACGGTACAGCGCCCCACAGGAGAAGGAAATGAAAAACTTGAATCCCCGTTCGATTCACTGGTCAAACAATAAAATAAAAGAGCGCAGCTTCCATAATATTATCTGAATTAGATCTTGAAAGAAGCAGACTCTCCTCTAGAGATCGATAAATCTTCCACAGATCGATTGTATGGACAGTCATATAATGGAGTTCACCTCAAACAAAATAAACAGATAAAAGTCTCCCCTCTTCCTTTTTCGCTCTATTTCTTTTTTCTTAGTATCCGTTGAGATTCAGCCATTTGTTGCCTTCTTTGATTGCTCCCAAGCTTCAGTTCAATGGTAAGTATGAAGCCTTTTGGCGCTCTAATTGCTCTCAAGACTTTTGTTCAATGATAAGCGCGCAGCACATGAGGTGTAGATTGTGCATGTCACGAGTTTAAACCCAACTGCTTGCAAAAGCGTGGTATTTGAGTGGAGAAGAATATAGAGGGTTTATTATCCACTAAATTTTGAATAGTATGTCAGCTCGAGAATTCCTTGATTAAATTATTAAAAAATAGGGATGCCATTTAGGCCAACCCAAAGTTCAAGTAATCCTCCTTGTTTCACCTTAATACATTAATGTTTAGGAAGGATAAGTCTTCATCTCTCTAGGTAAGTGATTCTTTAAGTGAATTTCTTTCTATCCTCATCCTATACAGAAGTATGTATGATCTTATTTTAAAATAGCTAAGCAGTTGGAATATATACTTCGCTTTTATGATATTAATTCTTCAAATTAAATTAATAATTCTTCATTTGTTTGAAGTTAAAGAGTGTCTTGCATGCAATCTTACAGATAATATTAATGATATGAATATGCAGATGTATTGGGTTGATAGAACGAATTCGTTACTGGATTTGGCTAAGTATAAAAGAGACAAGGTAATCAAGATACACCGCCTGTTTCAATTTATGTGATGCTATTTCCTTTTCTGCCTGCAGAAAAGAAGAACCCTTTTCTAAATGTAGAAACAAATTCCAATTTACTCAGTATGAAAAGCTTTCAAATTCATACCTTTCAAATTCATACAACTTTCAGGACATGTTTGAGACCACAATTTTCAAAAGTCCTGTGGCCACACAAATATTATGATACGATAAGCTATGAGAACCTAAATATGGTATTGAATTTTACTACTTTTTGCAGTGATGAAAATTCTTTAGCAGCAGAACTAAAAAGTGTGCATTGGCTGGAAGTTTTTGGGAGAATTGATACAGCAGCACTTACGCCAGAAACATTGTATGAGGTAGCGTTCGTGGAGAAGATAAAAGAAAATGCCGATGGATTGGAATCAATTTTTCTGAGGCTTATCATCCCAAATAAATCAAGCAATGAGGTTACAGTAAATCTCATGAATGTAACCGAAACAGAAAAATTGAATTGTAAACATGGTTTAGTCATCAAAGGTATTGTTATTCGTCCCAAAGCCTGAGCCCTGTGATTTTCCGTCTTGGAGGTTTACAACAATGATCTCGGAGGTTGTCTTGAACTTTTGGGCTTGCTTGCCCCATGAACAGAACTTCAAGTTTAACAAGTTTTGACATTTGACCTTTGAAGGTTTACCCATGTGACACACAGGAATCAAAAGTTCAAGACCGCCGCCGTCACTAGATATTAATTCTGTGGAGCTTGAATAAGAAGCTTATGTAATTTCTTTGGAGATATAAGTTTGTTCGGTCAAGATTCTTTGGCTAATGAACTGCCACTCAACTCTAACCTACACATCAGATGTTGCACTTGGGCCTGTTTCAATATGTAGAAAATGGAGAAACTACCCCTGACACAATTAGAGCAACGGATGAACTTGGTATGGCCACATCCGTGCTTTTTGTAACCTCCATATATGCAGAAAACGGAAAGTGAAGAAAAAGAAATTTCACCATTTTGGTTCTGGTTGAAAGCTTCTGTCAGAAGCTTAGTTGTTTTTTTAGTTGAAATGAGAAGGGTAATGTATTGGATAATTTAAAGAGAGAAAGTAAAAGAAGGGATTTTTTAATTATTTTATAGGGGTGGAGTTTTAAATAATTATGGTACGGTAAGGTGTAGTATTATGTTATTTCCTCCTTTAACACTAAAGGAGGTTTGGAGGATCAGACATCTCTCGGTAATTGCTACACTCTTTTAACTTGTTAACCAACAGCCTATAAACGACGTATCCCCACGTTAAAAGCTTATTATCTGCACATGGTGTTGCCACCAAACCGTACTAATTTACTACCATGGTTTTGTCATAAATTAAGGTGAAATTATGTATTAACTAAGAATCTATGAGAAGACATATGTCATGTATCCATTGTCTTAATTAATGTAAGCATTCGGTGCAGTTAAGTTCCTACCCTACTAGAAACTGGAAACATAATTTAATGAATAGTAACGACATCTAGACATCTCTATCTAGATTATTCGCAACCACAACAGGTTTAAAAAAAATTATTTAAAAAATCAACCACTTGTGGTCGATTTTTGAACTAAAAAAAATAAAAAGTAAATAATTTTTAGTAATCAATAATTATATATATGTAATTAAATATATATATTATTTTCATTAAAAATAATTATATATATAATCTAATATATATATTATTTTCATTAAAAATAATTATATATATAATCTAATATATATATATATATATATATATATATATATATATATATATATATATATATATATATATATATAAATTTTTTTGAAATTACATTGATCACACGTAGTTGATAACCAGTATTATAATAATAAAAATCAATCATTCTTAAATTTTGTAAAAAAATTACACTAAAAAATATATCAAAGAAAATAAACAAATTATGTTAAACATAATCTTTATCTTTTACTTATGTTTCAATATATAAAATAAATATTTTCCTTTGTTTATACATTAAATAACGTTAAACATGCATAATCTTTGTATATATATATATATATATATATCATGTAGTGATCAATTGATGAACGATGTAGTCAAAACCTAATATTATATTAAGCTAATCAAATATAATTAATCGATCACTCATCTGAGTATGTATAAGAAACACATCACATTATATTATTGAATAATGTACTTGTGTACGTATGTGATATATATAGTATGTATTTAGAACTTGATATAGTCGATAGTGTGTATATGTGTGTGTATGTATAGGTATATATATATATACATATTATACAGTGAAGGTATATTAATAACATAAGATAATGTAATCGATAATTCATCTGAGATTTGTGAAATACGTTGTATATTATTATGGGGTAGTAAAATCGTGTATTTGATGTTTATAGTAAATATTTAAAAGCTGATAGACAATTGAATATATGTATATATACGTATATCTCGTGTAGTGACGTATATAGTAATCGGAAGCTAGATAACTGAATCTATATATCAAAATAGTTTGAATGATGTGTTGATATATATCATACTATTGAGGAAATAAATATACTATTTTGGGTCAATGTAGACCTGTGTATGTAGTTAAAATTGTAATAATATAAGACTAGTATTACGAGGTATATATATATAATATCGTATTTAAAAGCTAATTAACCAAAAATTTATTGTAATTTACAAAATTCATTGATATTATTATACAATTGAGGAAATATACTACTAGTGTTAATGTGATGATAAAATAACTACTTATCCGATTTATATATATACGGATTGTATTAAATTAATTGGATGTTCTTATAAATATTATAGGATTTGTTAAAATTTTAATTTGCTGAAAAATAATTTTAATTTATTAACTTATTTTTGTAATTTATTAATTTATTAATTATAATTTATTAAACTTTAATTTTAATTTTTTTTAATTATTAAGAAAACCGACCACATGTGGTCGGCTTTCATAATAATTAAAAAAATAATATAATTCTTTAACCGGATCCGACCCAACCCGTACTACATAATAAAACACAAAACACACAAATTGCTCGCCCAAATACCGCATCCAAAATCAGTTTAACCCTCCAAATCCCTCCAAATCTCACACTTTAACCCTCTTAACTCCAAAATCCCCCCAATCTCCATTGTTCTTTCTCTTTTGGTCATAAGTTTCTACTCATCTTCTTGGCATCTTTTTGGCTTTAATCAAATTTGCAAGGAACTATATCCTAACTTTCAATTTTGGGCAAGGTAACAATGAACTACACTCATTAACTAAATTTAGCTTACTTTTGTATCCGCAAACTCATGTTTGGAATATCTAGAAATGTTAAAGGTGTACATACAAATATCTGTGTTATTTTCATCAATTGGTTGTGGTTTGAGTTCTAGGGTTTGGATATTTATTTTATTTAGCTAGATTTTAGCTAATTTTTGGAATCTGAGATTGAATTAGCTAATTTAGGCTTGTTCCTACATTAATTTGAGTTCGAAGTACCTAAATTTTGGTTAGTCTTGACATGTATTTCTCCATTTTACTCATTAATTTTTTTTTTTTTGAAAATGTTATTCCTATTCCTTTACTAAATTGCTGTAATTATTTAAGTGAAAGATTATTCTTTGTAATAATTTTACTATTTGACAAATTTTGAATTCGGTAAAAGAATTGCTTTGCTATTTTTTTGGGCGATTGCTTATCTCTTTCACTTTATTTTATGCCAAGCAAAGGTAAGTTGATTTCTCTCTATTTTCTTATAATGAAGTTTTAAATCTAGTTTAGTTTAGGAACTTGAAATGTGAATTTTTGTTTTTAATATAGTTATGCTTGGTGACTTGGTAGGTTGAAAATGATTAAGTGTAGGGACTTTAAAGGTGAATTTTTTATTTTGAATGTGGCTATGCTTGGTGACTTGGTAGGTTGAAAATGATTAAGTGTAAGGACTTTTAAGGAGTTTATTTGTTATGAAAGTGGTTATACTTGGTGACTTGGTAGGTTGAAAATGATCAAGTGTAGAGACTTTAAAGGTGAATTTTTTGTTTTGAAAGTAGTTATGCTTGGTGGCTTGGTAGGTTGAAAATGATTAAGTGTAGGAACTTTAAAGGTGTTTTTTTGTTTTGAAAGTAGTTATGCTCGGTGACTTGGTAGGTTGAAAATGATCAACTGTAGGGACTTTAAAGGTGAAAGTGGTTATGCTTGGTGACTTAGTCACTTGAATTGAAAAAATGTAGGGACTTTTAAGGTATTTTTTTTTTTGGTTTTGAAAGTGGTTATGCTTGATGACTTGGTAGGTTGAAAATGATTAAGTGTAGGGACTTTAAAGGTGTTTTTTTTTTTGAAACTGGTTATGCTCGGTGACTTGGTGATTGAAAATGATTAAGTGTAGGGACTTTAAAGGTGAATTTTTTATTTTGAAAGTGGTTATGCTTGGTGACTTGGTACGTTGAAAATGATTAAGTGTAGGGTCTTTTAAGGTGTTTTTTTGTTTTGAAGGTGGTTATGCTTGGTGACTTGGTAGGTTGAAAAGGATTAAGTGTAGGGACTTTAAAAGTGTTTTTTCGTTTCGAAGGTGGTTATGCTCGGTGACTTGGTAGGTTGAAAATGCTTAAGTATAGGGACTTTAAAGGTGAATTTTCTGTTTTGAAAGTGGTTATGCTTGGTGACTTGGTAGGTTGAAAATGATTAAGTGTAGGGACTTTAAAGGTGAATTTTTTGTTTTGAAAGTGGTTATGCTTGGTGACTTGATAGGTTGAAAATGGTTAAGTGTAGGGACTTTAAAGGTGTTTTTTTGTATTGAAGTGGTTATGCTCAGTGACTTGGTAGATTGAAAATGATTAAGTGTAGGGACTTTAAAGGTGAATTTTTTATTTCGAAAGTGATTATGCTTGGTGACTTGGTAGGTTGAAAATTATTAAGTGTAGGGACTTTTAAGGTATTTTTTTGTTTGAAAAGTGGTTATGATTAGTGACTTGGTAGGTTCAAAATGATTAAGTGTAGGGACTTTTAAGGTATTTTTTTATTTTGAAAGTGGTTATACTTGGTGACTTGGTAGGTTGAAAATGATTAAGTGTAGAGACTTTAAAGGTGAATTTTTTATTTTGAAAGTGGTTATGCTTGATGACTTGGTAAGTTGAAAATGATAAAGTGTTGGGACTTTAAAAGCGTTTTTTATTTTGAAGGTGGTTATGCTCGGTGACTTGGTAGGTTGAAATTGATTAAGTGTAGGGACTTTAAAGGTGAACTTTTTGTTTAGAAAGTGGTTATGCTTGGTGACTTAGTAGGTTAAAAATGATTAAGTGTAGGGACTTTAAATGTGATTCTTTTTTGTTTTGAAAGTGGTTATGCTTGGTGACTTGGTAGTTGAAAATGATTAAGTGTAGGGACTTTAAAGGTGTTTTTTTGTTTTGAAAGTGGTTATGCTTGGTGACTTGGTAGGCTGAAAATGATTAAATGTAGGGACTTTAACGGTGAATTTTTTATCTTGAAAGTGGTTATGCTTTGGTGACTTGGTAGGTTGAAAATGATTAAGTGTAGGGACTTTTAAGGTATTTTTTATTTTGAAAGTGGTTATGCTTGATGACTTGGTAGGTTGAAAATGATTAAGTGTAGGGACTTTAAATGCGATTTTTTTTTTGCTTAGAAAGTGGTTATGCTTGGTGACTTGGTAGGTTGAAAATGATTAAATGTAGGAACTTTAAAGGTGTTTTTTTGTTTTGAAAGTGGTTATGCTTGGTGACTTGGTAGGTTGAAAATGATTAAGTGTAGGGACTTTAAAAGTGTTTTTTTTGTTTTGAAAGTGGTGATGCTTGGTGACTTAGTCACTTGAAATTGAAAAAGTGTAGGGACTTTAAAGGTGAATTTTTTTGTTTTAAAAGTGGTTATGCTTGGTGACTTGGCAGGTTGAAAATGATTAAGTGTAGGGACTTTAAAGGTAAATTTTTTGTTTTGAAAGTAGTTATGCTTGGTGTCTTGGTAGGTTGAAAATGATTAAGTGTAGGGACTTTAAAGGTGTATTTTTTGTTTTGATAAAGTGTAGTCATCACTTGCTGAACTTTTTTGTGACTTAATCTAATTAGTTTAATCTGATTGATTGCGTAGATGGAACCTGATTATAGTTGGATATATCAACAGAACAATGAGAATGGACATTAGGGAGGAATTTGTTGAAGGTGTCAGACGATTTGTTGAACATGGTAAGACACTTGATGTTTGGACACGTTTTGGGGCTATTCGTTGTCCTTGTGTTAGATGTGATGGTATAAATCTTTTAAAATAAGAAGTTGCAAAGGAATATCTTTATGGAAAGGGGTTTCACGAGGACTCTTTAAGATTGCATGCTATTGATGGTGATGTTGGGCAAAATAACTTTATTGTTGGAGAAAGTAGTAGGTCTGCAGGACATAATGAGTATCAAGATACTAGGATGACAAAAATGGTGCACGATGCTTTTGGGATGCAACACGGGGGTGACTTTAGGGAAAATGTCGAAGATGTTCCTAATAGCGAAGCGGGCAAATTCTATGAACAATTGCATGCTGCTAGTCATCCTTTGTTTGATGGGTGTTCACACTCTTGTTTGTCTGTTGCTGTTTGATTATTAAGTATTAAATTTAACTAGAATATTGCTGAAGGAGGAATGAACTCAATGATAGACCTTATTAAAGAGTTAGTTGACCCCGGCTTGGAGGTTCCTGATTCTTTCTATAAGGCAAAAAGATTGGTATCAAAGTTAGGTCTCTCTTCGGTTAGAATTGATTATTGTGAAAATGGCTGCATGATATACTTTAAGAAAGATGCTCACCTAGAGTCCTGTAAGTTTTGTAGGAACTAACTACTTTACATAATATAGATGTGAGGTAGAGGTGAAAAAGGTAAGGGAAAAGTTGATCCTACAAAATAAAAATGAAAAAACAACCTCCGCCTTATAGACGACCGACAAGTATTCATATATCTGAGGGTTGGTTTGCTGACGAGCCAGCACAACCCTCATATTCTAGGCCATCTCAGCATTCGGTTCCTGATCCTACGCATGTGGGGCCACTTTATGGGTCTACACCGACTCATTCTGATCTTATCACCGTGCCACTGCCATCACAATACTATCGGACGACCGCTAGCACATCCGGACATCTACCATCATCGGTACCCTTCTATAGTAGTCTCCCAGGTTCGACAATGATTCTGATGGATCTATTGGGTTGTCATATCTTCATCTTAGAGGCACTCCATCCGGTGCTTCAGATCAGCCCATACCAGTCATCCACCAGCACTTGCTCCGCAACCTAGAGACAGAGATGATTATGAGAGGCGTTATCTTATTCCCTATGGATCAGGATAAAATTTCTAAATATAATAACATTATTCATTTTTCATTACTATATTATTATACTCTATGAAATTACTGTTTGATCTTGTGTTGTAGGTTTAGGCCGGATGCTGGAGTTGAAAAAATTAAGAGGAAATTCATTTGTCGGCACTTCAACGACTACTGGACCAGTTGGAAAAAGGTTCCAGAAATCGACAGAGAAAGAATGTTTAACGAATTTCATGTAAGGATTTAACTTATCGACCACTTAACACATTGTTAGAACAAAAGATTGAATATTATTTTTTTTATTTTGGTTGTAGAAATATTACTGGTGGGATGGTGCGAATGAATATGCTATAAGGAGGGATTTTTACAGAAGATCTAGATCCAAATTTAATGGTCTGTTGGATTATGCCGGAACCAACATAATACGATCTAACTGGATAAGTGAACCCTTATGGAAATAGTATATTCGCTATTGGAATATCGAAGAATACCAATTGCTGAAGGACAAAGGAAAGAAAGCTCGAGCATCATCCAAGGGTGGCTCCCTACATACTGCGGATCCAAAAGTATGATTGCCGTGGAGGAAAAAATGGTATGTAACTTTTACAGTTTTAATTATTTGTTTATATTTAAATTTTTAATTATTTAAAGATTGATAATTTTTCCATATGCAGGAAAAAGAAAAGGGTAGGAAGATACCACACAATGAGCTATTCGAGGAGACTCATCTGAAAAATAAAAAGAACCCAACTGATGAAGATGTCTGGGGTGAACCTCGTGCAAAAGCTTCCCATGTAAGAATCAAATTTTTAATTTATGAATCTTTTTCTCAAAGTTGATATTATTCAAGTATAAGTACTTTAATATTTTTGACTATTAATTATAACTTTACTTTAAATATAGGATAAATATAGATAGCTCCTTAGTGAGTTTCGTAGTAGTCAGCCTCCTGAAAGTCAGGGTGACCTAATACCCCAACATGTAGAGGAGGAGTTATGGGAATAAACTGTGGGTCCTGCAGTTAGAGTCCATTTCTATGGATACCACAATGTTAGATATTCGTTGGTCCTACATCCTATATCTCTTCAGTTGATAGAGAAACCATTAAATCACTAAGAAATACAATTTTTAAACTTACTGAAGAGCTTATTGAGCAGAGAGAGAGGGAACAGAAGAAGGAAGATGAAACATTATCAAAAATCAGGATGCTGCAGGAGCAATTCAACTCTTTTATTCAGACTGTAGAGATTATTCCTCTATGTCCTAGTGATGCAATTCAGGCTGCAAAAGGTCTACGCCCACTCGATGATATCATCACAGATGAGGATGCGGAAGACGAAGACGAAGACGATGACAATGTCGATGAAGATGAGTATTAGTTTTTTGACTTTTGTATGGGTTGTACTTTGGATTTGGACATTTTGTTGTAGTTTTTACACTTTTGTATGTATTGTTGTAGTTTATACACTTTGGTTTGTACTTTGATTTGTTGTTGTTGTTGTTGATTGTATGGATTTGGACATTTTTTTGTAGTTTGTACTTTGTTTTTTTTTTGTTGTTGTATTGTATGGTGTTTCATTTGCTACTTTTTATTTTTTTAAATAAATTTTCAGAAAAACCGACCACAAGTGGTCGTTTTTTTTAAAAAATTTACAAAAAATCGACCACAAGTGGTTGGTTTTTCTGGAAATTTTAGAAAAACTGATCACAAGTGGTTGGTTTTATTAAAATTAACTAATTAATTTTAAAATAAAACTGATCACTTGTGGTCGGTTTATTTTGAATTTTTTTATTTTTAAACTCATTTTTTCTATTTTAATAATATGATAATGAATTTTAAATATATATATATATATATATATATATATCGACCACACGTGGTTGATTTTTAAAAAGCTACCCCAATTTTACTGACCACGCACTTTGGTCGATTTTGTGGTCGGAATTAGAGGAAAAACCACCACTTGTGTTCGATTTTTGTAGTTGGTTTTCCTCTTGTTTTAGTAATGCGATAATATCCTTGAAAAGTCTCTTTCTACTCTTCCCCAAATTACTAGAAGCCATAGAGGCTAGGATTCCAAGCTTGAAGCTCTAATTCTTTTGCATTCATCAAGTATTCTCTGTAAAAGTTCATGTTGAAAACTCCTTACTCTATGTATTATTGTAATGTGTTAATTTACTTGGTAATTATGTTTTCTTTAACAATTGTTTGAAAGTAGGGTTGAGGAGATTGTTGTGAAAAACTTTATATTGACTTTTCCTCTTATTTTATGTTTTTTTCTAAGTATTATTTAAGGGTTTTGAGATTAAAACACATTATGTGAAAATGGTAAACTTGTTAACATGGATTCACAACTTTTAAGATTTTGATTGATGAATATATGGACCTCAACCCATTTCAAAAGCTTGTTTCAATGAGGATTTATGATGTTTATTCCGCATTTTGAATATAATGTATGGCATGAAATAATGAAAGGCTTAATGACTCTTTGAAAGCAATTGGGGGTTATGTTTATGAATCATAAAGATGGAATTGGAAGTATAAAATGTTATATGAAAATGGTTTGACATGATATGGATGGCTTGCAAGTCTTGGTATGATGATACCAATATGAGAATGCCTTAATTAAAACTGCATGGATGAATGATTACGAAAAATATTTTAATTGGTTTTAAGAATGGAATTATGTAGGTTCACTGAGAAGGTGCACGTCCTCGTGAACAACGCCCAAAACCTATGTTTTTCCAACTAGGGATATCATACCTTACTTGGATGCCGGATGGTGTTCTAAACATGAGGAAAAAATGAAGGCTATAGACTATTGGTGAATTTAACCTAATCTCAGTACTTACGGCAAATATGGACTGAGGCCCCACCAGTTGGGGAGTACTAGACCCATATAGCCCATGGATTACATGATGTCAGTGAATAGCTACTGTCACGACTCGAGACTACCCCCTAGTCGTAACATGGTACTTACAGTCACAAGTGACCCCAATCTAACCCATGGTCTGGCACCTGTTGTGAGCACCGAAGATAGTAATAACATAATCTAATATGCGGAAGCTAAATTGGGGAAAACTAATAAGATATAATAAGAAAACAATACTTAATATATCTGAACATCTGATAAAACTAAAATCAAGTCTAACTATCTAAAAGCCTCTAACATAAGAAGCTGATGGGAAAACCCCCCAACTAACTTTGATTGACTGTAATGAAAAGTACTGAAAGTAACTACAGATAACTTGTCCTTAAAGGATGAGGACTCACTACAACTGTTGTTGAGTGGTATAAGAACTGTCTAAGTATGATCGGAGAACTGAGTATCTGAACCTATGTTATACGATAACATACCATAAAAGAGAGTATGCGATTAGTACTTTGAATGTAGTGGTATGTGAGATAAGGACTATATGATACGTATATAATATAATGGTATTGAACATAAATGCATAACATGTAAATCAAATGCAATACCAAGTAAAGTATGTGCTAAAATAATCTGTAAAACTGATAGACTGGATACTTGGTCATGTAAACCTAAACTGGTATAATCTGAATACTGAATTGAGACTGTGGGAGCTAACTACAGCCGACATACCCCAATATGAGCAAATTCGGGTCCAACTAGTAGCATCAGTCGGATGGGTGTTAGTACCTTGCCAAGGTAACCAATATTGACTGGTGTGGATCCACTAATCTAATGACCCGAAGGACGAGGGTGTCATGCATCCACTAATGGGTGACCCCTAAAAATCTACGGTGGATCCATAGGTCTGAAACTTAGGAATTTCTACTAACGACTCATGCCTAACTGATGGGGAAGCTGCCATCCTTGTATTTACTCAGTGCTAAGTATTACTCCTAACTAATGACACTAGTATTATTATTCATTTAACATGATATGGTACTGAAAAGTGCTCGTTATGACAATGTTATGAATTTGACGATACAAACATAGTATGGATGTCTTGTAACCTGAAAACTGTGACATGCATTGATATCTAGGCATTAGGTATTCATAACCCACCAGCCCTATCTATTGCAACTGATCTTTGCAAATATTGAATAATCCATGGTATCAAAAAATCATAAATCACACCCCATATTCCAATTAAAAAATCATGATGTATATATTTGCATTATCAAACATATGGAAACACAATTATCACGAGGGGATATATTTTCATGGTTTAGAATCAAACAATAGAGAGGAGATTCATAAAATTCATGGTTAGCTTGGAACCCCATACAAGATAAAAGAGTTTTGCACTTGAAAGTTTAGAGATTTATTAGGACTCAGTAGGTAGAAGGTCCCACTGATGAATATCCTACATACCTAATATAGAAGCCTTGAAGGAATCTTCTTGAAAATTAGACTTGCTTGAAGAACCCTAGTTGTCTCTTTAGGAAGAAAGGAATCACCTCTTTGATTTCTTTTGAATGGAATTAATGAGTGTGTTATGAATTAGGGCTTTGGGTAATTTATATAACCCCTTGGGAAGCCAAAACGACATAGGTTTGGCTTGTAATGAAGTGGGAAAAGACATAAAAGTTCCTAAAAAAACATGCTCCCAGTCATTACGACTTACCTTACGACTGGTCACGAGTTATGATTTGTGTTGTAACCTACAGTCCTGGGATCCCAAGTACATTCTAGTCTGACTACTGCTGCCTCCTAACGACTGACTACGGGTCATTGGGTAAAGTCATAGTCTGAGGATTGATTTTTAGATTCACTACTAGTCAGGCTACCCGTCCACACAATGACTCATAAGGTCTGACTACGACTCATGTTCTGGACTCGTAACCATTGGAAGGGATTCTTGGTTGAACACTTTTGTGTCTCTTACAATGACTCGTAATATCTGATTATGAATCATGGAGTAGAGTTTTGGTTACTGAACTGAAACTTAGGATCCTTACTATTGTGACTAAGAATCCTTGTAATGACTCTAGGGTCTGGTTACGGTTCGTCAAGTGAGTCATAGTCACTAGTCAGCCGACAGATTCCTGGAAGAAAAATTTCATAACTTTCGGCCATGATGTCGAATTTGGGCAAGACTTGTGGAATTAGAAAACTAACTTCAGAGGCTATTTTTTTGAGAGGTTTGAAACCTGAAAACTTGGGGTATTACAATTCTCCCACTTAGGATTATTCGTACCTAATGAACACTATCTGATCTGGGATAATAGGGTGACTGAGATCATACACTGAATACATATGAGCTGAATTGTAGTTAAATATCTAAATCTAAAACATAATGCATGGACTGAACTAATAATAGGAAGACTGAGATCATGCACCGAATACATATGAGCTGAATTGTAGTTAAATATCTAAATCTAAAACATAATGCATGGACTGAACTAAATTCATGAATACATGTTATGATATGGGGATGGTTGAATAGTTAAGATAAAAAACACAAGGATTACTTTAAGGAAACCATTACCTCAAGATGAATCTGAATTCGTAGAGAAGAGAAAGGGATTGGCTCGCATATCAGCTTATGTTCCCCAGTTAGCTCTCTCGACGGGCTAATTCCTCTACAAAACTTTTACTAGGGAGGCTTCTTTGTTCCTCAACCTACGAACCTGATGGTCAAGGATTTCAACCAGGACTTCTTGATAGGAAAGGCTATCTTCCATACCCATACTTTCTAAAGGAACGATAGAAGATGGATCACCAATGAATTTCGTTGGAAAAGAGACATGGAATACTGGATGCACCGATGCTAACTCTGCAGGAAACTCTTATTCATAGGCTACCTCTCTAAAATGGCTCAAAATCCTATAGGGGCCAACATAGCAGGGACGAATCTTCCCCTTCTTAAAAAATATCTTCACTCCTTTTATGGAAAAATTTTCAGGAAAACAAAATCTCCAACTTTGAACTCAATTTCCCTTCTCCTCACATCCACATATGATTTCTGTCAACTCTGGGCCATCTTCAGCCTTTCTTTGATCAGCTGAACTTTAACCATCACCTGATGTATTGAGTTTGGACATATCAAGGTAGCCTCACCTACCTCAAACCAACCAATAGGAGATCTATACCTCCTACTATAAAGAGCCTCAAACGGAGCCATCTAAATACTGGAGTAATAGTTGTTATTGTAAGAAAACTCAATCAAAGGTAAGTGGTCATCCCAATTACCCCTGAACTCGATAAAAAAAGCCATCAATATGTCCTCTAAGGTTTGAATGGTCCTCTTTGCCTGACCATTTGTTTGCGAGTGAAAAATTGTGCTGAGACAAACTTGGATACCAAGACCCTTCTGAAACTCCTTCCAAAAATGAGAGGTAAACTGAGTACCTCTATCTGAAATGATGGTTAGAGGACCCCATGCAACCTTAGAAACTCCCTAAGATATAGTCTAGCCTAATCCTTAACTGAATACAAAGTATGAATTGACAAGAAGTGGGCTGACTTAGTTATCCTATCCACGATGACCAAAGTCGAATCATGCTAATGGCGCATATAAGGTAACCCTATAAAAATCTATATTCACCATTTCCAACTTCTAAATGGGAATACTAAAATCCTAAAGCGAACCACTAGGTCTCTGATTCTCAACTTTAATTTGCTGACAATTCGGACACTTAGCCACACATTTCGTAATATCCTTTTTCATACCATTCCACCAATAAACTTCCCAAAAATAGAGGTACATATTAGTGAATCCTGGATTAATTGAATATCACAAACTATGTGCTTCTACTAATATTTTCTGCCTCAAACTATCCACATTCAGAATGCCCAACCTGCCCTGACAATGAAGCACACCATCTCTCTCTTGAGGGAAAACATCAACCTTTTGATCTCAGTCTGTTTCTTTCAACTTAACCAGGATAGTTATTTTGTGTTGCTTTTCCTTTACCTCAGAAACAAAGGAAGATTATAAACCATTCTGAACCCAAATACTACCTTTGGTCCAGATGATGGACCTCAAAAACTAACTCCATCGTATCATCCTCAACATGGGCAACACTTTTGATAGACAACCTGCTAAGGGCATCAATCATAACATTGGCCTTACACGGATGTATAACACACTCATATCATAATCTTTCAATAATTCAAGCCACCTTCTCTGATAAAGTTTTAGGTCTTTTTGCATAAACATATAATGTAAACTCTTATTATCAGTAAACACATCAACATGAACACTATAGAGGTAATTCCTCTAAATTTTTAAGGCAAAGACAACCACTTCCAACTCGAGATCATGAGTAGGGTAATTTTTCTCATAGAGTTTAAGTTGTCTAGAGGCATAGGCTATGAACTTACCTTGCTGTATCAACACACACCTAAGACCAACCCTAGAAGCATGATAATAAACTACAAACCCATTTGAATCCTTAGGTAGATTCAATCGTGGAGCGAAAGTGAGTCGAGTCTTCAACTCCTGAAAACTCTTCTCACAGGATCTGACCTCTAAAACTTAACTTTCTTTTGAGTCAGTTGAGACATAGGAGAGGCAATAAAAGAGAATCCTTCAACAAACTGCCTATAGTAACTAGCTAAACCCAAGAAACTCCTGATGTCTGACAAAGAGATGGGTCTAGGCTAGCTCCTAACGGCTTTGATCTTTTAAGGATCAACTCAAATGCCTTCACCAGAAATGATATGATCGAGGAAGGTTACCGATTTCAACCAAAATTTGCACTTGCTGAACTTAGCAAATAACTAATGGTCCTTAAGAGTCTGCAAAATAATCCTCAAATAGTCTGTATGTTCACCTCACTATGGGAATAGATGAGGATGTCATCTATAAAGACTATCACAAACATATCCATGTACAGCCCGAACACTCTGTTCATCAAGTCCATAAAATCTACAGATGCATTTGTTAGTCCAAAAGACATAGCTACAAATTCGAAGTAACCATACTGAGTTTTGAAAGCTGTCTTTAAAATGTCACATTATCTGACTCTAAGCTGGTGATAGCTGGATCTGAGGTCTATCTTAGAGAAATAATGCGCACCCTAAACTTGGTCAAACATGTCATCAATACTGGGGAGATGATACTTATTCTTGATTGGGACTTTGTTCAATTGATGGTAGTCGATGCATATTCTAAGAGAACCATTTTTCTTGAACATGGATAAAACTGGAGCACCCCATGGAGAGATACTAGACCTGATGAAAGATTTATCTAAGAGATCTTTCAATTGTTCTTTCAATTCTTTAAGCTTGACTAGGGAATTGAAATAGGATAGGTATCTGGAAGAAGATCTATTTCGAAGTCAACTTTCCTCTTAGGAGAAACTTCGAGAAGATATTTAGGGAATACCTATGGAAACTCATTCACTACTGGAAGTGACTCAAGACTCAGGATTTTGGAACTTTAATCCTTGAGTCATACAAGATGATAGATACACCCCCTGGAAATAATTTTCCTCACCTTGAGGAATAAGATAAATTGGCCTATCGGGACTGAGGTACTACCCCATCATTCTAAAACTAGCTCACTGGGGAACTAAAATTGAATTATCCTATTTCTACAGTCAACTGAGTCATAGCAAGAGTGGAGCTAATCCATTCCAAGGATGACATCGAAATTGGTCATCTCTAATTCTCCAAGATCAACTGATGTGACTTTTTGAGATACTGTGATCGGGCAATTTCTGTATACTCATCTGGCTAGGATAGAGCTACCCACTAAAGTAGACACTGAGAAGGGTTCTACGAGACTTTTTGGGCTGACATCAAAGTCTACATCTATATAAGGAGTGATTAAGGACAATATGGCTCTGGGTCTAATAATGCATAAACATGAAGGTAAAAGTCATGTAACATACCAGTAACCACATCAGGAGAACCTTCCCAACACCATTGGTTCTGAAAGGCATAAATTCGATTCTAATGTTGTCCACTGATTGCACTAGAAGTGGCACCCTTCAAAGTAAGGCGATTTATTGGTGATGTTGAAGAATTAGTCTGGCCCTGCTGACGATCATTCCTGCCCTTCCACATACCCGTTGGGCAATCCTTTATCTTATGGCCTGTATTGCCACACCTAAAACACACATCACTACTGGCCATATACTCACCCTCATGGTTATTACCACACCTTTTGCAGTCTAAATTTTTGTAGCCACTATTTGCACTACCTAGGACTTAGAGACTAGAGCTTTATCACGAGTATCTAGCAAAAACTTAGGCACTGGAGCATTAGCACAATATGGGACTGAGGATGAAGACTTTTGATAAAACTGATAATAATTTTTACCATCAGCTATTTTTTGCGAAAAGTTAAAACTGCCAATTCTGGCCCTCTTATTCTCTTTTTTATTTTCTTGAGTTTTCCTTCCTCAATCTGCTGAGCATGAACCATCAACCTAGAGAGATCTATCTCCTCAATCAACATAGCTGTTCTACACTCTCTGATTACATCTTTAAAAACTTTTATTACAAAAATTTACTCATTTTGGCCTTAGCATCAGCCATTATAGTCGGAGCATACCTTGCTATCTGGGTGAACTTAAGTGAATACTTCTTCGTACTCATGTTACCCAGCTTTAAATTGATAAAATCTTACTCCTTGGCCTTCCTTAACTTAAGTAGAAAGAACCTATCCAAGAAAGCAGTGGCAAAATCATCCCACTCTGTAGGACCTACATCGACACCTCTATCCTCCTTCCACTACTAAACACAGATATGAGCCTCTTTTTATAGTTGGTAAGCATCTAGGTCAACACTCTTACTGGAAGTGATACCAATGATATCGGTCACTTTCTGTATACAATTAAAAAACTCTTATAGATCCTTCTCAAACTTGGATCCATAGAATATTGGAGGATTCATTTGAGTGAAGACGCAGATCCTTAAAGCTGCCATATTCACTATTAGATTAGCTGGGGAAACAACCTGCTGGTTATTCTGGTCAGCTATAAACTCGGTAAAAACTGTGAAAGAGGACCTAATTTCGACATGGGAGACATGTTTATTTAAATGGTCTTCCTGAATAGGTGGAGGTGTGGGCTGGTCGTCGTTCCTTCTTTTGTTATTCCTTCTGGGAGGCATTTTCTATAAATAGATGAACAACGAGTTAGAAGAGGAAATTCAATAGAGCCCATGCTTTATTGCATGACATAATTACTGAAAGAAGTATGCCTTTCCTAAAATGTCTTGTAGCCTCTTTCCCATAAGTGTGGTGTGCTTCATACCTACAAACAAGACTCTACTTAATGTGGTTTTCAGACACCCTTGGATACTTTAGACCTAGCTTTGTGAAACACCTTAGTTTTTGGGCCTTAGAAAATTTTCTTGAACTGTAAACTCTGGACCCAATATGACTCATGGGTACAAGCCATAAATTGGGGTACAGATGGTATGGTCCAATCGTATACTGACAATATAGGTTGGTGGGATAGATTTTAGTTACTAGAATGGGTATGCCTTAGGGGTACGGGTCGTATTGGTGGTTATGAATCATTTGGTTCCTTAACTTAATCTTAGACTTGGTTACTTATGTTGGATCTGAGTATGAGTGTCTCACCATGAGCCATATGTTAGGGTATGAATCATACCAGGGACTCATATGGTGGACAACATTCAATTCTCATGGTATTTTATCCTATCAAGGAAATGGATCATGGATACGGATCATATGCTATGGTTACAACTTAGTTGGATGAGTCGTATAGTGGACAATGTTTGGTCCAAGGGCGGAGGTTCAGGATACGAGTGGTGGATACCAATCGTATCAAAGGGTATGACTCGTGTGGGTTAATATGTCCTTGTGATGGGATTTTAGTGCAACTTAAGTGGGGGGTATTCTGGACATTTCCTCACTTATCCTAATAGATTCCCATGACTTGTAACAAACTTGAGAGGTTATTTAACCTATTAATCCATTCATTAACACTTAGAAACTCTTCTAAAACACTCCAGGATTCTATCAAGAGCCTTTCAGCAAGAAAAACTAGGGTTTCAACTAAGGGATCAATTTGAGGCTTGTCTTGGTGATTTTATTCCATCATCATCTTGGTTTAAGGCATGTTATCTTCCCTTATTATTAATTCTTACTAAAGGCATGGTTATATGATTTTGGTTTTCAAATATAATTTGGGAGTTTTGATGTTAAATGGTTGGTTATGGTTTCCTATTGTTTTAATTATGCTTTTATATGCATTGGTAGGTTTGGATAATTGGATTACATAAGAATTGTTTAGTGGTAGTTGGAATTGGTTTTGGTAATATTATGCCCCCAATGTGTTTTACAAAATGCTTATAAAGATATGTTCATTGCATTGACTTCTTTTAATGGAACTCTTACATGTTTTTAAACTTGGTAAAGGAATTATGCATGACTTATATGGCTTGGACTGGTAAATGGCTAATGGTTATGCTTGCGGGGAACATGGAATTCTCCCAAATGGTTTAATATGGTAAATTGAAGGGCACTTAAAAGTCCCCTTAAATCTATAAATGGTTGGCTATGGATGATACTTTCAAGTAAAGGTTGGTATGATGATACCAACATTAATGGCCTTGGTTAATAAATGGATAATGGTTTGTTTATTTGGAAACTAATTTTAATTAGGCAATAATGGCAGGATGTGTATCAAAGTTGTGAAAGGTAGAGGTCCCGTGGGGAGCAAAATTGAAAACACATATTTGTCAATATGAGGTTGGTCTTAGTGACCGTGTGTATGATGTCACACTATATTTGGGGGATATACTAGTCATCCCATGGGATACTTCCTTAGTCATGCGGCTACGCGCACTGGGGACCTTTCGATAGGGGGATTTGAACCCATATAACCCATGGATGGTTTAGGAAGGCAAATGTACACAACCCAGGTAAAGGTTTTAAAGGCATTCTAAACCCAATCCCTTTTCCTGGCATAGTTATATATATGTATGGTTGTGTGCGTATAGATGGTTTTACTTGGTTTATAAATGACATTATTTTATCTTTACCCTGAGATCATGCTAGCGGTCTCTCGCTAACCCCATTTATTGGCGGATGTATACCCACGCTATATATAAACTAACCATTCTACTCCTCATACATTCTGATTGACTCGGGGATAATATTTGTACTGAAGTGGTGAGCTTCTATCCTTTCGGAAAGATTCATTTCTTATTATGCATATTTCTAGACATTTTGGTTTTATTTTGGATATTGGTTTTGGCTATGATTGGGGGCATGTCCCAACCAAATTTCATTAATCTTTTGGTTAGAGATTTTGTGGTACTTCTATATGTTGGAATGTTCGGGATCGATATAAGTGGCTGGAATCACTGGACATAATTTCTCACTGTTCCATCATATTATATTTTGTGATTGATTATATTATGTTTTGGAACATCTTTGGTTATGGCCTGGTTTATGGCCCTTATTTTGGTATGGTTTGGTATAGTTGGATCATTGGTATGGGATTGTTGGACTCGATTGGGCCAGTTATACTTTTGATCTATTCCCAGTGTCTTTATGTGAGTTGTTACACTATCTTGTTATATGCTTGGAATTCAGCCAACTCAGGGCAGGCGGCTGGAGGTCAGGTTTGGTAATGGGGGTGATCTCTGATCCTAGTCGAACTTGGGATACCTATTACGACAAGGCCCCAGGGTGGGTCATATCAAGTTGGTATCAAAGACCAGGTTTATGGTAAATTGGGAGTCCACAAATACATGTCGAGTAGAGTCTCTTTTAGGAGTGTGTAGTGCTCCATACTTATAAGGGAAAGGCTACAAGGCATTTAGGAATGTTCCACTTTCTTGGTATTCTATTTTCAATCTTGGATTCTCAGTCTTGGAATCTTCTCTAATCCTTGTTTTTTTATTTTTTAGATCATGCCTCATAGATCTAAAACACAAGAGAATTCTTCTATCCCATCTGGGGGTAATGTTGAGGAGGTGTATCCTACTTCTGGGGTTCATCTTTGATCTCATAGTCCTGTCCTTGATAGTTTTAGAGTTCCACCGGGTGCTACTAGTCCTCCTCAAGGCGAGCTGACTAATGCAGAATTTTGTCAGTATATTCATGCTATTACAAAATTGGTTGTTGCTCGAACAAAGCAGAATGTATCTGTCGCTTTGTCTACTAAGGCCACAAGGGTTGGCTAATTTATAAAGATGGGTCCTCCCAATTTTTGTGGAGTGAAGGTGGAGGAGGATCTATAAGGCTTCTTAGATAAAATGAAAAAGATGTTTTGGGTGATGCAGGCTACCAATATGGAAGGGGTAGACTTTGTAGCTTATCATGTCAAAGAGGTTGTGCATAAGTGGTAGGAAGAGTGGAATAGGGATAGAGGAAATGTGGAGGAGTTATCTTTATAGGAAACCTTCTCTAGTGTTTTTTTGGATCATTTCTTTCCACAAGAGTTGATGGAAGCAAAGATGGAGAAATTTGTGAACCTCAAGTAGGGGAGAATATCTGTCAAGGAATATGCCTTGAAGTTTCATCAGTTGTTAAGGTATGCTCCTGATTTAGTGGCTGACATGTGGGCTAGAATGAGAAAGTTTATTTCTAGGTTGAATCGGGACTTGATTGTGGAGAGCAAGATTGCCTTGCTGATTAAAGATATGGACATCTCTAGGTTTCATATACAGCAGTAGAGGATAAAAAAAGAAAGTAGGCAGAGTTTGGAGATAGGCAGGGTAAGAGGAACAGGTTTTCTGTCCAAGTAGGTGCTCAATCTCAAGGTGGTCAAGATGGTGGAAAATGGCAAAAAAAAGAAGTGGGGAAGTTTTGGCTCCTTCTCTTCTATTAGTGCTCCTTACCAGTCAGGTAACAACATTATCATGGTGGTGATAATTTTTAGGCATACGGTGCCCAATCTCTGATAAGTAGAGGTCAGTCAATTTTTTCACATCCTCCTTATTGGTTCTATGGTCATCCTCATAGGGTTTATTGCGAGGATGGAAAGGAAATATACTTCAAGTATGGCCAGACAGGCTATCGGCTCAGGGATTTTCCAGTTAATAAGGTTGCTAAAGGGGTGAATAAGATCCTGTGGCTTTATTTTCTGCTCCTGCACCTGGTTGTATGGCATCTTCTACTGTTACGGCTCCTAGTTCTAGTTTTAATTGGAATAGGTTTTATGCTTTGGCATCCCAATAGGAATTCAAGGTATTACCTAATGTCGTTATTGGTATGTTACGACTTTTCTCTTGTGGCCTATATTGTTTGCTTGATCTGGGGGTCTACACTTTCTTATGTAACTCCTTATGTGGTTGTATCTTTTTGTTTTGATTCAAAAGTTATTTTAGATCCTATTTCTATTTCTAACCCAGTAGGTGACTCGGTTATTGCTAAGATCTATAGGGGGTGTATGGTATCTGTTGGTGTCAAGCAGACCTTGGCGGATCTGTTTGAGTTGGGTATGATAGATTTTGACATAATTTTAGGGAAGGACTGGTTACATTCTTGTTACGCTTCTTTGGATTATTGGACCTAGAAGGTTATCTTTAAGTTTCCTTATGAATCAATTGTAGAACTAGAGGGTGGTTCCTTAGCTCTTAGGGGGAGGTTTATTTCTTACCTTAGAGATCGAAGGTTAATATCCAAGGGTTGTCTTTATCACATGGTCCGAGTTAAAGATTCTAACTCGAAAGGTCCTTTTTTCAGTTAGTTCCTGTGGTTAATTAGTTTTCAGAGGTCTTTCTAGATGATCTTCCTAGTGTTCCTTCAGACAGGGAAATAGAGTTTGGTATTGAATTACTTTCGGACACTCTTCCAATTTCTACTCCTCTGTATAGAATGGCTTCGGCTGAGTTAAGGGAACTCAAGGAGAAACTTAAGGATCTTTTGGATAAGGGGTTTATCATCCTAGTGTATCTCCTTGGGGTGCACTGATGTTGTTTGTGCATAAGAAGGATGATTTCCGTCAGATGTGCACTAATTATAGGCAGTTGAAAAAGGTGATGGTCGAGAACAAGTATCCTCTTCCCTAAATAGATGACTTCTTTGACCAGTTGCAAGGTGCTAAGTTTCTTTCTATGATAGATTTTTGGTCTGGGTACCATCAACTAAAGATTAGGAAGGTAGATATCTGTAAGATGGATTTTCGTATTCGGTATGGGCACTTTGAGTTCTTGGTAATGTCATTTTGATTGACTAATGCTCTGATGGCATTTATGGATTTGATGAATAGAGTTTTTCATTAGTATTTAGATGTCTTCGTTATTGTGTTTATTGATGACATTCTGGTTTATTTGAAGAGTGAGATGGATTATGCTAATCACTTCTGTGTGATGTTGCAGACCCTAAAGGAACAATGGTTGTATGCTAAGTTCTCCAAGTGTGAGTTTTGGTTAAACGTTGTAACTTTCTTGGGTCATATTATTTCTAGCAAAGGGATCATGGTGGATCTACAGAAGGTTGCTATGGTAACAAGGTGGTCTAAACCTCCAACTCCATCTGACATATGGATCTTCTTGGGTTTAACCGGGTATTATAGGTAGTTTGTGGAAAGCTTTTTATCGATAGTTTGTCCATTTACTATGTTAACTCAGAAGAAGGTCAAGTTTTCTTGGTCGGATGCTTGTGAAGGGAGTTTTAAGATGTTAAAGAATAAGTTAACTTCGGCTCCAATTCTGACTTTGTCGGAAGAAATTAATGGATTCGTGGTTTTTTATGATGCATCTCGGATAGGTCTTGGTTATGTGTTGATGCAATATGGGAAGGTGATTGCCTATGCTTCCAGGTAGTTGAAGGTACTTGAGAGAAATTATCCTACTAATGATTTGTAGCTGTTGGTGATTGTGTTTGATTAAAAATATGACACATTATTTTTATGGTGTTTACGTGGATATCTTTTCTGATCATAAGATTCTAGAATGTGTGTTCACTCAGAAAGAGCTTAATCTCAGGTAGAGGATATGGCTTGATCTTCTAAAAAATTATGATATGAGTCTTTACTATCACCTAGGTAAGGCTAATGTGGTTACTGATACTCTTAGCAGGTTATCCATGTAGAGTTTGGCTTATGTGGAGGAAGAAAAGCGGGAGTTAGTAAAGGATATTCATCGCTTAGCTAACAGTGGAATTCGTCTTTTGGTCTCCAAGGATGGTAGCGTGATGGTGCAAGAAGTGGTTTGATCATCTCTTGGTGTGAAGAATAAGGAGAAGCAAGTGATGAATCTTATCTTGATAAAAATCAAGAGTGATATTGGTGGGAAAACGGTAGTGGTGTTTTAGATCAGTGGTGATGATACTTTACGGTACCAAGGGAGGTTGTGTGTTCCTAATATCGATGGTTTATGACAAAGTATTTTGGCTGAGGCGTATGAGTCGCACTATGTTGTTCATCCCAGCTTAACTAAGATGTATCACGATCTCAGGGAGATCTATTGGTGGAATGGTATAAAGAAGGATGCGGCTGATTTTGTGGCCAAGTGCATCATGTGTCAATAGGTTAAGGTTAAGCACATGAGGCCAAGAGGGCTGTATCAAGAAATTAATTTTCCTAAATGTAAGTAGGAAGTGATCAATATAGACTTCATTACCGTTCTTCCTCGATCTCAAAGTCAATGTGATTTGATTTGGGTCATCATGGATAGGATGACTAAGTCTGCACACGTTTTTCCAGTGCGAACTACCTTTTCAGTGGAAGATTATTCAAAGGTATTTCTTTAGGAGATTGTGAAGCTGCATGGGGTACCTATTTTGATTATTTATGATCATAGCACATAATTTATGTCTCACTTCTGGTGGTCATTTCAAAGAGGGTTGGGGATCAAGATGAGTCTGAGTACTGCTTTTTATCCATGGACAGATCGTCAAGTGTAGAGAACTATTCTGACATTAGAGGATATACTTCGGGCCGGTGTGATTGATTATGGTGGCAATTGGGTTAAGTATCTACTTTTGGTGGAGTTCGCTTACAATAATAGCTATCATTCTAGTATTGGTATGACCCCTTTTGAGGCATTGTATGGTAGGAGCAATAGATATCCTATTGGTTGGTTTGAGCTTGGTGAGGTTGACATGTTTGGTCCTGACTTGGTTTACTAGGCTATGGAGAAGGTGAAGGTGATTGGGATAGGCTAAGGCTGCCTATTGTCGCCAAAAGTTCTATACATTTCATGACCAGAGCTGAGGCCCTGACCACGACGGGCTTCCAAACCATCAAGGCTCGAGAGACCCCTTTCAGCCCAACCCACTAGTGATATTGTTTGCTTTGAGCGCAGACTCGCACGGCTTTAAAATGCATCACTAGGGAGTAAGACTTGCTTACTTATATACCCAACATCCTTTCCGTTTTTCTAAAATATGGGACTCCTTATCAAAACTTGGGGTGTCACATATACCCCCTTATGGACACAATGTCCTCACTGAGGTTTTTCCCACCGAATGGGATTTACTTAGATTTAGGACTAAGGTTTGACCTGCCTTACCGGGATTTGCCTAAACTCAGTTTGAACTCTGGTCCATATCAATAGAGATGACATAGAGCAGCTCTGATACCATTTTTGTCACATACCGAGCTGAGTCCCTGACCACGATAGGCATCCTGAACCATCAAGGCCCGCGAGACCCCTATAATGGCCTAACCCACTAGTGATATTATATGCTTTGGGCCCATAACCGTACGACTTTAAAATGTGTCACTAGAGAGTAAGTCTTGCTTACTTATATACCCAGTATCCCTCCCATGTTATGCCAATGTAGGACTTCTTATCCTAAGTTGGGGTGTCACAATACGGATGTTAGGCGTAGATACTTTGAGTTTAAGGTTGGGGATAAGGTTTTCCTCAAGGTATCTCCTCTGAAGGGAGTAGTGTGGTTTGGAAAAAAGGAAAGCTCAGTCCCTGGTAGGTGGGTCCTTATGAGATTTTGCGAAGAGTTGGTAATATTGCTTATGAGCTGGAGTTACCTTCTAGCTTGAGTTTGGTTTATCCAGTATTTCATGTTTCCATGTTGAGGAAGTTCATTGGTGATCCTTCTTCGGTAGTTTCTTTGGAAGGATTGGATCTCACGAATTTCTTGTCTTATAAAGAAGTCCCGATTGAGATCTTGGATAGGTAGGTTCGTCAATTGCAGGCCAAGGATGTGGATTTGGTTAAGGTTCTTCGGCAGAACCATAAGGTGGAAAAAGCTACATGGGAAGTGGAATAGGACATCAAGTCCAAATATCCACATTTGTTTTTTGCTCCTGGGATTCGTAAGGAAGGTATGCGTCTTCAACAAATCTTTATTTTTTGAGTTTGTTAAAGTAAAGATTAATTTCTTTGCCTCTTAGTTTTCAAACTTTGTTAAAGATTGGGAATGTGTTTGATAACATAATGTAAATGACACTTACGCGTGGTTACCCCTACTTTGTTCATTATTCGGGGGAGAATGTTCCTAGCAGGGGAGACTGAAACACCTTAGTTTCTGAACCTTAGAAAATTTCCTGAAATTTTGATCTCTGGACCCAATATGACTCATTGGTATGAGCCGTATATTGGGTTATGGATGGTATGGTCCAGTCGTATAGACTACCAGTGTAGGTTTGTGGAATGGATTTTGGTCACTGGAATGGGTACGACTTAGGGGTATGAGTTGTATTGGCGGTTATAGATCATTTGGTTCCTAAACATAATCTTAGACTTGGTTACTTAGGTTGGATTTGAGTATGAGTGGCTCACCATGAGCCATAAGCCAGGGTACGAGTCATACCAGGGACTCGTATGGTGGACAGTATTTAATTCTCCTGGTATTTTATCTTGTCAGGGATACGGTTCATAGATACAGATCGTATGCTATGGTTGCGACTTGGTCAGATTAGTCATACACTGGACTGTTTTTCGTCCAAGGGTGTAGGTTTAGGATACAAGTGGTGGATACTAATCATATTAGAGGGTACGACTCCTGTGGGTCAGTCGTATCCCTATGAAGGGATTTTGGTACAACTTAAGTAGGGCTATTCTGGACATTTCTCCACTTATCCTAATAGGGTCCCATGACTTCTAACCTACATGGGAGGTTATTTACCCTATTATTCCATTCATTAACACTTATAAACTCTTCTAAAACACTCTAAGATTCTCTCAAGAGCTTTTGGGTGAGGAAAGCTAGGGTTTCAACTAAAAGATCAATTTAGGGCTTGTCTTGGTGATTTTATTCCATCATCATCTTGATTTAAGGCATGTTCTCTTTCATCAATGTTAATTCTAACTAAAGGCATGATTTTCATGGATGTTTTCATGATTGCATTGATTATATTATTTTGGTTTTCAAATATGATTTGGCAGTTTTGATGCTAAATGGTTGGTTATGGTTTCCTATGGTTTTATTATCCTTTTATATACATTAATGGTGGTTTTGGATAATTGGATTGCATAAGAATGGTTTAATGGTAATTAGAATTGGTTTTGGTCATATTATGCCCCCCAATATGTTTGACAAAATGCTTATAAAGATATGTTCATTGCACTGACTTCTTTTAATGGAACTCTTGCATGTTTTTAAACTTGGTAAAGGAATTATGCATGACTTACTTGACTTAGAATGGTAAATGGATAATGGTTATGCTTGTGCGGAACATGGAAGTCTCCCAAGTGGTTTAATATAGTAAATGGAAGGGCACTTGAAAGTCCCTTTAAACCTATAAATGGTTGGCTATGGATGATACTTGCAAGTAAGGGTTGGTATGACGATACCAATATCAATGGCCTTGGTTAATAAATGTATAAGGGTTTGGTTATTTGGAAACTAGTTTTAATTGGGCAATAATGGTGGTATACGTATCAAAGCTGTGGAAGGTGGAGGTCCCAGGGGGACCAAAAATGGAAACTCATATTTGCCAATATGAGGTTGGTCTTATTGACCGTGTTCTTGATGTCACACTATATTTGGGGTATGTACTAGTTATCCCATGTGATACTTTTTTTGTCATGCGGCTACACGCACTTAGGCCCTTTCAGCAGGGGGAGCTGAACCCATATAGCCTGTGGGTGGTTTAGGACGGCAAAGCTACATAGTCCAGCTAAAGGTTTTAAGGGCATGCTAACCCGGTCCCTTTTCTCGACGTGGTTATATATATATGTATGTATGGTTGTGTGCATATAGATAGTTTTACTTGGTTTATAAATAGCATTATTTTATCCTTACCCTGATATCATGCTAGCGGTCACTCGCTAACCCTGTCTACCGGTGACTGTATACCCACGTTATGCAGGAACCAACCGTTCTACTCCTCCTACATAGTGATTGACTCAGGGAAAACATTTGGACTGAAGTGGTGATCTTCCATCCTTTTAGAAGGCTGTATTTCATGTTATGGATATTTCTAGACATTTGTTTTTATTTTGGATATTGGTTTTGGCTATGGTTGGGGGAATGTCCCAATCGAATTTCATTACTCTTTTGATTAGAGGCTTTGTGGTACTTCTAAAGGTTAGAATGGTCAGGATTGGGATTGGTATAGGTGTCAGCCTTGGCATTGGAATAAGCTCAGAGGATGGTATCATCAGACATAATTTCTCACTATTTCATCATATTATATTTTGGGATTAATTATATTATATTTTGGAATATCCTTGGTTTTTGCCTGGTTTATGGACCTTGTTTTGGTATGGTTGGATCATTGGTATGGGATGGTTGAACTCGGTTGGGTCGGTCACGATTGTGATCTATTCCCAGAGTCTTTATGTGAGCCGTTAAACTATCTGGCTATATGCTCAGAATTCAACCAACTCAGGGCGCGCGGCTGGAAGTTGGGTTTGGTAACGGGTTTGGTCTCTAGTCCTAGTTGGACTTGGGATGCCCATTACGACAAGTCCCTAGGTGGGTCGTGTCACTTTGATACCAAATTTGTCATGAACTAAGACTACCCCTAGTTGTAAAACGGTGCTTAGAGTCATAATTGATCCCAAGCTAACCCATGGCCTGGCACTTACTGTGAGCACTGAAGATAATAATAACATAATATAATATGCGGAAGCTAAACTGGAGGAAACTAATAAGATATAATACGAAAATTATACTCAATATATTTGGACATCTGAAAAAACTAAAATCAAGTCTAACTATCTGAAAGCCTCTAACATAGGTAGTTCGGGGAAAAATCCCCCAACTAACTTTGACTAACTGTAATGAACTGAAAGAAACTAAGGATAACTTGTCCTAAAAAGATGAGGACTCACCATAACTACTGCTAAGTGGTACACAAACTTTTTAAGTACGATAATGGAACTGAGCATCTGAACCTATGTTATAAGACAACATAATGCAAAAGAGAGTATGTCATCAGTACTTTGAATTTACTGGTATACGAGATAAGGACTAGATGATATTTGTATATATAATGGTACTAAACATGAATGCATGAATATGTAAATCAAATGCAAGACCAAGTAAAGCATATGCTGAAATAATATGTAAAATCAATTAATTGAATAATTGGTAGACTAGACACTTGGTCATGCAAAACTGAACTGGTATAATCTAAATACTGAACTGAGACTGTGGGAGCTAACTACAATCGACATACACCAATCTGAGAAAAATCGAGGTTCAACTAGTAACACCAATTGGATCGGTGTTAGTATCTTGCTCTGGGTACCAATATTGGCTGGTGTGGATCTATTAAGTGATGTCCCAAAGGACAAGGGTTTCATACCTCTACTGATGGGGGACCCCTAAAAATCTATGGTGGCACCGTAGGTCTAGAACTTAGGGACTACTACTAAGGACTCATGCCTAACTGACGGGGGAGCTGCCATCCATGCGTTCACTCGGTGCTAAGTATTACTCCTAACTGAATAACACTGGTATTATTATTCATTTGAGGTGATATGGTACTGACAAGTGCTTATTATGATAATGTTATAAATTTGACGACACAAGCATGGTATGGATGTCTTGTAACCTAAAAATTATGTCATGTGTGAATATCTAGGCATCGAGTGTTCATAACCCACCATCCCTATTTATTACAACTGATCTTGGAAAATATTGAACAATCTATGGTATGGGAATATCATGAATAACACCCTATATTTCAATAACAAATCATGATGTAGACATTTTCATTATTAAATATGTGGAAATACAATTATCATAAGGGGATATATTTTCATAGTTTAGAATCAAACAATTGAGAGGAGATTCATAAAATTCATGGTTAGCTTGGAACCCCATAAAAGTGAAAAGAGTTTTACACTTGAAAGTTTAAAGATTTCTTGGGGATCAATGGGTGGAAGTGACCCACTAATGAATAGCCCACATACCTGAAGTAGAAGCCTTGAACAAATCTTCTTAAAAATTGGACTTGCTTAAAGAACCTTAGTTTTCTCATAAGGAAGAAAGGAATCGCCTCTTTAATTTATTTTGGATAGAATTAATGATTATGTTATGAATTGGGGATTTGGGTCATTTATATCACCCCTTGAGAATCCAAAACGACATGGGTTTGGCTTTTAAGAGAGTGGAAAAAGACATAAAAGTCCCTAGAAAATGTGCAGAAAAACACGCTCCCAGTCATTACGACTCACCTCATGACTCATTACAATTGGTCACGAGTTATGATCAGAGTCTTAATTTAGGGTCCTAGGATCCTGGATTCATTCAGGTCTGACTATGACTGCCTCCTAACGACTAACTATGAGTCGTTGGACGAAGTCATAGTCTGAGGCTTGATTCTTAGATCCTTACAATGACTCGTAATGTCTGACTAGTAAAGGATCTGAAAAAGACCCTTATTATTGTGAATATGACTCCTTGTAATAAGCCATACGGTCTGGTTCTGGGTTTTCAATTGAGTCATAGTCACTGGTTCGCTGACAGATTCATGGAAGAAAATTTTCATAACTTTTTATAATAATGTCGAATTTGGCATAACCTGTGGCATTGGAAAGACAGCTTCAGGGGCTATCTTTTCAGAGGGTTAGAACATGAAAACTTGGGGTATTATAGATACATAGTTTAGGACTAAGTTTTAAATTGTCAAGTTTTTATGGTTTACATCCCTGTCCCTTAGTTTACTATAATGGATGGTGAAAACTTAATTTTCTGATTGGATTTTTTGAATGTTTATCCTCTTTTCCTGGGTTGCATGCCCGTATTCATCGTATCAACCGTCTACAGATGCTACATGATTTCATGATGTAGGTTCATTGCCATGTTCCTAGGATTTTATTAAGCTCTAGGCGTATTCTCTCTTGGGACAGTTGGTGATTAGTGGTGAACCCTTTATCATTTAGAAGGCTTTTAAAACTTTTACTTATGTTTCTAGTATTTTATTTGTTTTATGGTATAGTCGGGGCCATGTCCCAGTCTAAGAGTTATTCTTCAAGTTAGAGGCTTCATAGTCTAAATGGGTAATTGTTTCAAGTTATGTTCTTAAGACTTGGATATTACACTATTTTAGATATTGAACTTCTTATCATATGTGTTTCTTACCATACTCTCGATTATGACTATGCTTACAATATATTCTAAGGGTTAATGTCATGCCTTCATTGGTTTAGGACACCTGTCACGGTCATGGCCATAGTTCAGGTCATGACAAACTTGGTATTAAAACATGGTTCGGGATCCTAGGGCACCTATAAAGCCGTGCCGAGTAGAATTCTTTTTTTGGGTGTGTAACGTGTCACACTTATAAAAGAGAGGCTACGAGATATTTAGGAATGTTTTTATTTCTTCATGTTCTAGTTCATGCTAGAGAGTCTAGTTACAATGAATACTTCTAACCACTGACTTTCTCACATTTCAGATTATGCCTTCACGAAGATCAAATAGCCAAAGGAATTCAACTGGAACCTCCATCCCTATTGGGTTAAAGTCCGCCCTACCCATGGGATAGGAACCCAAAATGAGGCATATACTTCTAATTTCACCGTTCTTTCTATGGTTCCACCATCCCCAACCGATCCTCCCCAAATTCCTAGTACTGGCACCACTCGTACCCAGTTTTTACAAGGAGACGTTTCAAATGTCGAGTTGAAGCAGTCCATTCAAATGGTGTTCAGCTCATATCATTTTATTCACGCTAGTCAAGTAATATTGGTCTTTTTAATGATTCTTCTGTTACTATTTAAGTTGTCTAGTTTATATGGATGAACCCCCAATCTTTACTGGTTCCAAAGCTGAGAAAGACCCTCTAGGGTTTGTAGGAAAAATGAACAAGGTTTTTAGGGTGATGCATGCTAGTGATACATAGCAGGTGAAGTTTGTAGCCTATCAGCTGAAAGGGGTGGCTTATTAATGGTATGGTGAATGCGAGGAGATTAAGGGTAAAGATGCGGAACCTGCTATTTAGAAGGAATTTTCTAATGTCTTTCTTGATCACTTCTTTTCTCAGGAATTAAGAGAGACCAAAGTTCAGAAGTTTGTGAATTTGAAGCAGCGCAAGATGAGAGTTAAGGAGTATGCTATGAATTTTACTCAGTTGTCTCATTACACTCTCGTGTTCAATAACTGAAAACAATACTAGATCATGCAATACTAGATCATGTATCTGGAAACAACCGCTGGAAATAATTGTCTGAAACTAATAAAATAATAACAAAACTGACTGACTATTTGTATTAGTCTGAAAAGCCTCTACTGACTGAATAAGAGTTAAAGGGTTAGGCCCCAACTAACTCCAACTAACTACTGAACTAAAATGATGAAAGTAAATATAGCCTATCCTCGAAATATGAGGACTCACCACTGCTGCGACTGATAATCTGGAAGGTCTAAGTGCGATTCAGGAACTAAGCATCCAAACCTATGATATGATACATCATAGCACAAGAAAAGAGTATGCGATCAGTACTTTAATGTACTGGTATGCTAAATGAGGTAGGTTGATATGCATTATTTCATGTGCAAGAATAATAATTGACCGAATAAATAGCATGAAATACTAAATAGAACGCATGAAATCTGTAAATAATAAAGATGTGTGTAATCTGTAAATACTGATGGATTCATACCCAAGTATAAAACATGTTCTGAAGCAAACCTGTAAACTAAAATATTGAAATACTAATGATTGAATAATTGATAATTGTATGCTATGGTCAATACAGGCCTAGACTAAAGTATAATGATTACTGAACTGAGACTGTAGGAGCTACCATCTAACCGACATACCCTAATAAGAAAGTTGGTGTCCAACCTATGACCCCAATTGGAAGGGTGTCAGTACCATGCCACGGGTACTAACATTGGCTGTGTGGAATGACTAAAGTGTTGTCCCAAAGGACTACGGGTTACCATCAACTGGCAGGAACCCGTATGAGATCAACCCTCAACTGGTAGGTTACATATCAACCTACGATGGCTATGTAGTTATGGAACGTGAGGACTCTAACTAAAGGTTACACCCTCAACTAGCAGGTGATCCCCCTTCCCTGGGTTCGTTTAGTGCTAAATCCTACTCCCAACTAAACTGACTCGAAATACTGAACTGTGCTAAGATTAACTGATTTTGATAACTAACTGAACTGATAATGCTCATAACATATTCTGGAACTATTCTAAAGATAATGAGACTAAGTAAACAGCTATGGTTTCAGGTATTCATAGCCCCCAGGACTCGATAGCATTAATAGTAAAATAGTACTAAAACTGTAAGGACATAGCATGAAATTATATCAAAAGTCCATTTTGGTAGGCATTTCATCGAACACTTAATGTTCCTAGTTCAAGCTAAGCATAGGAATAGTTTAAAGCTTGTAGTAATAGCATAATTTCAACATTAACATCATTAATTATGAATTAAATCAGCAAATAACATCATTAAAACATGTGGGGTTGAATAAAAATGACAATTTCATGGAAAAATGGTGTAGAATTACAATTAATGGGAATTCATGGTTAAAGTCACAATTTGAAATCATAATAACTTGTAAGGATCACAACTTTGAATTTAAAATTGGATACTTAGGTTCCATGGGTGAAAGAAACCCATAGATAAACACTTAACATACCTGGATTGATGAATTCGTGAGAATTGATGGTGAATTCTTGAGTGTTGATCTTGAACTTTGAAGGCTAGGGATTTTGTTCTTGAGAGATGACTACTTTAATTTGAGTAAATTGTGAAAATAATGAGCAATTAATGCTCTTTAGGACTTAAATCCCGTGTTTGGACTGAATGGGGTGAGCGAAAAGGACTTAAATGCCCTTGGGAATTAAAAATGCAGAACTGAACTCAAAATCCCAATTTTGACATCCGACGCGACGCGGTGCAATTGCGTTAGGTCACTGGAAAAGGGACCATACCGAGCTGGAACCTTTGCGGGATACGGAGCCATCACGGTACCCCACTGAACGCAAATTTTGCCCTCGACGCGATGCAATGTTATCGCGATGATCCACTGGAAAAAGAACGAATGCAAAATAGCACATCAGCGCGACGTGGTGGTAATCGCGGTGACACACTGGAAAAGAACAAACGTTAATTTTGGGGTCACCGTGACACGGTGCAACTCGTATTGAGCAACTACTTTTACTAAAAGTGCCATAACTTCTCAACCAAGTATCAAATTTGGGCGAAATTGGTATTGTTGAAAAAGTTAATTCAATTTCCTACAACTTGGTGGGTTTTGATCTAGAAAATTCTTAGTAGAGCAAAAGATATGCTCGTTTGAAGTTGTCTAAAGCAACATCCCTATCAAAAATTCAATCAGTAAGGAATATTTTGATTCATTCAACAACTGGGAGTTATTTGAGACCTTAATATACATCCAACTAACTCATAAAACTACCAGAAAACTATGATATACTATGCATGAGCTTAAAACATGACTCTAGCATTTGTTTGGATTTTTTGCGGTATTACAATATCGCCTTCTTGGGAACATTCATCCTCGAATGAGACTGGTTCGACTAAAAGCACTTGAAAACTAAGATTACTTGTTGAATATACGTGATTACATGACTTAGCCTAAAATATAATTCATGACTGAACTAGTTCTGTGAATGCATGAATGACATGAGAATGATATGCAGCTGAAACTGAGTATGGGAAAGAGAAATTTTAAGAAGATTGTTATCTGAAGCTGAGTCTAAGTTTGTGGAGAAAAGATAAGGGTACTTGGTCTACATATCTGCTTCCGCTTCCCAAGTGGCTCTCACAACGGGCTGATTCCACCAAATAACTTTGACTAGGGGAATTTCTTTGTTCCTTAGTCTACGAATTTGTCGATCAAGGATCTCGACTGGAATTTCTTTGTAAGAAAGGCTGTTTTGAACATCTACACTTTCTAAAGGAACAAAAACTGCTGGGTCTCCAATGCACTTCTTCAACAAGGAGATATGAAAGACTGGGTGCACTGATGCTAAGTCTGTAGGAAACTCAAGCTCATACACCACTTTTTTTGTAATAGCTCAAAACTCTGTAAGGACAAACATATTGGGGACTAAGCTTCCCTTTCTTACTAAACTTTTTCACTCCCTTCATAGGAGAGATCTTTAAATACACAAAGTTGCCAACCGCAAATTCAAGGTCTTTTCTTTTCACATTTGCATATGATTTTTGTCGGCTCTAGAATGCCTTAAGTCTTTCCCTAATCAACTGTACTAAAGCATCAAACACCAAGTCAGACCCTATCAAAGCGATCTCTCCTACTTCAAACCAGCCAATCGGAGATCTACATCTCCTTCCATATAGAGCCTCAAATGGAGCCATTTGAATACTGGAATTATAGCTGTTATTATACGCGAATTCAATCAAAGGAAAATAGTTAGCCCAACTACCATTAAAGTCCATACGCTCTCAATATATCCTTAAGGTTCTGAATAGTCCTCTCTACCTGACTATCTGTCTGAGGATGAAAGACTGTGCTGAGGCAAACTTGGGTACCAAGACCCTTCTGAAAAGCATTCCAAAAGTGAGAGGTGAATTGAGTACCTCTGTCTGAGATAATAGATAGCGGAACACTGTGCAACCTAACCAACTCTCTAATATAGAGCTTGGCATAGTCCTCGACTGAATAAGAAGTATGGACTGGCAAGAAATGGGCTGATTTGGTCATCCTGTCCACAATGACCCAAATCTAATCATGTTGCTGATGAGTACTACGCAAAACAGTCATAAAATCCATGTTCACTACTTCCCACTTCTAAGTGGGAATACTGAACTCCTGGATAGACTCACTAGACTTTTGATTCTCAATCTTAACCTACTGACAAGTGGAGCACTTAGCCACAAACTCTGCAATATCCTTCTTTATCCCACTCCACCAATAGATTTCCCGCAGTTTGTGGTACATGTTTGTGTTCCCTAGATGAATCGACTAACGTTCTCCATGCGCTTCTGTAAGAATTTGCTATCTCAACTCATCAACATACAGCACATACATTTTACCCTGGCAATGCAATATACCATCTCCCCCTTGGGAGAAATCCTCTACTTTCTGACCTCTGACTGACTCCTTCAACTTTACCATACTAAGATCCCTATCCTACTTTTCTCTCACTTTGACAACCAAAGAAGATTTTGAGATATTCTAAATCGAAACACTACCCTCAGCTGAATCAACCAAATGAACACCAAACCTAGTAAGATGATGAATTTCTCTAACTAACTTCTTCTTATCACTCTCAACATGAACAACACTACCCATAGACAATCTACTTAGGGCATCTTCCACTACATTAGCCTTGTCCAAATGGTAAAAAATACTCATATCATAATCTTTCAAAAATTCCAACTATCTTCTCTAACACAGATTCAAATCTTTCAACAAACCATCGGTAATAGCCAGCCAAACCCAAGAAACTCCTAATATCTGACGGAGAGATAGGTCTGGGCCAGTTTCTCACTGACTCAGTTTTTTGAGGATCTACTCTAATGACATCATTGTAAATAATATGGCCAAGGAAAGCTACCAATCTTAGCTAAAATTTCCACTTATTGAATTTAGCGAACAACTGATCAACTATAATAGTTTGCAATACTATTTTGAGGTGGTCTACATGATCATTTTTGTTATGGGAGTAGGCAAGAATGTCCTCAATGAAGACTATGACGAACATGTCCAAGTACTACTTGACGCTCGGTTCATCAAGTCCATAAAGGCTGCTGGGTCATTTGTAAGACCAAAGGACATGACTAGAAACTCGAAGCGACCATACCAAGTTCTAAAAGCTATTTTTGAAATTTCACATTCTCTGACTATAAGCTGATGATAGCTGGATCTGAGGTCTATCTTAGAAAAATAACTGGCACCCTGAAGTTGGTCGAACAAGTCACCAATTCTGGGAAGTGGATATTTGTTCTTGATTATGACTTTGTTCAACTGAAGGTAGTCAATAAACATTCTAAGAGAATTATTTTTCTTACGCACAGGCAGAACTAGTGCACACCACAGGGAAACACTGGGCCTGATGAGTCCCTTATCTAGGAGATCTTTCAATTGTTCTTTCAACTCTTTAAGTTCAGCTGGAGCCATTCTTTATGGTATAATAGAGATAGGCTCGGTATCTACAATAAGGTTTATTCCAAAGTCAGTTTTCCTTTCAGGAAGAACAGGGAAGATCTTCAGGGAACACATCTAGAAATTCCCTCTTGAAACTGACTCAAGATTAGGAGTCTCAGAATTAGAGTCTTTGACTCGTACAAGATGATAAACACACCCCTTGGATATCATTTTTCTCTCTCTAAGGTATGAAACAAGCTAAACCCTAAGCGCTGTAGTACTACCCCTCCATTCAAGAACGGGTTTATTTGGAAACTAAAAATAAACTACTCTATTTCTACAATCAACGAAAGCATAGCATGAGTGGATCCATTCCATATTGAGAATGACATCAAAATTTGTCATCTTTAACTCCATGAGATCAACTAAAGTACCTTTCTGAGACACTATAATTGGGAAGTTCCTATATACCCACCGAGCTACAATAGAGACACCCACTGGGGTAGACACTGAGAAAGGGTCTACTAAGATTTCAGGACTGACTCTGATGTTGATAGCTATATAAGGGGTTACAAAAGAAAAAAAGATTCAGGGTATAATAAAGCATAACTATGTAAATGAAATACTTGCAATGTACCAGTGACCACTACATGAGAAGTTTTTTGATACTATTAGGACTGCAGTGCATACAATCTATTCTGACAGTAACCACTAGTAGCAGTGGAAGTGGCACCTTACTGAGCTGAGTCAGGTGGCTGACTGGAATTAGGAGTCGACTGTACTAACCCTACTGACCACTCTTCGGGTAATCCCTAACTCTATGGCCTGGCTTGCCACACCCAAAACAAATATCACTACCAGCTCTACATACACCCTGATGGTTTCTACCATATTTCTAACAAAGAGGATTTGTACGAACACTATTAACACTGCCTTGGGACTTAGAGCCTTGCGCCCTATCCCGATTGTCATTTCTAAATTTAGGCACAGGAGCACAGGTTGAAGATGGAGCTGGGACTGAAGATTTCTAAAAGCACTGAGGATGGTTACCACCTTCTGACTTTGGCTAATTAAAATTAAAGCTACCCGTTCTAGACCACTTATTCTCCCTCTCTCTCTCATTAGTCTTCTGCTCCTCAATTTATTGAGCATGGACCATAAGCCTAAATAAGTCTATCTCCTTAATCAACATTGCATTCCTAAACTCCTTGACCATACAGTCAGATACACAAGACATGAACTTACTCTTCTTAGACCTTCTATCATCTACCATATGAGGAGCATACTTGGCCAACTGAATAAACTTGAGGGAATACTCCTTCACACTTATGTTACCCTGCCTTAAGTTAATAAACTCTAACACCTTGGCTTCTCTTAACTCCAATGGAAAGAACCTATCTAAGAAGTCTGTAGCAAACTCTTCCCATTCTATAGGCCCTGCATTAGCGCCTCTATCTACCTTTCACTGCTTAAACTATGTATGAGCCACATCCTACAACTGGTGAGCAGCCAATTTAGAACTCTCACATAAATTTACCCCGATAATATCTATTACCTCCTGACCATGTCTAAGAATTCCTACGAATTCTCTTTAGGTTTGGTCCCAAAAATAGAGGAGGATTCATTTGGTAAAGTCCCAAATCCTAGTTGCGATAGTACTGACCACTGGTTGGCCGGAACAGAAGCTGGCTGAGAATTTTAAGTTGCTACAAAATGGGATCGAGTAGTGAATATAACTCTAAACTCTTTATGAGAAACATGCTCATTCAGGGGATCTTTCTGAATGGAAGGAGGTGCTGACTGGTTCATATTTCTTCTTCTATTTATCTTTTTGGGAGGAATGTTCTATAAATGGAAGTAAGAATAGATTATATAGAGATTTTAACATTAACTCATGCTCAGTCACACGGCATGAATACTAAAAGAAGTGAAATTTTTCTTAAAATGCCTTGTAGCCTCTTTTCCATAAGTGTGGCGTGCTTCACACCCATGTACAAGACTCTACTTGATGCGGCTTTCAGACTTTCTAGGACACTTTAAATCCTTAGGTTCTGATACTAAGTTTGTAATGCCCCGAGAGTACACTCTGAGCACCACACGATTCTTACAGTCCTGAGGGACCATAAGCTAACCCATGAGCTAGTACCTACTGTGAGCAATAAATAATAATAACAAAATACATATGCGGAAGAACAAATGATAAGCCATAAAAGTTTAAATAACTAAAAACAATACTGGATCATGAATCTAAAAACAACCATAAGAAATAACTGTCCGAATAAATAAAATAATAACAAAACTGATAGACTATCTGTATTAGTCTTAAAAGCCTCTACTGACTAAATAAGAGTTGATGGTATAGGCCTTAACTAACTCCAACTAACTACTAAACTGAAATCATGAAAGTAAATATAGCTTGTCCTCAAAATAAGAGAAATCATCACTACTATGGCTGATAATCTAGAAGGTCTAAGTGCCATTTGGGAATTAAGCATTCAAACCTATGATATGATACATCATAGCATAAGAAAAGAGTATACGATCAGTACTTTTAATGTACTGGTATGCTAAATAAGGTAAACTGACATGCATGGTTTCATGCACATGAATAACAACTGACCGAATAAATAGCATAAAATACTAAATAGAATGCATAAAATCTGTAAATACTGAAAATGTGTGTAATCTATAAATACTATGGATGCATAACCAAGCATAAAACATGTTTTGAAGATAATCTATAAATGAAAATACATAAATACTGATAACTAAATAACTGATACTATGTTATGGCCAATACAGGCCTGAACTGAAGCATAATGGATACTAAGCTAAGACAGTGGGAGCTATCATCTAACCGACATACCCCAATGAGCAAGTTGGGATCTAACCTGTGACCCTAGTTAGAAGGGTGTCAGTACCATGCCAGGAGTACTAACATTGGCTATGTAGATACACTAAAGTGTTATCCCGAAGGACTAAGGGTACCCTCAACTGGCAGGTACTATATGAGATTTACCCTCAACTGGCAGGTTACATCTTAATCGATGCTAGATACATAGTTATGGAATGCAACGACTACTACTAAAGGTCACACCCTCAACTAATAGGTGAGCCCCCGTCCTTGGGTTCACTTAGTGCTAAATCCTACTCCCAACTGAACTGACTCAGAATACTAAACTATGCTAAGATTAACTAATTTTGATAACTGACTAAACTGATAATGCTCATAATATTTTCTGAAACTATTTTAAAGATACTGAGACTAAGTAAAAAACTATGGTTTCGGGTATTCATAACCCCCAGGACTCGAAAGCATTAATAGTAAAATAGTACTAAAACTATAAGGACAAAGCATGAAAACATTTATATCAAAAGTTTATTCTTATAGGCATTTCATCAAACACTTGATGTTCCTAGTTCAAGCTAAGCATATGAATAGTCTAAATCTTGTAGTAATAGCATGATTCCAACATTAACATTATTAATTATGAATTAAATCAGCGAATAACATCATTAAAATATGTGGGGTTGAATAACAACGGCAATTTTATAGAAACATAGTGTAGAATTACAATTCATGGTTAAAATCACAATTTAAAATCATAATAACTTGTAAGGATCATAACTTTGAATTTAAAATTGGATAGTTGGTCTCCATGGGTGAAAGAAACCCATAAATTAACACTTAACATAGCTGGGTTGATGAATTCATGAGAATTGATGGTGAATTCATAAGTTTTGATCTTGTACATTGAAGTCGAGGGTTTTTGTTCTTTAGAGAGGGATACTTTAATTTGAGTAAATTTTGAAAATAATGAGCAATTAGTCCTCTTTGGGACTTATATCCCATGTTTGGACTGAATGAGGAGAAGGAAAAGGACTTAAATTCCCTTGGGAATTAAAAAATGTGGAAATGAACTCAAAATCCCAATTTTGATATCCGGCGTAATGTAGTGCAATCGCGTTGGGCCACTGGAAAAGGGACCATCCTAAACTGGAACCTTAGTGCGATGCGGTACCATCGCAGTACCCCACTAAAAGCGAATTTGGCCCTTGGTGTGATGCGGCGTTATCGCGATGATCCACTGGAAAAGGACGAATGCAAAATAGCACATCAGCGTCGTGGTGACACACTAGAAAAGGAAGAGTGTCATTTTTTGGGTCACCGCGATGCGGTGCTGCTCGGAATGAGCTACTGCTTTCACAAAAAGTACCATAACTTCTAAACCGAGTATCAAATTTTGGCAAAATTGCTATCATTGGAAATCTAATTCAATTTCCTACAACTTGGTGGGTCTTTATCTAGAAAAATCTTAGTAGTGAAAAAGATATGCTCATTTAAAGTTGACTAAAGCAACATGCCTATCAAAAATTCAATTGGTAAGGAATATTTTAATACGTCTAACAACTAGGAGTTATTTGAGACCTTAATATACATCAAAATTACTCATAAAATTACCAAAGAACTATGATATAATATCCATGATCTTGAAACATGACTCTAGCATTGGTTTGAATTTTTAGGGTATTAAAAAAGGTGCCATGCTAAATATTGACATAGACATATACATGTTGGTGGATTATATGCAATAAGTGGAGGATGAGAAAAATAAATAGGTACAGGAAGAAGATAGCCAAAGTAAAAAGGCTAAGCACATAGATCAGGATGCGAGTCAGTACCATACAAAAAAAGGGGGCAACAATTTCAGCTAGTTCTCCAACCCTAAACCTTTGGGTGATCAGTGGTTTAAGTCTAGAAATGGCCCTAAGGTGAAGGGTACCTAGTATTAGGCCAGTGTAGCTTAGTCAAACCTATATTACCCCCTTGATGCACATGTGGAAAGCTTCATCGTGAATTTTTTCATTTGGAAAAGAATTTGTTCTTTGATTGTGGCTAGTTTGGTCATATGTAGTGAGACAGGTCCCCAGATAGGGGTGCATATGGGTCTAACAAGGTCCCTACTACTACTTCATTAGCTTATGATGGAAAGGATACTACCTTAAGAATGGGGAATGGTCGTAATCCTTTTTATACATTATCTACTCGTAAGGATTCTAAGGCATCTCTAGATGTTGTCACGAGTATGTTATAGATTTTCTCCCATGATGTTTAGATATTACTTGACTCCGGTTCCACCTTATCTTGTATGACCCCTTATGTGGTGGTGCAATTTGGTTTTGGTCCCAAAAATACTCTTCACCATTTTTCAGTATCTACCCAAGTGGGTGAGTCCATTGTTGCTAGGAGAATCTATAGGAGTTTTGGTGTGCCTATCTTTCATCAGGATACTATAGTACATCTAGTAGAGCTTGATATGGTAGATTTTGATGTAATTTTTGGAATATATTGGCTCCACTATGCTACCTTAGACTGCAGAACCAGAAAGGTCACTTTCATTTTCCTAATGTACTGGTGATAGAATGTGAAGGGAGCTCACTAGCACCAAAAGGGAAAATCATTTCTTATCTTAGATCCCAAAATTTGATATTTAGAGGGTGTTTGTATCATTTATTATAAGTCAAAGATTCTAACTCTGAAAGCCCCTTTTATAGTGTGTTTTTGTGATTAATGAGTTTCCCAAAGTCTTTCTCGATGACCTTCCTATAATTCTTTCTAATTAAAAGATAGACTTTGGGATTGATCTTCTATTTGATACCTATCCCATATTTATTCCAACATATAGAATGGATACTGCAGAGCTGAAAAAGTTAAAAAAACTGTTGAAAGATCTTTTTGATAAGGGTTTCATCCATCCTATTATCTTTCCCTAGGGTGCCCTTGTTCTCTTCGTGTGAAAGAAGTATGGGTCCCTTCATATGTGCATAGACTACAACCAAATAAATAAAGTCACCATGAAAAATAGGTACCTTCTTCCTATAATTAATGATCTCTTTGACTAGATTCAGGATGCTAAGTGTTTCTACAAAATAAATCTAGTTCGGGTTATCATTTGCTAAAAATTAGGGAAGTTGATATTCGTAAGGCTGCCTTTCAAAACCTTTATGGCATTATGAATTCTTGGTTATATGTTTTGGATTAAATAATTCACCTATAGCCTTCATTGACCTTATGAACAGGGTGTTTAGAAAATTTGAATTTATTTTTCATAGTCTTTATAGATGATATCTTGGTATACTCTAAAATTGAGGATCATATCAATCACCTCTGAAGTGTACTGTAGACACTAAAGGATCAAGAGTTGTATGAAAATTTTTACAAGTGTGAATTCTAGTTGAGTGTCGTGACTTTCCTTGGGCATGTTGTTACTAGTGAAGGCATTTAAGTATATCCCCAAAAGATTGAGGCAGTGAACAAATGGCCTAGACCCACTGCTCCAATCGACATTAAGAGCTTCTTGGGTCTTGCAGGCTATTATAGGAGATTTTTGGAAAGTTTTCCATCTATAACTGCTCTACTTACAATATTAACTCTAAAGAAGGTAAAGTTCCTATGGTCTGATACTTGTCAGGCTCGCTTTGTAAAATTAAAGGATCGTTTGGCTATTTCCCCTATTTTTTATGTATTATGAGACATCTCGAGTGGGACTTAGTTGTGTGCTTATGCATCATGAAAAGATTGTAGGCTAAGCTTCTAGGAAACTTAATGTTCATGAGAGGAATTACCCGACTCATGATCTTGTTTTTGCAGTAGTGATATTTGCGCTGAAGATTTGGCATCACTATTTGTACGGAGTGCATGTGGACATCTACTTGGATTACAAGAGTCTGTAATATGTCTTCATCTAGAAGGAGTTAAACCTCAGGCAAAACAGGTGGCTCAGATTTCTAAATAACTACAACATGAGCCAACATTACTACCTAGGTAAAGCTAATATTGTTGTTGATCCTTTTAGCAGGTTATCCATAGGGATTTTATCTTATATTGAGGAAGAAAAAAGATATTCGGTGAAGGAAATCAACCGACTGGCTAACTTGGGATTCTGATTTTTGGAATCTGAGGATGGGGTAGTAGTTTTCCATGAAGTGGCTAAGTCATCCCTTGAGGCCAAAGTTAAAGAGAGAAAGGTTCATGATCCCATAATTATGCAAATCAATAAATATATGGGTTGTGTGTTCCCGATATAGATGGGTTGTGAGAGAGGATTGACCAAAGCTTATATATCCATGTATATGTTCATCCTGATTCAACAAAAAGGTATATGATTTGAAGGAGATTTATTGGTGGAATAACATGAAAAGAGATGTCGCTAATTTTTATTGCCAAGTGTTTGAACTATCAGAAAGTTAAGGTGGAATATTTGAGACCTGGTGGCATATCCCAACATATAGCTATACCCATTTGGAAGTAGGAAAATATTAACATGGATTTTGTTATTGGCCTTCTGCGATCCCGAAACCAGTATGATTCCATTTAGGTCATAATTTTTAGAATAACCTAGTTCTCCCATTTTTTGCCTGTAAGGACTAATTATTCGAGAGAGGATTATGTGAAGTTATATATTTAGAAGATTGTCAGATTGAATGGATCTCTCGTGTCTATCATATCCAACAAAGGTACGCAAGTTTCTTCTTAGTTTTGGCAATCTTTTCACAAAGGATTGGGTACTCAAGTGAACCTTAGCACTATTTTCCAACTTAAAATGAATGGACAAATGGAGCATACTATTTAAACTTTAGAAGACATGTTAAGGGCCTATATTATTGACATTAAAGGAAGTTAGGTGGATCACTTACCACTAATAGAGTTCACCTACAATAATATTTATAATTCCGGCATTCAAATAGCTTCTTTTGAAGCCCTTTATGATAGAAGATGTAGATCACCAATTGGATAGTATAAGGTGGTTGAAACCAGATTATTCAAGCCTGATCTTATGGATCAAGCAACAAAAAAAGTTAAGGTTATGAGAGAAATACTTAAGACCGCTCAAAGTCCCCTAAATTCTTATGCGGATGTGAGAAAAAGAAAGCTAAAGCTTGAGGTTGGCGATTGCGTATTCCTAAAAGTCTCTCATATGACAAAAGTTGTGAGGTTTGGGAAAAAGTAGAAGCTAAGTCCTTGATACATTGGTCCATATCAGACTCTAAAAAAGGTTGGAAATATTGCTTACTAATTGGACTTATCAATGGGCTTGGCATTGGTCTATCCTGTGTTTCATGTGTCAATGCTCAAGAAATATGTGCGAGATCATTCCTTGGTGGTTCATGTAGAGGATATTAGTGTGAAGGATTCTCTATCTTATGAAAAATTCCTATCAAAATCTTAGATAGACAAGTTCAAAAGTTGAGGACCAAAGAGATAGTTTCAGTAAAGGTGTTTCGGAGGAATCAAAGAGTGGAGGAAGATACTTGGGAATCAGAAGAAGACATGAAAGCTAGATGTCTGTAATAACCCGTATGCTTCCTAGTTCAATTTAGATCATAAAGTATACTTGGAAGACCTACGACCTCAAAATTTAGCTAAGTGTTGAAGACTTAGTCTCATTTGACCTATAAACTTTGATGATTTTATTCTCGACCTTCCCGACCCCGAAAAGTTGCTTTCTAAGTTAATTCATGGTTAGAGTTGTCATAGTTTATTTTGAGTGAGTTTCAGATTTTCGGACATGATTTGAGGCTTTTTTAGATGTTCAAAACAACAAGTCAACGTGATAAGGCCGCAAAGCGTTACCCATCGCTTTGGTAGGTTCAACGCGACGCATCGCCTATCACTTCACTGGAAACTTTTTTAGCCTATTTAATCCCGATCCCAGGAGGGTATTTTAGTCCTTTTTCCTCACTTTAACACGGGATTTAGGTCATAAAACAACATTTTTTCCCCAAAATTTATTTTTCACTCAAAATTCAAAATATTCCCTCTCAAGAACAAACCCTATCCCCTTCACCATTCAAGATCAATTCTCAAGAAATCCACCAAGAACTTCCTAGAATTCTTCCATTAAAGTAAGTTAGATTTTCATCTATATGCCCTTCCTACTCATGGAGTCCAAGAATCCCCTTTTTAAATTTTAAAATCATGAAATTTACTTATTTTATGAATTTTGTACATGATCTCTCATGAATTTTAATTTTATACCATGTTTACACGTAATTGGTTGAGTTATTAAACCCTACACGTTTTGAATTATGCTTGTTCACTGATTGAAACTTTAATTTGTGATTTAATATTAATTCATGAAACTACTACATGTTACACTATTTCCATGCTTAAACTATGCATTGCAAGTGTTTGATGAAATGTCCCAAGGGATGAGTTTTGAATAAATTCTTACATAACATGTCCTAAAAGTTTTAATATAAAATTACTAGTATTGCTATCGATTCATAGGGGTTTGAATACCCAAAATTTAGTTGCTTACCTAGTTTTCAATGTCTACAGAACGGTTTCAAAATAGTTATGAGCATTTCAGTTCATCCAGTTACTATCAACAATTAAACATAGTCATAGTAGTATTCAGTGTCTTTAGGTTGGTAGTAGGAGTTAGCACCAAGCGAATGTAGGGATGGAGGCTTACTTGTTAGTTAGAAAGAGTCATTAGTTGTAGTCCCTGTATTCTAGAACTACGTAGACAACATAGGATACGAGGAGTCACCCATCAGCTTAGGGTTGACTACTTATTAGGGATCACCCGTCAGTTTAGGCCTGACATCCTTAGTTCTTCAGGACAATACTTAAGTAGATCCACACGGCCATGTGATAGTACCCATGGCACGATATTGGCACCCTTCTAACTAGGGTCATAGGTTGGACCCCAATTAGCTCATATTAGGGCATGTCGGTTAGATGATAGCTCCCTTAGTCTCAGTCTAGTATTCATCTTAGTAATCAGTTTTAGTTTTGTTAGAACATAGCATATAGATATCAGCTCTTCAATTGTTAGCATTTAATGTTTAAGTTTACAGGTTATATCCGAACATGTTTTATTCTTGGTCATGAATTATCAGTCTTTACAGATTTCATGCATTCTTATTCAGTACCTCATGTTATTCATACAGTAGTTATTGCTCATGCACATGAACCTATGAATAATAGCCCAACCCCATTTATTATACCAGTACATTCAAAGTACTAATCACATACTTGTTTCTTGCACTATGATGTTTCATAGCATAGGTTCGGACGCTCAGATTCCTGACTGCACCTAAATATCCTAGTGTACCCGCAACAGCAGTAGTGTCAAGTCCTCATGTTTCGAGAACCGTTATATTTATTTTAGAGTGTTCAGTTCAGTAGTCAGTCAAAGTTAGTTGGGGACTTGTTCCATCAACTCCACATCAGTTAGTAGAGGCTTTTGGACACTTTCAGTCAATTATTTAGTTATCAGTTGTTATTGATAGTCTTTATATTATTATCTTTAGACAGTTGTTTTAAGACTTATGATTCAAAAATGTTTGATATGTGATAACGCTCAATCTACAACTCTCGTGGGAGTGTAAAGCGGTCGTTAGCAAATATAGAACCCAACTTGGGTTGGGTGTCGATCCCACAGGGAATAGCTCGGCCAACAAGTAAGCAACAGTTACTAGACTTTTGGTGCAAGTCTCGTAAAAAGGGGGGATTGTAATATGTAACCAAAACAATAAAGTAAAAGCTGAAAATAGCAAAGTAAAAAGAGGAAGATTGTCACGTTGGTTGTAGACAATGAGAATTGAGGCGTTGGGGGTATGTCCACCTTCTGAGGTATACGTCTCTATTGGCTATGGGTGTGTAGAGTCTTGACATGCAATTGCTTATAGAGAATTGTAGTCGATGGTAAATCCAAGCGTCTCTCGACCTAAACAAGGACTATTTCACTTTAACTCTCTCGAGCTTAAAGCGTGTCTAACGGTACGAATTCTCCAAGAGGTTAGTCCAGTTACGGCACTAGCTTTTTAATAGGAAAGGGTGTCCTACTACCTTGACATTATCTCTTTTCCAGACAAATAACCTTTCTCTCGAACAAGTTAAATGTTAGACTGGCGTTATTCTATGCGTCTGCAGCCACAAGAATTTGCATTAAGATGAAGAGAATAATGATATAAGCAATATACGTGTCTCGAACTTACAAACTCATAGCTATAGATAGTAACTCATTCGGCTTCCATAACCCCAACTAAGAGGTTTAGTTACCCATGAATGCGAAGGATATCACGATTTGCATGGTTGATGGTGTGAGAAGTAGGTGAGAGGCGTGTGGTTTTGGTGATTCCCTAGCAAGTAACGATTCTCTTGTTGTGGAATAGATGAATAGAAGAATAGATTAGAAGTGTTTTTGGTGGAAGATGAGAAGAATGGAGAAAAATTAATAGTTGAATGTATCTCTCCACTAAGGGAGGAGTTGCCTCTCCACTAAGGGAGGACTTGCCTCTCCACTAAGGGAGGACTTGATTAAAATCTCTAGCATGATAGGGTATTTATAATACTCCTATCCTACTCCTACTATGCTAATGAAATAAATAACCAAATCCTACTAAACTAAGGAAATACGTAACCCATTTGTACTAGGTTAATGTAACATTCTCCTAATCCAAATAAACTAATGAAATACATAACCCAATTGTACTAGGTTAATGTATCATTGTCAAAATTCAGCTTTGTGTCTGTAAGTCCCCAAAGTCTTCAGAATTGCTGTTTTAGCCCGGGACAGATTTTCCATGCAGCAGTTTTGGTCCAGGTCCCCAAAGTCTTCAGAAATGTTGTTTTAGCCCGGGACAGATTTTCCATGCAGCAGTTTTGGTCCTTAGGCGTGTAAACTCCCTTTCCTTCCTTCGTGAGCTTTCTTTTGCGTCAAGTAAGCCATAAAATGCTAGATTTTGCATCATTTATACCTGAAACCTTACTAATCATGTTCGTTAGCTCATTTATAGGAAAAAGGACTAAAAGTGCATGAAATATATAATTTGTTCTCAAAACTAGGCTAAAATATGGGCAAAATATATTGATATAGGCGCGTAATTTCGCCTATCATCAACACCCCACACTTAGAGCTTTGTTCGTCCTCGAACAACATATCATGTCCTTATAAACATCAACTTAGGGTTTTTACAACAACAACACAAAACATTTATCAAGACAAGCACAACAATTATCAATAAAGAGTAGCTTTCCGATTGTTAGTAGAAACAATTTAACCTCATGTATAGACTCGTGATGGTGATCAACTCGCATGCAAACGTTAAGGTGCGTAGAATCATATGCAACTATCCAAAACTCATTAACCATGTGTGTCTCACAATATAGTACCCATAATCACTCATAAATATTGCCTATTTTTCAAACATGGGTATCAAAATATCCTTGCTCTCACTCTCACAAAGAATATGTAGCAACTGATGACCATAGGCTCGCCCTTAATGTAGTACTCCACTAAATGTCGGAATGTTAAGATTAGGATCAAGTAGGTCTTTTGATGGTTGTAATGTAGGCTAAGGGACGGGTAGGACTATTTTGGCCAAGAATAGTGACTAGGTTCCTAAGCACTTTAATACATCACATTGTATCATTGACACTTTTTTCTTTCAACCTTTCTTCTTTCTTTTATTCTACCACCCTTGTTCTCCTCTTTTGTTTTTCAATTTTAAGCACAACTCACTTTTCAGCTTTCTTTTCCTTTTTCTTTTCACAACATACCTCTTATGATAGCACTTTTTTTTTCTTAGCACATTCAAGCACCATTACAATTTAAAGCATTATACTCACCCAATTTCCTCTTATGTTGTCACATGACTTTTTCACTTTAAAGCACTCAGGATTTTGGATCAAATTATGGTCTTGAAAGAAATGGATTAGGCTTACATACAAGGTTGTCAAAGAAATAGGCTAAAGGCTCAAAAAGGTTTAACTAAGATGATGTCCATGGGTAGGTAAAACTAAAGGTAAGCAAATATAGGTTGCCAAAGAAATGCCTAAATCATATCCTAACTTACATTCCTTATTTTCGCTTTGCATACATACCAGGCAAGTTCTAGCATCAGCCACATACATAGAAGATACTATTAATCTCACACACACAAGGCACATGGTCGACTTGATTGGAAGTAATATAGACTCTCTACCCAACAAGTAAAGGAATTGAACCACAAAATATCACATAATGAGTCACAACTAGAGCCTAAACGTCTCAATAGTCACAATTGTAACACATACTCTTGTTATAATCTCATGCTGCCTATCAAAATAATTTCATGCGAAGCTAGAAAAAATTTTAACTACTAAAAAAAACGAAACAAAAATGAAACAAACGCAAACAAACATAGATGCGAATAGAGAAGTATAGCATGCAATACCACCACCCCACACTTAGTCGGGACACTGTCCTCAGTGGAAAATAAATACGAGGAACCTGGTTGGTCGGACTTATCCTCTATGTCTGGGGTCATACCCCTTGCATTGGAATCATCATCAGAGTCGTCATCCTCAGAAGTTTCTCATAAGTATCCCACTTAATTCCAAGCGTGAGTCAGGGTATTTGTGGCGAGGAGGGTTTTCCTTGCTCCTTGCGGCCTTTTTTCTTGCTCTTTTGGGAAGTGGTAGCCTTCTCCTTGCCTTGTCCCTCTTTAGGTGCCATTGTACCTGAGACTAGAAATAGTGTTAGTGGTAGCACAATCTCAATGGTTACAATCTATACACAAGCAGTAGGGGTACCACCCCACACTTAGTTTTGTTAACACAAATCAGTGAAGTGAAAGAGGTCGAGTACTCAGATTTCGTCGACATACGTTTTAGGATTGTATTCCGACAAGAAAATCAGCAATGCATCACTTACTTGCAGCCATTGGACTACTTTCATGTTAGATATAACAACACTACTACATAGGGGTACCACATGGAATAGTTATTCTTACAACAATCACAACCTCTTATGTCGGTAGGCACTATAAGTCTTATCCCGATGAACGGGATAGCCTAACATGTAAGTATCCAAGTAGCAATCTTAAACAATGTTCAATATTATAGCAATTCTGCAAACCAAATTCAAGTCGGAAACAAGTCAAGATTATCCTAACGTATACGTTCACCCACATGATTTTGCATCAATAATCCAAACACATGAACATCACCAATAATCTTTCAAGATGTAGAAATTCATGATAGACATAGCAACGTAGTACTTACGAGAAATAGATGAAGAATAAGAGAGTACTTACTTGCTTGAAGCTTTTTGGAGATGGTTTTGTGATTTGGAAGAGCAAAAAAAAAAATTTTTTTGAGATGATTTGGAGAGGGAATGCGGTGCCTTTAGGTCAATTTTTAGTGTGGTTATGTTTCAAGAGTAAGTCCCCTTTATATAGGAAGAGAATGGGTCAGGTTATGGCCCATTTACAATCGGTTTTGGAGACAAAAATGCCACATATGCGGCGCATAATGCTCGACATATCAATGACATATGCGGCGCATTGTCTATAGCATAATGGGACATATGCGCCGCATAGTCTATGGCATTTGTAGACATATGCGCCGCATAGTCTATGGCATATGAGATACTGAGACCAAATGCCATAGCATAGGCGGCGCATAGTCAAAAGCACACTTAGGAATAGGCGGCGCATAGTGTATAGCACACTAGATTCCGAGACCTTAGGCTATAGGATAGGTTGTGCATCGTTCGTGGCCTAGTTTTACCAAGGACTAGCCTTTCTCGATGCCTATTTTGACAAGGAAAAGGCTCAATCCATAGCCTGATGCATCACTATTCCTAACTTACCAACTTTACCATACAATGCGTCCAAATCGTCAATTGAAATCAATCTCCTCGTTGAATACTTCTTGCACCTATTTTTGCTCAAAACCAAACGAAAATGATTAGTACGATGGGTTGCCTCCCACCTAGCGCCTTAGTTTTGGTCGTGGCACGACTCTTATTTTTGGATTTTTCATAAAACAAAACAAGTACTAGAATGAAAGGAAAAACGATAAAATGATAAAACGATGGGTTGCCTCCCATCTAGCGCCTTATTTATTGTCGTGGCTCGACGTAGTTATCTCGAGTACTCAGACTTTGTTGAGGTAAATGGTGGATCGTTTTCTGAAAGGATTTAGACGACAATGAGGCTTACCTGTGGGCATGCGATCTTCTTCAAGATGGCTCATACGTTTATCCGGAGAGTTACCAATTATATCATCAATAGTCCAACCCATAGCTCTCTTGTACCTCATCAGAGCAGAGATGAGAGCCTCCACGTACTGTTCACTTAAATCATCCGCCACACTTATTGGGAGTATACTTCCACTTTCCAAGAATACATACCTTAGATAATCGGGGAGCTCTTGCGATTCTAGCATTGGTGGCTCGTCAATGTGAGTCTTCGCTGTTGGTTAATTCTTGAGATCACAATCCGGTTTCTTAGGAGTATAAGACTCTATTTCTGTTAGATCACCCATAAGTTCTTTATAATCTTCATTATCCTCATGCTCAACATTCAGTGGCGCAGCAGACAATGGCTCAACAGTAGGTTGTTTCTCTATAGATAATGCTTTCGTATCCTCATAATGAACATCAGCTACAGATGACTCATTCATATCGCTGGGCTGCTTCATTGTTTTGCATATATCAAACCGTACCACTTTGTCAACCACTTGCTTGCCTTTTGCTGAAGTTTCCAGCACCTTACCACTTCTGGTAGTGATGGCCATGCATGACCCAACATTCTTTGGGTTTTGCACAGTATCGCTTGGTAAGGTGCCAGCCTTTCTTTGATTGAATGCTGCTGAAAGTTGGCTCAATTGCTTCTCTATTTGCTTGATAGAAGTGGAATGAGAATCAACTAGTTGCTTCATGAAGGACAAATCATCAATCACCTCCTTAACTCCCGCACTCGTTGCTTCCACTCCTTTCAATAACTTAGCCATCATGTCTTCCATACTCCCAGAATTAGATGTGGTGGTATCACGTCTACCAGGGGGAACGTACAAACCACTCTTTTCATTATTTTTCTTCCAACTACCTTGGTCTTTGCTTCCAGATTTATCATAATAGTTCCGACCTTGGTTTCCTTGGGTATTTCCTCGGAAACCCCCTTGATTGTTCAAGTAGTTAGCCTCCTCTTCAGAATCAGATTCGTCTCTTCCTTTTGACGCAATAGCTTTCACTTTTTCGGTCTTCCCTGATAATAAGTGCTTTGTCAGAAGATCCAATTGTGTTTTCATGTGCGCCATGTCTTGCTCACGTTCTTCTTCTTTTCTTCTTTGGTCTACGGACATGCCAATAGATAAAGTGGGGCTTGCTACCTCAGAATCCCTGGTATGCCAAGATCTACTTTGTTTCGTCATACAATCTAGCATATTGCTTGCTTGACCAAAGGTGAGGTCCATAAAAGATCCTCCAGCCGCATTATCAACCACTGGCTTAGTCACCGAATTCAAAGCTCTGTATAATATCTCCATCAAGTGGTCATTGGTCATATGGTGATTTGGGCACAGCCAAAGCTTCGTCTTGAACCTCTCCCATGTTTCGTGGAGGACTTCAGTTGGAAGCTGCCAAAAATTTGTGATCTCATCTCTCAACTGTGCTCTTTTGGATGGCGGAAAGAATCTTTCTAGGAAAGCGTCTTTCAATTGCCTCCAATTAGTAATCGAATCAGGAGTCAGCCCATTCAACCATAGAGTTGCCTCCCCAGACAGAGACAATGGAAATAAGCGTAGTCGAATTGCATTCTGTCTAATGCCAGGATTATCGAATGACTTGCATGTAGAAATAAAGTTGATCAGATGCATATTCGGATCATCGCCTGCTAGTCCACCAAATAATCCCTTGAGTTGCAAAAGCTGAATCATGGTGCTAGTGATATTGAACTTTGCTCGGGTGCCAATGGCGGAAGAATAATAGCTCCGGTGGCACCAGGTCCGTCCAGATCGTCCTCCTCATCATCAAAAGGAATTTGCATAGCTCGGCGATCAGGTCTCCATCGCGCTTGACGATCTCTCCTCTGCATGGGTGCCGCCATCTCAGCAGTATGTCATGGGTTTAGTAGCTCTTCATCACCCAGATCCTCATCGTCAGGATTTGTTGCTCGCCTACGGTTATCAATATTCTGTTGATGCACTTGAGCAGCCATCCTTTCAATTTCACGTTGTGCCTCTATTGATGCACTGAACAAACCTAAATAAAACAAAAACAACAACTAAAAGTAAAAGTACGAGAATCTTTGACCAAAGGGTCTAGTAATTATCACGAACTTGATTGACACTCGTATTCCCCGGCAACGGCGCCAATTTTTGATAATGCTCAATCTATAGCTCTCGTGGGAGTGTAAAGCGGTCGTTAGCAAATATAGAACCCAACCTGGGTTGGGTGTCGATCCCACAGGGAATAGCTCGGCCAACAAGTAAGCAACGGTTACTAGACTTTTGGTGCAAGTCTCGTAAAAAGGGGGGATTGTAATATGTAACCAAAACAATAAAGTAAAAGCTGAAAATAGCAAAGTAAAAAGAGGAAGATTGTCACGTTGGTTGTAGACAATGAGAATTGAGGCGTTGGGGGTATGTCCACCTTCTGAGGTATACGTCTCTATTGGCTATGGGTGTGTAGAGTCTTGACATGCAATTGCTTATAGAGAATTGTAGTCGATGGTAAATCCAAGCGTCTCTCGACCTAAACAAGGACTATTTCACTTTAACTCTCTCGAGCTTAAAGCGTGTCTAACGGTACGAATTCTCCAAGAGGTTAGTCCAGTTACGGCACTAGCTTTTTAATAGGAAAGGGTGTCCTACTACCTTGACATTATCTCTTTTCCAGACAAATAACCTTTCTCTCGAACAAGTTAAATGTTAGACTGGCGTTATTCTATGCGTCTGCAGCCACAAGAATTTGCATTAAGATGAAGAGAATAATGATATAAGCAATATACGTGTCTCGAACTTACAAACTCATAGCTATAGATAGTAACTCATTCGGCTTCCATAACCCCAACTAAGAGGTTTAGTTACCCATGAATGCGAAGGATATCACGATTTGCATGGTTGATGGCGTGAGAAGTAGGTGAGAGGCGTGTGGTTTTGGTGATTCCCTAGCAAGTAACGATTCTCTTGTTGTGGAATAGATGAATAGATTAGAAGTGTTTTTGGTGGAAGATGAGAAGAATGGAGGAAAATTAATAGTTGAATGTATCTCTCCACTAAGGGAGGAGTTGCCTCTCCACTAAGTGAGGACTTGCCTCTCCACTAAGGGAGGACTTGATTAAAATCTCTAGCATGATAGGGTATTTATAATACTCCTATCCTACTCCTACTATGCTAATGAAATAAATAACCAAATCCTACTAAACTAAGGAAATACTTAACCCATTTGTACTAGGTTAATGTAAAATTCTCCTAATCCAAATAAACTAATGAAATACATAACCCAATTGTACTAGGTTAATGTATCATTGTCAAAATTCAGCTTTGTGTCTGTAAGTCCCCAAAGTCTTCAGAATTGCTGTTTTAGCCCGGGACAGATTTTCCATGCAGCAATTTTGGTCCAGGTCCCCAAAGTCTTCAGAAATGCTGTTTTAGCCCGGGACAGATTTTCCATGCAGCAGTTTTGGTCCTTAGGCGTGTAAACTCCCTTTCCTTCCTTCGTGAGCTTTCTTTTGCGTCAAGTAAGCCATAAAATGCTGGATTTTGCATCATTTATACCTGAAACTTTACTAATCATGTTCGTTAGCTCATTTATAGGAAAAAGGACTAAAAGTGCATGAAATATATAATTTGTTCTCAAAACTAGGCTAAAATATGGGCAAAATATATTGATATAGGCGCGTAATTTCGCCTATCATCAATATGTTTTAAAACCTTATGGCATATTTAGATTTGTTTTCCATATATGTGTATCCCTTAGCTTCAGTTTATTCAATACTCACAGCAGGTACAAGCTCATGGATTAGCTTGTGGTCTCTCGGGACTGTAAGCACTGTGTGGCATCCAGGGTGTACTCTTGGGGTGTTACAAACTTGGTATCAGAGCCTAAGGTTTTAAAGGGTCCTAGGGAGTTTGAAAGTCATGTCAAGTAGAGTCTTGTACATAGTTGTGAAGAGCGCCACACTTTTGGACAAGAGGCTACAAGACATTTTCGAAAGAGTTTCCCTTATTTCAGTGTTTATATCATCCAAATGAGCATGAGCTCAAGTTAAAATCTCTGTATAATTCAAATCTTCTTTCCATTTATAGAATATGCCTCCCAGGAAAACTAACAGAAGAAGAAATAGAAACCAGCCAGCACCTCCGCCCATTCAAGGAGATCCCCTGAATGAGCATGTTTCTTACACAGAGTTCAAAGATGCATTCACCACTCTAGCTCATTCATTAGTAGCTCAAAATGTTTGGCCAGTTACTATTCAAGACAACCCAGTAGCCAATACTTCTGCAGCCAAGATTAGGGACTTTACCCGAATAAATCCTCCTTCATTTTTGGGATCCAAGTCCGAAGAGGATCCACATGAATTTCTCGACATAGTGCAGAAGGTAACAAACATTATGGGGGTGAATTCTAGTGAGAATGCTGAATTGGCTGCTTACCAGATGTAGGATGTAGCTCACACATGGTTTAAATAGTAGAAAGGAGATAGAGGCACAAATACAGGGCCTATAGAATGAGAGAAGTTTACTACTTCCTTCTTATATAGATTTTTTTCGTTAGAGATAAGGTAGGCCAAGGTTAGAGTTTATTAATATAAAATAGGGAAACATGAGTGTGAAAGAGTATTCCCTTAAGTTTACTCAGCTAGCCAGGTATGCTCCTCATGTAGTAGATGACCACAGGTCTAGGATGAGAAAACTCATGTCTGGGTATCTTATAATATGGTCAAGGAGTGTAGGACCATGATGGTGATAAAGTAGATAGACCTATCCAAGTTGATTGTCCATGCTCAGCAAATTGAGAAAGAAAAGTGTAAATAGAGAGAGGGAGAACAAGGGGGCTAGAACATACAACTTTAATCTTACCTAGTCGAGATCAAAGTGTGGAAATCACCCTCAGTTCTTCCAGAAATATTCAGTCCCAGATCCATTTATGGCTAATGCACTAATGCCCAAATTCATAAATAATAATAGGGATAGGAAGCCAGGCTCTAAGTCTCAGGGTAGTGTAAACAGTGCTCGAACACAAATTCTTACAGTATGTATTTTCGCAGAAAGATTTGAATTTGCACCAGATGAGGTGGTTAGAATTATTGAAAGATTATAACATGAGTATTCTATATCATTCGGCCAAGGCCAATATAGTAGTAGATGTCCTCAATAGATTGTCTATGGGTAGTGTTGCAATTATTAAGAATGATAGAAAGAAGTTAGTTCAGGAAGTTCACCAACTTGCTAGATTAGGTGTTCATTTGGTTGATTCGGCTGAGGGTAGAGTTTGGGTGCAGAATAGTTCAGAATCTTCTTTGATTTTCGAGGTGAAAGAAAAGCAGGATATGGATTCCAAATTGGTTAGGTTGAAGGAGTCAATTAGAGATCAGAAAGTAAAGGTTTTCTCATAAGGGAGATATGGTGTATTACGTTGCTAGGGTAGACTCTGTGTGCCATGAGTAGGTAATTTGAGATAGAGGATTTTTGCTGAAGCACATGGTGCACGTTACCTTATTCATCCAGGGGCCACAAAGATTTACCATTATCTGTGGAAGATCTATTGGCAGAGTGGTATGAAAAGAGATATTACAGAGTTGAGTTTGTAGCAAAGTGCTCTAATTGTCAGAAAGTTAAGGTTGAGCACCAAAAGCCTAGTGGCACCATGCAGGAGTTCAGCATCCCCAGTTAAAAGTGGGAAGAGTTAAACATGGACTTTGTGATGGGTTTGCCTCGTACTCATTATCAGCATGATTTGATTTGGGTTATTGTAGACAGAATGACCAAATCAACCTATTTCTTGCCAGTCCATACTTCTTATTCAGCCGAGAACTATGCCAAGCTCTATATTAAGCAGTTGGTAAGATTGAATTGAGTCCCGTTATCCATAATTTCAGACTAAGGTACTCAGTTTAGCTCTTATTTTGAGAAGGCTTTCCAAAAAGGTCTGAGTACCCAAGTCCATCTCAGTACAACCATTCACCCTCAGACAGAAGGCTAGGAAGAGAAGACCATTCAGATCTTAGAGGACATGTTAAGATCTTGTGTTATTGACTTTAAGGGCAGTTGGGATGATCACTTTCCTTTGATTAAGTTCATATACAATAATAGCTATCATTCTAGTATTTAGATGACTCTATTTAAGGATCTATATAAGAGGATATGTAAATATCCTATTGGTTAGTTCGAGGTAGGTAAGACCGTGTGGATAGGGTCAAATTTGGTGTTTGATGCTTTAGAGAAAGTTTAGTTGATTAGGGAGAGGATTAAGACAATACAAAGCCATCAGAAATCCTATGCAGATATGAGGAGAAGAGATCTAGAGTTTGAGGTTAGAGATTTGCTATATTTGAAGATCTCTCCTATGAAGGGAATAATAAGGTTTGGAAAAAAGGGAAAGCTTAGTCCCCGATATGTTGGGCCTTAAAGAATTATGAGTCTCTTCGGAAAGGTAGCCTATGAGATTGAGTTGACTATAGAATTAACATCAGTGCACATAGTATTTCACGTCTCCTTGCTAAAGAAGTGTATTGGTGACCCATCTGTCGTAGTTCCCTTAGAAAGTATAGATATTCAGAACAGTCTCTCTTATGAAGAAGCTCCAATCTAAATCCTTGATCATCAGATTTGCAGGCTAAGGAACAAAGAAGTTTCCTTGGTCAAAGTTCTTTAGCAAAATTAGTCCGTTGTGGGAGCCAGTTGGGAAACAGAAGCAGACATGCGAACCAAGTACCCTTATCTTTTCTCCATAAAGGTAGACCCAACCCAAGGTAACAATCTTCCCTAAAATTATTTTATTCCATATTCAGTTCCAGCTACATATCATTCTCATATCATTCATACATTCACGAATCAATTCAGCCATGTGTCATGTTTCAGATTTAGTCACGTTTTCAGTTGTGCATATTAATATATAATCTCAGTTCCTCAGTATTCTCAGCTTAATCAGTCTCATTCGAGGATGAATATTCCCAAAGGGGAGATATTGTAATACCTCGTATGCTTTCCATTTTAATTCAGATCATAAAGTATACATGGGAGGCCTGAGAACTCAAAATTTATCCAAGTATAGAAGACTTATTTTCATTTTTAACCTCTAAACTTTGATGATTTTATTCTCGACCTTACCAACCGCAAAAATTTAGTTTCTAAGTTAATTCATGATCAAGGTTGTTGATAGTTCATTTTGAGAGAGTTTTGGATTTTTCGAACAAGGTTGGAGGCTTGTTTAGATGTTCAAAACAACAAGTCAACGCGATAAGGGAGCGATGCGTCTCCCATAGCGTTGGTAAGGTCAACGCAATGCGTCGCCTATCGCATCGGCTGAGTGATGCAAAGCATCGCTCATCACGTCACTAGGCACTTTTTTAGCTTATTTAATCCCGAGCCCAGGAGGGTATTTTTGTCTTTTTCCCTCACTTTAACACAACATTTAGGTCCCAAAACCACATTTTTTCCCCAAAATTCATATTTCACTCAAAATTCAAAACATTCCCTCTCAACGATAAACCCTAGCCCCTTCAACATTCAAGATCAATTCTCAAGAAATCCACCAAGAGCTTTCAAGAATTCTTCCATTAAGGCATGTTAGATGTTTATCTATAGGCTCTTCCTACCCATGGAGTCCAAGAATTCCCTTTTTAAATTTTAAAAGCATGAACTTTACTTAATTTATGAATTTTGTCCATGATCTCTCATAAATTTCAATTTTATACCATGTTTACACTTAATTAGTTGTGTTGTTAAACCCTACACATTTTGAATTGTGCTTGTTCACTAATTTAAACTTTAATTTATGATTTATTATTAATTCATGCTACTACTACATGTTACAATATTTTCATGCTTAAACTATGCATTGCAAGTGTTTGATGAAACGTCCCAAGGGATGAGTTTTGAATAAATTCTTACATATCTTGTCCTCAAAGTTTTAATATAAAATTACTAGTATTGCTATTGAGTCCTGGGGGTTTGAATGCCCAAAAATTAGCTGCTTAACTAGTTTTTAGTGTCTACAGAATGGTTTTAGAATAGTTATGAGCATTATCAGTTCAGCCAATTATTATTAACATTTAAATATAGTTAGTCCAGTATTCAATGTCTTTCAGTTGAGAGTAGGATTTAGCACTGAGTGAATACAGGGATGGAGGCTTTACCATTAGTTAGGCATAGTCGTTAGTTACAGTCTTTGTATTCTAGAGCTACGTAGCCAGCGTAGGATACGAGGAGTCACTCATTAGCTTAGGCTTTACTACCCATCAGGGGTCACCCGTCTGTTTAGTCTTGACACCCTTAGTCCTTTGGGACAATACTTTAGTGGATCCACACAGCCATGTGTTAGTACCCTTGGCACGGTATTGACACCCTTTCAACTGGGTCATAGGTTGGACCTCAATTAGCGTATATTAGGGTGTGTCAGTTAGATGATAGCTCCCACAATCTCAGTCTAGTATTCAGCTCAGTAATAAATTTCAATTTTGTTTGACCATAGCATACAAGTATCAGCTCTCCACTTATCAACATTCAGTGTTTCAGTTTATAGATTATGTCAGAACATGTTTTATGCTTGGTCATGCATTATCAGTCTTTACAGACTTCATGCATTATTACTCAGTACCACATGCTATCGCTACTAAAAAAAAGGGAAAAAATCGACCACAGAAAACCTTCCACAAGTTGTGGTCGGATTTTAATTTTTTTAATTTTTTTTAATTAAAAAAAGCGACCACAAGTGGAAGCTTTTTTGTTTTAAAATATCAAAATAATTAATTCAATAATTTTAATAATTATAATTATTTATTTAACAAATAAAAATTTAAAAAAATAATAAATGGACCACTAGTGGTTGTTTTTTGTAAAAAAAATTAATTAAAAAATATTTTAAAAAACTGACTAGTTGTGGTAGGTTTTTGAATTTCTTTTTTAATTTATTTTTAAAAAAACCGACCACGAGTGGTCATTTTTTTTAAAATACTTATAAAAACCTTCCACTAGTGGTCGATTTTTGAAATAAAAAAATTAAAAATTATATAATTAAAAATTAAATTTTAAAAACTAAAAATTAAAAAATAAATAATTTTTAGTAACATCTAATTATATATATAATCAAAACCTAATATACTAAGCTAATGAAATATAATTAATCGATCACCAATCTAAGTATGTATAAGAAACACATCGCATTATATTATTGGATAATATACTTGTATACATGTGATGAATATAGTACGTATTTACCGATAATTCAACTGAGTTTCTGTGAAATACGTTGTATATTATTATGGGGTAGCAAAATCGGGTATGTGATGTTTGTAGTACGTCTTTGAATGTTAATAGCCAACTGAATATATTTATCTATATGTATATCAATCTCGTGTAGTGATGAAATAGATATACTATTTTGTGTCAATATAATGTTACACTTATGGTCTTAGGTCGTGCTACACAAGGCCCAATATTGATCCTTAAAAATTCTACGTCATGTATAATTTTATCATTGAATTAAAACCTTTGCTCATTTGGTTGATAAATTCTAAGTTAGACATATATTATTATATTTAGATTGATGAAATTTGTATAACAATATTTTAAGTTATTCAAACTTATGTGCTATTGATAATCAATTATATTTTTTAAATAATTTTAGTTTTTAATTATTGTAATTTATAATATTTTTTATTATACTACTTATAAGTGACATACTAAAATTATCTTAATAAAGAGTTGTGATTTTTTTTTAAAGTGATCCCACATAAGACTTCAAGTTAATGGAAAACATCAAAAAAGAATTTATCATTTCATGCCTATTTTGTTTTTTTTATTAAATATTATTAATTTTTTATACTTAAATGACGTATAAAAAATATTAAAAAATAATTTGTTTTTTTAAATTTTAATTAACTTAATTAATTGATTAATATTTTTTAAATGTCTATTTCAATATTTTAATTAAATATTTTTAATTTTTAATACGTAACTAATTTATATTAATTAATTAGGGATAATATAGTAAAATCATGATTGAAGTAGGCATGACATAAATATTTAATTTTCTTTGTGATCATTTTTGTAAAATTTTAATTTACTTAATTAATGAATTAATTGATTAATATTTTTTCTAACTAATTTATAAAAAAAAAATTATATTTTAAATAATTAGAATTTTTTTTAACATTTTATGAAAACCGACCACTTGTAATTTGAATAATTAAAGCCCAACCCGACCCGACCCACTTAAATATATTAAATTCCCAAATTAGAAACAACCCCCCTTCAGTTCCAAATCGCGATTCAACCAAAAAATTCTCCAAATCAAAGTCGTCTACCGTGTGACACCGTTCTCCACTGCCCCTAGCTCCGGTAAGTTCCAAAAACTTCCTTTAGCTATGTTTTTCTTTTAGTTCAAACTGTATGATTTTTTTTTTTTTGATTATAGTTAGTTTAGAAGGCGACTTGTTTTTTCATTTTTCGTGGTGGTTTGAATAAGAGATGGGCCTTCTTTTTAGGATTTATATTCAAAGTTTGAAATGTTCTTGATATAATTACATAAACATGTCTCTTCTTCATTGTGTACGATTAAGAGGCTTAGCATGATACTTGACTTCCATCTTGTAAAGATTAAGGTTGGTTAATTTACTTAAATATGTTTTCAAGTTGTAATTGGTGGAAGAGTGAGATTTAGGAGAGTATATACGATGAAGTTCTTATTGCGATTAGGTTTCCCTTCTTAGTTCTGCATAGATGTTGCTTCTAGAAAGCTACAGAAGGAACATGTGAAGATTACTGTGTATTTTCACTATCCAAGTTAAATAATTATAAATATTATTGAATTATATTTTCGACTACATATCCGACTAAAGTAGTTGGAAATTTCCATCTAATGTAGTCGAAAATATTTTTTCGACAAGCTATATTCCGACTACCATCAATCAATAAGAAAGTAGTCAGAACTACCTTATTTTCCGACCACATTCCAACTATAAAATCTCAATGTTGTCACTAAAAATACGAGTAAATAAAGATGACAAGACATTTGTTATTTTGCATAATGATCAAGATTTTTTAATTCTACATGCCTAGTGTGTACCTTGAAATTTGATGTTATCGTTTGACAGAATCTGAATTCAGGAAAAGGATTGCTTTGCTATTTTTTCGGTAATCGCTTGTTGCTTTGACTTTAATTTAGGCCAAACAAAGGTAATTTGACTTCTCTCTAATTTGTTATAATAAAGTGTTGTTTTTTTTTATATTGAAGTCCAGGGAAGTCGTGTGTGGCCTTGTTCGATTCACTAGCATTGTTGTTATCTTCTTTTTATTGTTCATATTGAAGTCTAGTAAAGCTGTGTGTGGCCTTGTGTGATTCACTAGCATTGTTGTTGATTGTTTGTTGAATGTGGTTTCTTAGGTGACTTAGTTGTGTGAAAATGGTTAAGTATATAGTTTGTTAGGTGACTTAGTCACTTCAAAATGGTTAAGTATAGAGATTTTCAAGATGATTGTCATGTTTTGAATGTGATTTGGTAAGTGACTTAGTCACTCGAAAATGGTTAAGTATAGGGACTTTATAGGTGATTTTTGTGTTTTGAATATGGTTTGTTAGGTGACTTAGTCACTTCAAAATGGTTAAGTATAGGGATTTTCAAGGTGATTTTTGGGTTTTGAATATGGTTTGTTAGGTGAATTAGTCACTTGAAAATAGTTAAGTGTTGAAACCTTAAAGGGGATTTTAGTGTTTTGAATATGGTTTGTTAGGTGACTTAGTCACTTCAAAATGATTAAGTATAGGGATTTTCAAGGTGATTTTTGTGTTTTGAATGTAAGTTGTTAAGTGATTTAGTCACTTGAAAATGGTTAAGTATAGGAACTTTATAGGTGATTTTTGGGTTTTGAATATGGTTTGTTAGGTGACTTAGTCACTTGAAAATGGTTTGTTAGGTGACTTAGTCACTTGAAAATAGTTAAGTATTGGAACCTTAAAGGGGATTTTAGTGTTTTGAATATGGTTTGTTAGGTGACTTAGTCACTTGAAACTGGTTAAGTATAGGGACTTTGTAGGTGATTTTTGTGTTTTGAATATGGTTTGTTAAGTGACTTATTCACTTGAAAATGGTTAAGTATAGGGACTTTAAAGTTGATTTTTGTGTTTTGAATATGGTTTGTTAGGTGACTTAGTCACTTCATTATGGTTAAGTATAGGTATTTTCAAGGTGATTTTTGTGTTTTGAATGTGAGTTGGTAAGTGACTTAGTCACTAGAAAATAGTTAAGTATAGGGATTTTCAAGGTGATTTTTGTGTTTTGAATGTGAGTTGTTAAGTGACATAGTCACTTGAAAATGGTTAAGTGTTGGAACCTTAAAGGGGTTTTTAGTGTTTTGAATATGATTTGTTAGGTGACTTAGTCACTTCAAAATGGTTAAGTATAGAGATTTTCAAGGTGATTTTTGTATTTTGAATGTGAGTTGGTAAGTGACTTAGTCACTTGAAAATGGTTAAGAACTTTATAGGTGATTTTTGGGTTTTGAATATGGTTTATTAGGTGATTTAGTCACTTGAAAATGGTTAAGTATAGGAACTTTATAGGTGATTTTTGAGTTTTGAATATAGTTTGTTAGGTGACTTAGTCACTTGAAAATGGTTAAGTGTTGGAACCTTAAAGGGGATTTTAGTGTTCTGAATGTGATTTGTTAGGTGACTTAGTCACTTCAAAATGGTTAAGTATAGAGATTTTCAAGGTGATTTTTGTATTTTGAATGTGAGTTGGTAAGTGACTTAGTCACTAGAAAATGGTTAATTGTTGGAACCTGATTGATATTTTCAAGGTGATTTTTATGTTTTGTAATTTCATTTAATTAGTTGAATCTGATTGATTGCATAGATGAAATCTGATTATAGCTGGATTTATCAACAGAACAATGATAATAGAGTGTGTATTAGGGAGGAATTTGTTGAAGGTGTCAAAAGATTTGTTGAACACGCTAACACACTCAATATGTGGACATGTTATCGGGTTATTCCTTGTCCTTGTGTTAGATGTGATGGTATAAATCTTGTAAGTAAAGAAGATATGAAGGAACATCTTTATAGAAAGGGGTTTCATGAGGACTTTTTAAGATTGCGTGGTATTCATGGGGATGTAGCGCAAAATAACTTTGTTATTAGAGAAAGTAGTAGATCTATAGGGCATAATGAATATCAACATACTAGGATGACAAAAATGGTGCACGATACTTTTGGGATACAATATGGGGTTGACATTAGGGAAACTATTGAAGATGTTCCTAATAGAAAAGCGGGCAATTTCTACAAAGAATTGAATGCTGCTAATCATCCTTTGTTTGACAAGTGTTCGCACTATCGTTTGGCTGTTGTTGTTAGATTACTAAGTATTAAATCTGACTGAAATATTGCTGAGAGAGGAATGAACTCAATGATAGACCTTATTAAAGAGTTAGTTGACCCCATCTTGGAGGTTCCTGATTATTTTATAAGGCAAAAAGATTGGTGTCAAAGTTAGGTCTCTCATCAGTTAGAATTGATTGTTGTGAAAATGGCTGCATGTTATACTTTAAGGAAGATGCTAACCTAGAGTTCCATAAGTTTTTTCAGCACTCTCGATATAAGCGTGGTTCTACTGGAAATCAAATTGCTATTAAGGTGATGCATTATTTACCTCTTATACCAAGGTTGAAGAGGTTGTATGCTTCAAATAGCTCAGCTCCTTATATAAGATGACATAGTGAAAATAGAAGGCCTACTGGTGTTATGTGTCATCCTTCTGATGGAGAGGGTTGGAAGCGTTTTAATGCGACTTATCCAGATTTTGCTGTAGAGCCATGCAATATTCGATTGGGATTATGTGTAGATGGGTTCTCTTCTTTTTCAGTTGGTGGTGTGCCATATTCATGTTGTGATATGGGTACGACCACGAGGATGCATGTATGTGAGAATGCGTTGGACCCATTCAATAAATCATCTAATTGAAGTGTGGAGAAGGCCTTGGATCACATCAAAATCGACCCTAAACTTGCACTCCAAGGGCCCCCTTGGTCATATTTCATTAAAGGGACCTTTTGGTCATTTTACCTATTATTTGTAATACACTATAAATAGAATGATGTATGGTTTTAGTCATTAGTTTTTGATGAATATTGAAAGTTGTAGACACTTAGACATTTCTCTCTTGTGAGAAAGGCCCCTATGGCCAAACATTGTAACTAGGAATTTTAACTTTAGTGTGGAATCACTCGTGTTGGATTGAAGCTTGGAAACGTTGGATACTTGGGAGATCTAGGTCCCTCTTGTTCCACGTAAGAAATAGCTGAATTCTAGTGTGTAGTGTTAAGGGTCCAAGAGTGGAATATGGTCTTGGGATCTTAAGATTATGCCTTCATGTAGTCTATCTTTCTATCCCTTTGTTTAGTGTAATCTTTTATTGTTGTTTCTTGTGTTGTTGAAACCGTTGGTTATTATTATTATTGTAATCCTCTTGTTCTTCACGTTTTGATGTTGTTTTGGGTGTTATATACGTCATTGAGTCTTATATTCTTCTTGTTGGTAGAGAATCCGAGAGTGGTCTCCAAAAAGGTCCTTGGACCCTTAAGATTAGTAGACTGATTTGGAGTATGTTTTGTGTTCACCTTGTTTGTCTTGTATTATTTGGTATCAAATCCATCTTTGATTTTGTTCTAATAAGATTAATCTTGGGCTTGAGAGTTGAAAATTCAAAAAAAAAAAAAAACTGAAAACTGAAAATTCCAGAAAAGAGAGCAATCAGTCCATTTTGTGTTCTTGGCCAAAAATTGTGTTTTTGTTGTGTCTTGGCTGAGATTTTTACTTGTCGTTGTTGTATCTAAGTGTTAATTTTTTTCATCACTAACACATTGAGTCTATATCTTGAGTTGAGCTTGAATTGTTGAGATTGTATTTTTGATAAGTTAATGGCCGTGTATTGATGTTGTTCTTGGCCGCGTGGTGACCTTTCTTGTGGACTTGGGCTGGACATTGTTGGTGTTGTTATTTTTCTTAAAAATTTTTTGTATTCTTGTTGTTCATCACAATCTTCACCCCTTGTTAAGACCAAAACACCACACTAAAGGACTCGGTCGTTTGTTGAAAGTTTGTAGTTGACCTTGTTGTTGTTCTTGGGAGATTATGGTTGCTTTTCTTGGTGATTGTTGAAGTGTTCTTGATGTTCTTCCAAACCTTCATACCTTGTTAAAATAAAGTGAAATTTACATCAAAAAAGGTGAAGGAAAAAGTATAAGAACTTTGTTAGTCTTGAAAGACTTACCATCACTCACCAACAAGTCAATCACATCTCAACCACTTTCCCATAAAACAAGGATCCATGTTTTAAAGAGGAGTACAAGTCTAGTCCAAGACTTTGAGTCTTATATTTAAGCTCAAATTTTAGATTTCTTAGTTTCAGTTTGTTGTTTCTTAGTTTCAATTTCGTTGGTTTCAATACTAATTGGCAAACTAGTACTTATCTACTAGATTGTTAGTTAGTATTTGTGTTCGTTCATTTATGTTACGCATTTGTTGTGTGCTTTTCTCTTTTGTGAATTCGTTGTATCTTGTTGGTTCAAGTTCGTAACAAATTTTGCATGAGTCAACTCAAACGAAAATTTTTTTGGGAAAGAGTAGACTCGACCCTCAATCACTTGTGAAGTACAAGACGGCTTTCAACACTTGTGAAACCAAGTGTGAGACGATCAAGTGTGCGAGAGTGTGGTGAGGTTGTTTCGAACTAACTTGTGTTTTGTTTTGTAGGTGTGTTCTTTTTTTTCTTTTTTTTTTTGTACAATTACAAGGGAACCCGTGGCTTCCACCTCTCAACCCATGGACAATAATGCCACCAATGTCATTTTGGCCTACCTTGACACTATGTCCCGAGACCTAGCTATGGAAAATGAAAGGTTGGATCGCATGGTAGGTCAAAGGGAGAAAGTGGGCTTCACTGACACACGTCAAGAGGAAGGCCGTAGTTCATGTTAGATACAAGGTAAAAACACTATTCCCTACACTCCTATGAACTTAGAATGTTGTGTTGTGGCTATTAGTAGCCAATTGGATGTAGTTGCGGATTTACCTAGAGTAGAGGTGTTTGAGTCTCCCTATGGTGATACTCTTGGTGATGTTAGGTTATGTGAGGACCAAACTCTTGTTGTAAGTACGCAAGCACTAGTTGATCCTTTAGATGATGAAATTGATTCTTCTTGTAAGAATGATTTATGTCCATCTAGTGCTAGCCCTTATAACTTGAACAAGGTTCTATTAACAAGTGAAAAAAGTACTCACATATTAGTTGACCTTGTACGAACCAAGGTGAGTCTACGTTGGTATGTGAGTTGCTAACAACTAGTGAGGATGTGAATGAAGATCAACTTACTCATGAATGTATTCCACTACTTGAGCATATGTATGGCGTCCTTAAAAATTCTCAAGTTAGTGATGGTGTTTATAGAGTTGATCTTGATGGTGCACGTGACTCTTTGAACATCTTGTGTGGTAAAATCCTTGCTAGTAGTTTTGTTCATAGAGATCATGTGTATGGAAATGTTGTAAATGATGGCATATGTCTTTTTGAGGTAGGACTTCTAGGTCGTGTCTCTTTATTCTTGAATGTTAATCTTCTCTTAAAGGCAAATGCCATGCATGGTTGTGTGAGTGAAAAAATAGGGGAAGGAAGGGCTAACCTCAGCTTAGACCCTTGGCTACTTTTTCCATTTGACCCCGGCACCCTCCCAGAATATAGGAATTTCTACCCTTCCCACTTGATGCTTGGTCAAGATGACAAGCAATGTTTGATTGTGGATGCTAATGAAGGAAGGCCAGGTTCTTCCTTGTTTCTTTTTGTTGATGATAACCTTTTCCATTGTGCCATTTATACTAAGGCTTTCATGTTCGACATAAAGGATCCGTGGGTATACTCCAAGTTTGTCTTACCTTGGCATGGCATATGATGTGTGTATTTTGCTAATCCTAACCCTCATGTCATGAGGATGTTTTGCTTGTTTGTCCTTCTTTGATTTTGCAAGGAGCGGATTCGAGGTCGAATCCTTTTTCAAGAAGGGAAGAATGATATAGGTACGACCACGAGGATGTACGTATGTGAGAATGAATTGGACCCATCCAATAAAGTGTCCAAGTGAAGTGTGGAGAAGGCCTTGGATCACACCAAAATCGACCCTAAACTTGCACTCCAAGGGCGCCCTTGGTCATATTTCATTAAAGGGACCTTTTGGTCATTTTACCTATTATTTGTAATACACTATAAATAAAATGATGTAAGGTTTTAGTCATTAGTTTTTGATAAATATTGAAAGTTGTAGACACTTAGACATTTCTCTCTTGTGAGAAAGGTCCCTATGGCCAAACATTGTAACTAGAGATTTCAACTTTAGTGTGGAATCACTCGTGTTGGATTCAAGCTTAAAAATATTGGATGCTTGGGAGATCTAGGTCCCTCTTGTACCACATCAGAGATAGGTGAATTATAGTGTGTAGTGTTAAGGGTCCAAGAGTGGAATATGCTCATGGGTTCTTAAGATTATGCCTTCATGTAGTCTATCTTTCTATCCCTTTATTTAATGTAATCTTTTGTTGTTGTTTCTTGTGTTGTTGAAACCGTTGGTTATTATTATTTTAATGCTCTTGTTCTTCACGTGTTGATGCTGTTTTGGGTGTTATATACATCATTGAATTTTGTATTATTCTTGTTGGTAGCGAATCTGAGAGTGGTCTCCAGAAAGGTCCTCGGATCCTTAAGATTAGTGGACTAATTTGGAGTGTGTTTCGTGTTCTCCTTGTTTGTCTTGTATCATGTTGGCCTATATTTATCATTCCTTATAATCGTCCTCCTGAAATGTTGATGACTAGTCCGTATATATTTTTGAATTATGTTATTCCTGGCCTGCGTAATCCAAAAAGCGGAATAGATGTCTACTTGCAACCTTTGATTGATGAACTTCAAATTTTATGGCATGAGGGGTTTGAAACTTGGGACATCTCTCTTAAACAAAATTTCAATCTTCATGCATATCTAATGTGGACTGTTAATGATTTTCCTGCTTATGGAATGTTGTCTGGGTGGATGATAGCTGGAAAGCTATCTTGTCCATACTGCATGGAAAAAACAAAATCCTTCACATTGTGACATGGCAGAAAAAATTCATGGCTTGATTGTCATCGTTGCTTCTTGCCACATGATCATAAATTTAGGAGACTCAAGAATGCATTCAGAAGGAATAGAAGGGAACATGATGGTCCACCTCTAAGGCTATCTAGCTATGGCATCTGGGAAATAGTTCAGGATTTGCCTAAAGCCAGTGAGGAAAGATTGTACAGGCTTGATGGATATGGCATTTCGCATAACTGGACTAAGCAAAGTATATTTTGAGAGTTAGAATATTGGCCAGATAATTTACTTAGAAATAATGTTGATGTCATGCATACTAAGAAGAACTATTTTGACAACTTGTTCAACACAGTTATGAATGTTACCGGCAAAACAAAGGATAATCCTAAGGCCAGCTTTGACTTGCCAGAATATTGCAACCGCAGAGATTTACACTTACAGCAAGGGCCCAACGGTAATGTTCTTAGGCCCAAGGATAGTTTTACATTCAAGTTGGACCAAAAGCGTTAAATATGTGAGTGGTTTCAAAGTTTGAAGATGCCCAATGGATATGCCTCAAATTTAGGAAAGAGGGTTATTATGACACAAGGAATCTTGCATGGAATTAAAAGCCATGATTGTCATGTTTTCATGAAACAATTACTTCCAATTGCTTTTATTGGTTTACCTGAAAACATATGGAAACCAATAGCAGAGATCAGTTTGTTCTTCAAGGACTTATGTGCCACCACATTAAAAGAAGAAAATCTGGCGCGAATGGAAAGTAATATTGTTGTTATTACCAACAAATTGGAGAAGATTTTCCCGCCAGCGTTCTTCGATGTGATGGAACATCTTTTCATTCACCTTGTATACGAAGCTTGGCTAGGTGGTCCAGTTCAAACTAGGTGGATGTATCCATTCGAAAGGTAAGCATTTGCAACATATTTAAATTTATACATATCTTTTTTAAATATAGTACACATCTAACCTTAAGATTGTACAGGGCAATTGGAAAACTGAAAAGGGGTCCCAAAAACAAACATAGGGTTGAAGGCTCTATAGTTGAGGCATATCTTGCAAGATAAACTTCTTAATTTTATTCGTACTACTTTCGTGATGAATTTGCTTGTTCAAGAAACCGACCGAATTGTCATCATGATGATGTGAATGAGCCTCATTTGCAACCGATATCAATTTTCAATTAATCTGATTGTAAGGCTAAAAAGATCATACCTAGCCGGCTCACTCCCATGGAGTGCAAATTAGCAACATTGTATGTCAAACTGAATTGCCCGGAAATTGAGCCCTTTCTGAAGTAAGGAGATTAAAATTTTAACATATTTTATTTGTTTACTCATTTCCTTAAAGAAACTAATTGTGTTTCCCATGTTGCTTGTTCATTTCATTTAAGACTCAATTCCACGAAAATCAAGTGTATGCATCCTTTATAACATGGTTTAAAAATGAGGTTCGTAAGTGTAATATTTCTACAAAGTTTAAACATTTACACACTCCTCAACTAAAATATATATATGTATAATATTTTTAGGTACACCATTCACCAAATGCAGCCGTATATGATTAGCTCTTGAGAGTATTTCTTTGGGTCTAATTGAAGTAAATGCAATGTCCCAATACAAAGTAAATGGGTTTAAATTTTCCACCGAACAACACTCCACTTCAAGGAAAACAAACAATACTGGTGTTTGGGTAAAGGTGATGATGATGTTGATTACTTTGGCATCATACGCGAGATCTTAGAACTTAAGTATGCTGGTTTCCCAATAAAAAAGTTGTCCTCTTTCGATGTAAGTGATTTGATCCAAGCATAAGAGGCACAAGAGTACATAGGGAGCATAACATCATTGAAGTGAAGCATAATAGCTCGTATCCTATTTACGATCCATTTGTTTTAGCGCAAAATGCTAAACAAGTGTATTATGCATCTTATCCGGTGCGCAATGATAAATCTGATTGGTGGGCTGTAATCAAAATAAATCTTATAGGCCGGGTGAAAGTTGAGAATGTGCTGGAGACTGCGTATCAAAATAAAATTCAGATTAATCACCATCTAGTAGACGTTGAATTAGTAGATGGTTTGAATCACCCAGAAAATATATTTGAAGAAGTAAATATTGCGGAAGAAGAGGCTGAATGGGTAGGAGATTAGGAAACCTCCGAATAGGGTGAATGGTTTAGTAGAGAGTCTTCAGAAGATGAAGATTAGTTGTGTAGGTTGTATTTATTATGTTTTGATGTCGATATGCTTTGTATTATATATTTACCTTTATGCTTCTTGTTTAAGATTGATATGTAATATACTGGTTTACTTTGTTGTTTCCACTTTTCCATAATTTATATAGTAATAACAATATTTTTGTCTATATAACGTGTTATTGGAGCAATTTGAAATTTAAATTAGTAACTTGAAATTATATACTTGGATTCTTTTCGTATACATTCATTTTGTAGGAACTAACTACTTGTTAACTTAACATAATTTAGATGTCAGACAGAGATGATAGAGGTAAGGGAAAATTTGATACTACAAAATAAAAAAAGAATAGACAACCTCTGCCGTACAAACAGCCGACAGGTATTCATATATCTAACGGTCTGTTTGCTAACGCGCCAGTACGACCCTCACATTCTAGGTTGTCAGAGGATTCGATACCTACTCCTATGCATGGGGGGCCACTACATGGGTCTGCACCGACTCATTCTGCTCCTATGACCGTGCCACCACCAGCACAGTACTATCGTACAGCCTATGGCCCCTCCAGACATGAACCATAATCGATACCCTCCTGCAGCAGTCACGCAGCTGCGTACAGTAATTCTGCGGGATCTATTGGGTTGTTGGATTTTCAGCTTAGAAGCATTCCATCTGGTGCTTCAGATCCGTCCACGCCAGTGCATCCACCACTACTTATTACACAGCCAGGAGACAAAGATGATTCTGGGAGGATTTATCTTGTTCCAGTTGGGAAGTTGGGAAAGGTTAAGATTTCTAAATATAATAACGTTACTCATTTTTTCATGACTATATTATTATGATGTATGAAATTAATATTTGATCTTCTGTTGTAGGTATAGGCCGGATGGTGGAGCTTGAAAAAAGGCCCGAACATGCATTACTCGCCACTTCAACGGCTACTAGACCAGCTGGCAAATAGTTCCAGAACTTGACAGGGATAGAATATTTGAAGAATTTAAGGTAAGAATTTAACTTATCGACTACTTATTAACATTTTGTCATAACAAAAGATTGAATATTATATTTTTGTTGTAGAAATTTTACTGGTGGGATGATGCAAATACATTTTGTATAAAGAACTTTTTCATAAGATGTAGAGCCAGATTTAACAATCTCTTAGAATATGCCCGAAAGAAATCGGTAAGACCTAAGTAGATTCTTGAATCCGCATGGCAACTGTATCTTCTCTATTGGAATAACGAAGAATACAAATTGTTGAGAGAAAAAGGAAAGAAAGCCTGGGCATCATCCAAGGATGACTCCCTACATACTGCGGGTGCCAGAAGTACTCTTGCTGTGATGAGAATAATGGTATGTAACTTTTACTGTTTTAATTGTTTGTTTCTATATATTTAATTTTTTTTTTATTTGAACATTGATAATTTTTCATATGTAGGAAAAAGAAAAGGGTAGGGAAATACCATATTATGAGTTACACAAGGAGACTCATGTGATTAAAAAAAAGAACCCGACTAATGAAGATGTCTAGGTTGAAGCTCGTGCAAAAGCTGTCTATGTAAGTAACAAATTCTGAATTTATGAGTTTTTTTTTCTTAAAGTTGATATTATTCAATTATAATCATTTTAATATTTTTTGACTCGTAGTATTAACTTTCTTTGAATATAGGACGAATATATGCGTCTTCTCGGTGCGTATTGTAGTAGTCTACCTCCTGAAAGTCAGGGTGACCCAATACCCCAACATGTAGAGGAGGAGTTGTGGGTCCTGCAAATAGAGGCCATTTGGTTGGATACCACAAAAACATTTTTGGCGATAATGTTAGGTGTTCGTCCGGCCCTTCTTACTCTAGCTCTTCAGTTGAAGAGAAATGATTGAAAACCTACAAAATATGGTTTCTCAACTCACTCAAGAACTTGCTGAATAGAGAGAGAGGCAGAAGAAAATGAAAAAGGCAACAACATCACAATTTAAGAAGTTGCAGCAACAGATGAGCTGTTTCATTCAGGTTGCGGGGAATATTCCTCCGTGTCCTGGTGATGCAGTTCGGGCTGCAAAGGGTCTAGTCCCCCTGGATGTTTTATCATGGATGATGTTATGGAAGACGATGACGAATTAGATGGTGCTGACTCTTAGATTTTTTATTTTTGTATGTGTTGTACTTTGAAACTATTGTTGTAGTATTTTCATATTTTGGTGGACATTTTGTATGTCCTATACACTTTTGAAAGCATTTTTGTATTGTTGTTGTTGCATATGTTGTATTTGGGTTTAGAATATTTTTTTTTTAAATATCCAGAAAAACCGACCAAAAGAGATCGGTTTTTCAAATTTTTTTGCAGAAAACCTACCCCTTATGGTAGGTTTTTAAATAAATTAATAAATTAATTTAATAAAAAACCTTCCACAAGTGATCAAATTTTTAATAAATTAATTCATTAATTTAATAAAAAACCTTCCACTTGCGGTCGATTTTTAATAAATTAATTAATTAATTTAATTAAAAACCTTCCACTTGTGGTTGGTTGTTTATTAAATTAATTAATTAATTTAATAAAAAACCTTCCACATGTGGTAGTTTTTTTTTCTCTAAAATTATTTTTGCTAACTTTAATAAAATAATAATGAATTTTGAATATATATATATATATATATTTAAAAAATTGACCACTTGTGGTCAGTTTTGGAAAAACTAGCACAACTTTACCGACCACAGATTTTGGTCGCTTTTGTGGTCGGTTTTTTAGAAAAACCTTCCACAAGTGAAAGATTTTTGTGGTCGGTTTTAGCCTTTTTTTTAGTAGTGTATTCATATAGTCAGTTATTACTTATGCAAATGAACCCATGCATAACATCCCAACCCCATTTAGCATACCAGCACATTCAAAGTACTGACCGCATACTCATTTTTTGCGTTATGATGTTTCATCTCATAGGTTTGGATGCTCAAATTCTCGATCACACCTAGATATCCCAGCTTACCTGCAGCAACAGCAGTGGTGAGTCCTCATGTTCCAAGGACCGTTATGTTTATTTCAGAGTGCTCAGTTCAGTTAGTTGGAGTTAGTTGGAAACTTGTCCCATCAACTCCACAGTCAGTTAGTAAAGGCTTTCGGACACTTTCATTCAGTTATTCAGTTTTCAGTTGTTATTAATAGTCTTTATATTATTATTTTTAGACAGTTGTTTTCAGACTTATGATTTAGAAATGTTTGATATGTTTACAAAACTTAGGGCGTATTTATCTTTGTTTTCCGCACGTGTATTCCTTAGCTTCAGTTTGTTCAGTGCTCACAGCAGGTACTAGCTCATGGGTTAGCTTGTGGTCTCTCGGGACTGTAAGCATTGTGTGGCATCCAAGGTGTACTCCCGGGGCATTACAATATCCCTTTTTACTTCCGCTTTTAGATGAGGTTTCTTAAGGTACGAATCCTACCCTTGCCTTCAATATTTTTGAATTTATATTTTGAATCTTTCTATGCTCATGCTTACATCGTGATAAAAGTGTCCTAAGTTCTCATCCAGGGATGAATGATCCCACGAGGGGGATAATGTAATGCACCGAATGTTTAGGCACCCAAATAAAGCTAGAAATGAGCCTATGTGACCTCTAGGTCGAGTATAAAACACTTTGGGATGAGTTCAGAGGTGTTGGGGAAAGTTTTGGACTTGAAAAAAGGGTCAGGCATCTAAAGGGGATCCTCATGCAATGGTTCCACAACGTGCGGACCACCGCAGGGGACTACTGTCTCACCCATGCGGTTCCCCCACCGCGAGGAGGCTGCCCCGCAATGCGCCTCACTCCATGAAGGGTGGGCTATGCTCTAGGCCTGTGCCGCAACCGCCCTCCCCCTCCCCTACCTCTATTAGTTAACTAGACAAGGTTTTAATAATAATTTAATGGTATTTTGGTCTTTATTAATTATTTTAAACCATTTTCTATTCATCCAAAGCGTTCCCAAATCCCTAAGTATGATAATATTCATCAAAAGTCTCATTCTACTATCCCCAAACTACTAGAAGTTAAAGAGGCTAGTAAAATTGCACCAGTTTGTAGGATCCTTTGGCTTGAAAAATATGTGAAATTATTAAGAAACTCTAAAAAATTTTAATAGCTAATATTCTATGTGAAATTTATTTCTATGATATGATAGAACTTCTATTTCAATGTATGTGATCATAGTTCTCTTATCAATACAATTTCCATAAAAATAATTATGCTAAATAAGGTGAAAAAATGCAATGCATAGTAATTTTAGTACCACAAACCAAAAAGCCACTAAAAATAATACTAGGATAACCAATCCCAATACAACTAATCCCATTATAACTAATCTTAGCATAACTCCTAGCATACCTTGTTTCCCAACCAAACAAACCCTAAGAGTCTTAGGTTACTTTCATTAATTATTTAATGGATGAATTCAGAACTCCATTGCCTTAAGGCACAAGAGGTGCAAGATCCTTCAGCTCCTCAACAACTTGCCTCATCCTCAACCTATCAGTAACGAGATCTACAGTACACATTAGAGCCAAATGTAGCACGTTCATCAACTTGTCCTCAGGACCTGCCTCCCATAAACTGGTATAGAAGAATTCATGTGCCTGGTCATTGCGCAGCAACATGTTCGCCCATGAAACAATGTTGAATCCATTCTCATACACAGAAAACGAAGGATCTAAAGCTCGCTTATCTGAGAGCAACTCGAGCAACACGATACCATAGCTGTAAACATCGGCCTTGTCGGACACTCGACTTGTCTCAGCATATTCTGGTGCTACATACCCGAAAGTGCCTGCTACACCTGTGGTGCTGTAGGTTTCTATTCCCATGATCCTCGATAATCCAAAATCAGACAAATAAGCATTTTGCTCATTATCCAATAATATATTGCTCGGCTTGATATCCCTGTGTATAATACGTGGGACACATTGATCGTGTAGAAAAGAAATGGCAAGAGCAATGTCCATGCCAATTTTATACAACACTTTATAGTTAAAGATCTTATTTGCTCGATCCTGTATAAATTTCTCCAGATTACCTCCAGGGAGATAATTATATATCAAAAACATGTCAGTCTTACTCGAAAAATACCCAATCAATGTAATGAGATTGGGATGATTTATGCTTACAAGGCTGCGGATCTCAGCATTGAACTGGAGAACTCCTTGACATCTTTCAACCAGGAGTCTCTTTATTGCCAATGTAAGTCCAGTAGAAATTTCAGCTTTGTATGTAGAACCAAAACCACCATTTCCAATGCAGTTGGTCAAGCTAAAGTGTCTGGTAGCCTGAACGATTTTTTCATATGTCAAAGTAACTCCAATGTCATTGAAAACTGTAACATCGTTTCTTTCAGGTAATTCAGAGGTCTCAATTTTAATAAATGATGTCTGCTTTTTTATGCACTTATAGAAGGCAACAAGGGTAGAAAGAACAAAAACAATGACAGTTGCAGATACCGCAACGACAATCTCATTGGAACAAAGACCTCTCCTATCATTCTTAGAAGACTGAGGACTTTGTGGAGGAGCTGCATAAATTTGTGATTCAATCGATTGTTGACTCATTCTCTCAAAAACAACCTCTCCAGAAGCTGACAAGGAAAAACAAGAGAAAATAAATGACACCATAAAAAACAACATCAGGGTTCTTGAAAACAAGAGTTTCCCCTTTCCTTGAGAGCCAAGCAACTGCATTTTATTTATTTTCAAATCTTTAAGTTTCAGTTTTCAAATTTAAACAACAACTTTTGGGGCTTTATCAAAAGAAAAAAAAGATTCTTAAATTTGAAATGGTAAGAGGATGAAAGTAAAGAAATGAAGAAATTTCTTTCTTCACTTCAACTTTATATATGAATCTCAAAACAGACAAGGAGAAACAAATAAGATAGTAGAGAAGATGAGATTTCTTCTTCTATTACTACTAGAGTTTCTGTAACTAACTGCTCATGTGAGATGCTTTATTACTGTAATATTTTTTCCGACAACATGTGTTATTTATAATGTATTAGTAGGATGTTCATTGGGTTTCCCAAGTAGACTTTAGAAGCTTCTATAGGTCCAACATTTTGCTCTCTTCATTGATTATGTTAATTTATTTTAAAAATACATAGTCAAATTCCACATAGAAATTTAATAATTGATCTCAGAAAAGTGAATTTGACACAAAAAGAGGAAAATATGATTTGCCTTTTATGGGGTTGAAATTTTTGGGAAAATTATATTCACTGCAAAAAAAGAAATATTCTCCAAAGATGCTACTGAATAACTAACAAGAAGCAACATAATTAATTGAGATAAAAAAAAAAAAAACGAAAAAGAAAGATTATGAGAAATGGTGGCAAGAAGTATTAAAAGAAATTTAATTTTATAAAATGGGATCAGATTGCTCGATTCATACTGGTAAAGAAAAGACTAAGAGATGTTGACATCATACAAAATTCTGGTAATGTAATGTAAATGTGAAAAATCATGTGATTTATTATTTATAGCCAAATCTAATAAGAGGAAAAAGTTAGTTAAGTATAATCCACTCATATTTGACTACAACATGACTAAAAAAACAAAAGTATTTTCCTATTTCATTTATATAAGTTAAGTATAATTCACTCATATTTAACTACAGCATGACTGAAAAAAGCAAAAGTATTTTCCTATTTCATTTATATACAATGGTATAATTTACATAGAGTTTAAGATTACTAGGACAAAAATATCGTAACACCATCGGACAATTAGATATTTCTGAACTGTAGCTATATCGTGTGGTTGAATATTTATATCATAGAGAAGTTTGTGTGAAAAGCATTCAGTGTTACAATAGTTTTTATGAATAAACAGTTATTTGAATAGAAGTGTTAAAATGATCAATCAATTAATGGTTGATGTGCTTAAGAAAAAAGTGTTAGATATGCTATATGACTAAAATATTGTTGAATTTTTGACAAAACTTATAAACATAAAAGTATATGTATAAGAAAAGATGGAGTGAAAGAAAGTTGAAAAGATTTGGTATTTTAGATATCTGAAAATTTAATTGAAAAAAAGACTATTGTTTTTACTTTTCACCTCCTATTTTTCTTTAAAATATCCTATATTAATTTTCTCTCTCCTCATTATCACTTCTCCCTATTCATTTTTTTTGCTTTGTCTTTCTCCAAACTTCATTTTCGACTTTTGTCTTAACTAAAGCTCTAACATCTTTTATATTCCAATTCAGGTTAGTTGTCTTCATCTCCCGATTAATTTATGTTTCATATTGATGAATTTTTTATTTTTTTTTGGTCAATTGAGTTGATTTTGGATGGAATTTTTTTTTTTTTTTTTCTTTTTTTTTTTTTTTACAAATGGAGATTGATTTTACTGAAAATCTATGTTTTTAAGTTGATATTTGTTTGATTCATTATAGATATTTGATGAATTTTGATTATCATTGTCGATTGCATGATGATTCTTTTTGAGATTTTCATCAATTAGTGTGCCCAAAAATCTAGATTGTCTTCTAATTTTTCTTCAATGTAATAGTGTTTTAGATACGTGTTCTTGTGATTTTATCATACATTATTGTGGTTCTGTTAATAGACCGTTCGATTGATTAGATATTTATATGATTTTTGGGTTTAATTTTCAATTGTCCTTGATTGTAATGGTGTTTTAAATAGGATTTTATTCTTTTTTAATTCACATTCATTTGTTTGCGCTGTTATCCTATTAATAGACTGTTAGGTTGATTATGTACTTTTTTGATATGATAGTTAGTCTTATTTTTTTGTACATAGATCATAAAAAATAGTTAGAGGTAATAGAGGCAAAGCTATAGAAGTTGAAAGGTCTAAAAAAAGAAAAATGGATAACCGATGAGTTAGAGAATAGAAATTATAATGATGAAGCTGTTCAAGCTTCCGGTAGAGATGAGTAGGAGAAAATGAAAATTAAGTGTAAGATAGATAAGGAATCACTGATCTTGCCCCACTGTGCAAGGTTTATTTCGTTGTGAGGTACGACCTCGTCATAGTCATAGATGATGTTGGATTCTTTCCGGCTAAGATATCCATTAGGTCTCATTTGAAATTATTTTATGAATTTAAATAAGTCATGCAACGTCTCAAGTCGAGGTTCAAGAATTTCTATATTGATTGTCTATGGGACTTTTCAGAATATTGAAGTTCAATGAACAAATTGTCCACTATACAATTCTTCATCAAGTTCAACAAAACAACATGTTGCATGAAATGTGATTCTTCATCAATGACGGGGTGACATGTTTTAGCCTGAAGGATTTTCTTCTAATCATAGGGTTAAATTGTGAACGTTATTTTTGCGATTCAATATATCTCAAAGTCATGGAGAAGAGTGAAGCTTTTTTCAAAAAAGTTTCGAGAAAGAAGAGCATTTGTGAAAAGAAATTATTGAAGCTTGTTAGAGGTGGGAGGCTGGACAAGGAAGACAAGTACAAATGCTGCTTGATTCAGTTCGTGAGTTGTGTATTGCTTGCACAAGATTTTTCAAAAATCATAGACATACACATCATCAAGATGGTGGATAATTTAAGCTTCTTTGAGAGATATTCTTGGAGTAATGAGTCATCCGTATTGACTTAGACTATTTGGAGAAGTGAATATATTTCACCAAGCAGAAGAATACATTTGTAAGGAAGGGAGATTCGTTGTACGCGCTCTACGAATTTCACTGGGTATTCCTGATATTGATTATAAACCATCAAAAGTAGTCTACTCTATACTGTAATTTATTTATGGTATCTATTATACACTGACTGATTTATATATTTATTTTTCTTTTTGATCATAGATGTGGATATACAAAGGTTATTTTGAGATTGACAAGGAAAACGATAGATCAATAAAAGATTAGCTGCCCATTCCAGTATTGCTCAGATGGCACATCTCAAAACTCAATAAATCGATCGAAGATGATACATATTTGAACAGGTGGATCACAAAGGTAGGAGATTATTTTTCTTAAGAATATTTGTAACAATAATGTGTTTCTTAATAATCACATTTGCTTATTTGTATTTAGAGAGTGCACCCCTGCCTTATCTGCATGATTCATGAAATGAAGCAACAATACATGATAAAATTTAAAGTATTCACTGACGAGGTGAATGACCTATTCATCGATGGCTTGAAGACTCATTTGCATGGTCTGACTGTCATCACCTCGTCAAGGAATGGTGAGGATGGATATGATAATCAAAATTTAGGTGAAAATTTTGTGTCAAGACATATCACTCATGGTGCGGGGACAAGTAAATTGAGAGCAGCAAAAAAAAAATGATGACCAAAAATCTGAAAGATCACGTGTTTAGGTTGAAGGTAGAGATGAAGGATATTATTGATTTTGTGAAAGAAGAGAAACTAAGGAGAACAGAAAATGAGATGAAAAAGAAGAAGATCAATGTAATATCTTTTCTCTTTATCATAGAAGTTGCATATTTTATATAATAAATGTTTCTAAAAATAAAATTTATTTCATTCTTTATTGATAAATAACATAGTTTATTATAAACTCTAAATACTTTAAAATACAGGTGCACAGGTCCAAAGTAAACATTCATTAGTGAGAGTTGTCCGAAATGACGACAAAATAAAAGAAGTGCTCCTTGAGGTAACAACTTTGAAACAGTCGTCGATCAATGTTGATAAGGTGATAATTCTCGATGAACTAGCTATTGTAGAGAAGGATAATCAGGGTGAAGACAATCAAGAAAAAGAAGAAGAAGAAAAGGAGAAAGTTGTTTGTGAAGAAGAAAATAAAGAAGAAGATGGAGAAAAAAATAACAGAGGAAAAAGAAGAAGAAAAGACAGCATCGGGAGAAGAAGTACAGAAATAAGAAGAAGGAAAGAAGACACTAACAGTAGAAGAAGAGAGAAAATAAGACGAAATAAAAATCAAAGGCAACAACAGAAGAAGAACAAGATGAAGAAAAAATAAGACACCAAAAGATGAAGATGAGAAAAAAGAATGCACCAGAAAGAAAAAGCAATTGTAGAAGAAGAAACAACAAATATAATAGTGGATATAGATGAGTTTCTTAAGGAAGTTATTGATGATATCAACAACATTCTTGTAAAAGACAAGACAATTGAGAAATCACAAAATAATTTATAATTTTTATTTGGGAGCGATGTTTATTTGATTGACCTTTGAGATAATTTTTTTTATTTGGTGTTCTATTTATTATAAGGTTGGGTTTGAAACAATGAAGTTTAAAAAATGATGGGGACTAAGAATTTTAGTTTTTTTTTTAGCTCTGAATGGATAGAGATGAACAATTTTCTTTTTGAAACTGTTTTATGATAATATAAAATTTTGTGGTATATTTATTATAAAAATGTTACAATTTATATAATCAATATCAATATTTTTAGATGGTTGTCATTGTTGATTAAATACTCTAAATAAAAGATAAAAAATATATAATATAGTATTGAGCAGTCGATGAATAAAAGGTAAAACATATATAATATAAGTCAACAATAGTCGATCAATAAAAAGACATGCATAGTATATTTAATACCACTACACTTCCATTACACCTTTTCAAAAATTCAAAACTAATAGTAAATCATATACCATAATTTTTAGGACCTTCTCTTTTTCTTCCGCTACAACCAATCTATGCCTAAGTTGATCCCTCTCTATTTCGACGTCTTTCAACAATTATTTGAAGTGACCAATTTTGTGTTCCGATTTTCTATATAGTTTTATAAGAAGATCCTTATTTTTTAAAATTCTCTAAGATTTTTTAATATTTCAAACTTTGCAACGCATTAAAATTTTGATTACTCTAATTCGAAAGAAATCCACTTGAAATAAGAGCATCCACCATTATCCTAAAATAATGACGATAAATTAAAATTTTTTATTATATAATGAACATAAATAAATTTTATTAAAAAACACGCATTCCGAATGCACAGTTGTAGAATTTTTGACCTAAATTCTTAACGATTCGTGATATCTTCAAAATAGCAAAATTAACACAGTTAAAAATATAAATACTTTTGAATGTTTGAGATGACAGAGACATTATTTTTATTGAAACAAAATGGTAAAGGGATGAATAAAGGAACATGATGAGGTTCAAAGAGGCCTCATTCATTTATATAGTAGGGCTAACAAAAATGTGACCGTTGAAAATTTATACTTTCTGACCGTTGGGGAATGATCATAGACCATACAAATGATTTATCATTTACGTAAAATGTGGTATAAGAAATATTTATGTCTTCTATAATTGATCATTAAGGTATTATAGACCTTATCCTTGTAAGACCTAAAAGAATTGTAATTCTAAATAAGATCTAGTTGGGGCTTCTTAAAATTAACCAAGTAAGAAAACATTTAAGAAATACTAAATTATGCAAATCATTTATTGTATACTGAATTCATTGTTGATTTTAAAGCATGTAAATAAAATTATAGATTTATTGATTTATCGATTTTTGACCATTGTAAAGGTTTATGATAAACTGAGTGAATATATGGACAAGTAAAAATTATGACCAAAATAAGAGAAATGAAATTAAATAAAACCATATTAGGTCAATCAATATCATCCAAATATTGTAAAGCTATTTAGATACATCAATTGTGACACCGTATCACTTTTGAACAAAATCAGTAAGATTTAAGGCATGCTATAGTCGTAAATCACTAAGGTTGACTAAAAAGAAAAAAAATAAAATAAAATAAATAAACATCATCCAAACAATGCAAAACAACTAAATATCATCACATGAGATTATATAACAATTAAACACACAATCTAATGAATATAAGGAAGAGTGATGATTATGACTTGTAGGTGTTCATAAAATAAGTAATTCTTCTCAAAGCATACATTTTTCTGAGTAATTGGTTGTTACTACCATTGCTCTTCCTTATACTCATTTGATCGAGTGACTGATTATTATGTACTCTCATATGATTATATTTAGTTATTTTTCATTACTCGGATGATGTTTATTTTATTTTATTTTATTTTATTTTACTCATGTTTAGTCCTATATTACCTGACAATAGAATCACATATTGATGCTTATAGAGCTATCTTGCATATATTATATCTTGGCTCTGAAATAGACACAATCCTCTATCTTATACCTACATATTATAGATAAATATATGCATCTATACGAGACTATGTAAATGGTCAAGTATCAACCAATTGAGTATAGTAACAAGTAAGATGGGATTAAAAAGGAGAAAAATAAAATAAAATAAAATAAACATCATCTAAGCAATGCAAAACAACTAAATATCATTATATAAGAGTATAAAATAACTGAACACTTGATCAAAAAGTATTAGGAAGAGCAATGATAGTAACAATCAATTACTCAGAACAAACGTATGCTTTTAGAAGGACTACTTATTCTATGAACACCCACAAGTAACAACCACCACCCTTTCTTATACCTATTAGATCACGTGTGATGATATTTAGTTGTTTTGCTTTGTTTGGATGATGTTTATTTTATTTCTCTTTTTTTAGCCCTATCTTAGTAATTCACGACTATAACATGCCTTAAACCTTGCTGATCTTGTTCAAAAGTGATATCGTGTCACAATTGATGTATCTAAATAATGTTACAATGTTTGGATGGTGTTAATTAACCTACTATTATTTTATTTTATTTCATTTTTCTTTTTTGATCATAATTTTAACTTGTCCATATATTCACTCAGTCTATCATAGACCTTTACGATGACAGAGAATCGACAAATCTATAATTTTATTTACATGTTCCGAAATCAACAATGACATAAACATACAATAAATTATTTGCTTAGTTTTTTATATCTTAAATGTTTTCTTACGTTGTCAATTTTAGTCGAATGTTCAATTGTTCGGTCCTTTATTTGGCATATGGGATGCAGGTCTAAAATAAATCTATAAGGTTTATGCAACACCATAGGAATGACCTTGAATCGATCAATTTATATAAAATTTAAAAGAAAATTAAAATGAAATGGAACAACTAAACAATACTTGAATATAAATTGAACACAATATAAGTTCATCACTATTACATATATCAATATAGGGACAAAAATCTAAAAAAAAAAAAAAAAGAAAGCTTTTATTTACAAAATTAAGTCACCATGAAAGCTTTCGCAATGAAATTTTAGCAACAAAAAATACTAAACTACACTATATTACACTACTGGGATATTGGGGGGGGGGGGGTGATAAAGTTGTTGGGGTTAAGATGGAGCCTCTCCGCTATGAACCGAAGGAATTGACCCATTTGCTGAAGCTCCATATTTGGATGCCTCTGAAAAATGACAAGAGAAAGTCCAGATCACTCCTTAATCAAATCAGATCTTGGTTGCGGGTGATCCACATTCTGCTCATGGGTGGGAGATTATAAACCATTCTTGCCATTGTTCTAGTGTTTTTGTGATTATTGAGGAAGATTAAGTGAGTGCAAAATAAACCTCTAGCTTTCTTAAATAGACCAACAGAAAATTAGAGAGACCAATCGTTGCTTGACACATGTCATAGGTAGAGGAGGGGGCATGTGAGTCGAGTCAGTCGACTCTTTTCAACTGGGCACCTTATTCAATTCATCATGATGACATTGAATTGTTCAGTGTATTGAGAATAGGATTTAGTTAATAGACCACGAAAAAGGTTTATTATATATTATATGTTTAGAATTTACTAGATATACCATGCATCGATTGATTATATATTTAATAACTAGCACATTATAAAATGGTTTCTTGAGTTATGAATTCAGTGTATCTGCTTGGATGTATTTCCATGAAACATAATGCAATTATGTATTCTACCTTCACAGCTTGATGTTAATGCAAAGGAGATAACAGATACGGACAAGAACATTTAACCATGTTTCAGATCCTAAAGAAGTAGAAGATAGTTAAGCTTGAGAAATTTGTACTGAACAGGAAATACATCACGCAAATCATAGAGAATTTATTCATGATATATTTTCTAGTGAAAGATAGATAACTGTCATAGACATGGATGAAAATGGATCTCCCTTTCTTTGTAAGGTACCTCTCTGAATCTTTTGTTGACGGTGTATTTTATATTTTTCCTACTTTTTGGTGTAAATAGTAAATTTCTATCATATGATTTGGAGGTCAGAGGATTAGGACATGAGGTCATGGGATTGGATTATGAAAATAGCCTCTTGCATAAATATAGTCTGAATCATTCGAAGTCTTTTTCAAGTGAAATACATGTCCAAATATATAACTTCAAACTTTCATATATTATTTTTCATCTTCAACTTCAAAAACTCTTTTTTTAATGTTTCGACCAAATATTTGTCCGAACTTCAATCTATTTAATAGGATCCTAGTGCTTTTTATGGTCTGAATTTGAGGTATAACCAAATGCCATTGTGCATACAGCCAATGATGAAAATAGTAGCACAAAAAGAAGAGCTGATGCCAAACATATACATATCAGAGAATCCATCCTTTAGTAAAGCTTATAAACTGGTTCAAGTAGAATATTCTCGACTAAGATTACACATAACTCGGGGTCAAGGAATTTTTAATGAACCATGGCAAGGTTTTCTGCGAAGCTTCAGATGTTGATAACTCTCCTGAATTGGTGATGCTGACACAAGCAATGGGAGTCAGTAGGATCTAACGGTTTCAATGTAAAGTTTATCTATCATTCATTCTTGTGGATCAAGAGAAACTTCAATGAAGAAGACTATCATATAAGTTAAATGGTTCTTGATAAAACACCTAAATTTACATCTCGATTAGGCTATCATATAGTTGCAGATTCTCCATATATATTTTACATAGAAAGAAATTATAAAATTGAACCTTAAGTTTGTATAAGGAAATTTTCATTATGGATTCAATCATCAATGGAATACACTAAATTTTCCTCGTGAATTCTATTATTCATATTTGCTGCCAACTCAAGTTTCTCTTTAGAACTCCTGTACGGCTGCTAAACCTCGAATTACTCTAAGAGTCCCTACATTTGACCAACAATCTGATGAGAAAGATATAAAGCATTTGAGTCAATTTTCAAAAATAGGCAGTTAACAAGAAAGTCTGATTGCTTCATGTACAAGCAAACGATAAGAATTAATGCATATATTTATGTACTAAGCTAGTTGTTCACTTTAGAATGTTGTCAATTTAGTACACAATAAATGATGATTAAGTTTGCAATATCATCATGTAAAATTTTCTTTGGACAGTCATTCCTATCGTCTCTAACATGTAACCAACCTTTCAATGCCAAATAAATCAACTGCTCGTTTCGATCCCTTTATCATGACAATCAAACCCTATGGTTATTGATTCCTTCATTAATTATAACCAAGGAAATTTGATTAATAAAAGATAATAATGATAGTACAGTAAACTGAGTGGCTCTATACAACAACAAAAATATATGTTGCAATAGATTACTATTATGTTGCAACAGATGACTAATTTATTGGATATAGCTTGCTAGATGATGTAACATGTAACAATTAAGTCATCTATTACAACAAATAAGGCATCTATTGTAGCAGATCACTATTTTGTTACAACAGATGACTAATCAGTTGGATTCAACTTCTAGTTCTCTCTTAGTATTGCCACCTACAGTAACATGTATCCAACAGATGAGTCATTTGTTGTAATAGATGAGTCATCTGTTGGATTTAGCTATTGGTTCTATCCGAGCTTTTACAGTTGTTGTAACAAGTATCCAACATTTTAAAAAGGCCATTTTGGTGAAAATATAATGGTTCTTGATAAACTGCGTAAATCTACATCTCTATTAATCTATCATATAGTTGTAGGTTTTCCACTATAGATTTTACATTAAAAGAAATAGTAAAAGTTAACCTCAAGTTTCTATAAAAGACATTAACATTACAGATTCAATCATTAATTGAATATACTAAAATTTTCCTATTGAATTCTATTCTTCATCTTCACTGCCAACTCAAGTGAGGCAATTATAGATCCTAGAAGGCAATTCTGATTGGTTAATAAAAATTAATTTCAATGCTATTTTTTTCTCTGTAGAACTCCTGTTTGGCTGCAAACAACTCAGGTTCCCAAAAGAATCCCTGCATTTGGCCAACAATCTAACAAGAAAGATATGAATAATTTGAGCTAATTTACAAAAACAAGATGATTAACAAAAAAGTTTGATTTCTCATGTACAAGAAAACAAGAAGAATACTAACCTAACTGCTCGCTTTTGAAGATTGGTTACAAGCATTAGAGCATGTAGTAGGAACCATCCATGGTGCGTGAGATATTTTTTAAAAATATGATAGAGACCTTCATACTTAACTATGGATTCAAGTATGTTATCTACTAACATAGAACATAAAGTATTCACTTCATTCTTGGATAAAAGTACATCTGAGTGAGATATCTTTTTCTCACTGGTTGTTTGATCTTGTCAACCTCCCATTTTGATATCATTAGATAGTAAACATGCATAATTCTTTCATGATCATTCCTTTAAGCTCGACTAATAGCTTGATTCTCTACTAAGGGATTCTAGATAACGCTAAGTAAAACCATTCTTAAGGCCCCTATAAGACTTATTCCTTCTGAACAAGCTTTTGTCGGTGCAAGAAGACCATTGATATCACTCTTAGGGTCAATAGGAGAATTTATTGATATATGTCGTTGTTTTACATCAAGTTTCCCATCCATATAGAGAATATCTCAGTCTAAAGTCCATACAAAGAGAGAATTGAGTTGCTCCATGTTCAGGTTCAGAGAATCAAGTAACTAACTAAATGTTATGACTCTCTTTTTTGTCCTACCATGGAGTCTGATCAATTCAATAACAAATTTCATTTTCACTATAATATCTGGATCTAACTGTCATCTTATTTCATTTAGTTAGATTTTGAACTCAGAGAACTTATTTCTCTTTGCCACTAAGGAAGGATGAACATAAATTTGAGATGCCAGATTTTGTTCGTAAAAGGATTATGGATTCTTTGGAATTCTTTTAAGCAACTCCTTCTATAAATATGTCGGTTTCAGGCGTACCATTGTATCCCTTATTCTTGGAACGCTTACCCTCTATACATTTTCGCTACAATTATGATATATAGTGAAATAATATCCCTTAGCTCTTCCAATGCTCGGGCTTTCTTATCAATAGAATTGTTAAGGGAAGCTCATTTCTACTCCATATCAGCACCAGACTTTAGACTTACAACACAAAGAGTGTTGTATAGCTCTTTGATGTTATTTTGGAATGGAGTTCTAGAAAGAACTTTGCAATTTTTATTTCAACCTTTTTCAATACTTTCCACACAAGACTTTGCACGTTTTGAGTAGTGTGCCCTTCTTCAGGACCAGAATAGCAAGAAAATTTAAAATTATTTCTCTAGTCTTGTTGGCATAACCCTCTCATCTTCTCTCATAAAAATCTCGAACAAATTATAGTTGATTCCAAAATGCTCTTAATTTTTGCCTAAGATCTCAACATCACTATATGTATAAGGTTTGAATTTTTTTTGCAAGAGGGCATAAATAATTGAAGACACCAATTATACCCTCATCTTCCTGTAAAGACAAATCTTTGTTGTTCAAGTTGTAGAAGGCAATGCCCACCTTTTATTTCTAGAACTCGGCTTTCCAATTAAGAAGCAAGCTAGATGGAGCAATGATTATTGGGTGACAATTTGGAAACACCTTCATAAATGACTAAAGAAATACAATGGTGAGTCGGGTTTTTCTAGTGCCAGGTGAATGTGAGATAATGCATCCTCCCTTACTATCGGATAGAGGCTCTCTCAGCCTCTCAAGAGCTATATCTCCAGCTAGGTTTTACTACCCGAACTCAAATCCTCTATGTTGATGAGGATACATGGTAGTTCTGACACTTATAGGAACTAAATACCAAATGGTTCCTTCTCCATAAATAGGAGAATCCTGGACTATAGAAGAATAAAAAAATCTGAAGCCATCAATATCCAAGACTGATGGCAAGTCTTTAAACTATTTTCTTCCATACCTCCCTCGAGTTATATAAGACTACACATTACAACAGTTAAGAATTTAAGAGTGAATCAAAAATAAATATGAGAGCAAAGTTAAATAAAATCAAAGATCAGTATAAATATTAACTTATGAGCAAAGAAAACTCATAAACTAATTCCATTTATTGCTATAAACTTTTAGCCACAACAAAAGCTACTACTGTCACTACAATAAAAGACAAAATCTATTAAATCAATAAGACCATATGTTGTAAATTAAAATGGATAGCAGTTGATAAGAAAAATCTTGTACACTTACAAAAAAAGGGAAGGTGTAATTTTTCTCCAAAACCACATGGGAACAAACTTTATAGATAAGTCCAATTTGTTCATCTATAAAAAAATGTTGGTTCCCTGTATGATAGCCACATATTTGTCCACTCTACATCAGAAAAACCAATGGATTTGTAAAGCCAATATTTGATTCTGAGGTACACTAATCCATTACATCAAAAAGACTATCCATTTTCTTTTCCCAATCTTTTTCTCTGGGGGAGGGGGGAGGTTTCTCGTATTCAAATTGGAATATTAAAGAGAGTGTATCTTTGATAGGAACCTATTCTTTCTCTTCATGAAAAATGATTTTATCACAATCAGCACCATGTACTATAGAGTAAACAAAAAACTTCACAAATTTCGATTCTTTGAGAGTCTTCTTCTAAGTTTCTCAAAGATTAATATTTGGTACTGAATCATTAACCTCACAGTCCTCTTCAGAAAAGGATTCAGACTAGCGATGGGTCCAAATAAGATTTTGGTGGATTTTTGAAAGTGCACAAAAGGGGCTGGTATGGAGTGGTTGACTCTATTTTTTAGCATAATTTTTTAGATGGCGAGGATGCCTGAAGCTTAGAGGTGGAGTACGATTATTCCATTATATAAAAACAATGGCAAAATTTAGGATTGCAATAATTATAGGGGTATCAAGTGTTGAGTCACACAATAAAGGTTTAGGAGAGGGTGGTAGAGTTGAGGTTGCAGATTTATTACTATTTCTAAAAATTAGTTTGTATTTATGCTAGGGCAATCTACTAATGAATCCATCCATCTTTTCGAGATACTGGTGGAGCGGTATAGGGAAATGAAGAATGATTTACACATGGTGTTTATCGACTTAGAGAAGGCCTATGATAGAGTTCCAGGGAGTTTCTTTGGAGGCATTAGGAGTATAGAGGTGTACCTATAGTGTATGTTAGGAAGATTAAGGATATGTACGATGAAACCAAGACTCAGGTTACGATGGGGAAGGGGACTCCAATACCAGTTGAAATTGATAATTTGGTGTTTTCCACAAGTCATGAGAATCCAATACTGCTGTCATTGTTCATTGGGAATTAATAATCATAGTGATCACAACCCTAGTTTATATCTATAATTGATTTGAACCATTAAAATTTTAGCTTTGGGTTCTGAAGCAAGTCGAAACTTTAATCATTGTTTGATTGATAAAACCCCCCATTTTATCTTTTTGCAATATTTATTTAAATTCAACTTGTAGCTATAGTTTCAAATTAGTTTAATCGCCACTCATATTGTTCCTCATGGATTTGACCCCGACTCCGAAGTTGGGTTATATATTGACAACGATCACTTATACCCATTCAAGAGTGTAATTTGAGCGTTATCAAAAATGGCGCCGTTGCCGGGAAATAATTTAGCGTATTGAGTTGGTTTGAAATTTTTGCCTAGTTGCTTGAATTCAAACTTATAAATATTTTTTTTTTAGTTTTCTTTTATTTTTTGTGTTAGGCAGATTTTTATTTTAGTTTACTTATTACTATGGCATCGTGGAATGAACATGAGCTTGGTGGTTGGAAATCTTATCTTGATGATCCATGTCCATATTGTGATGGACCTCACTTTTGGCAAGATTATAGATATGCTCCCTAGAGAGAGATGTGTGCACCATCTCCATCCTACCAGGAGTATGATTGTTTTTTATGTGGTGGTCAAGATGGACATTAGAGTGATTGCCAAATGCCCCTCCCCCTATTGTGCTAACCCAAATTCTAGTTCTTCTTATGAGTTTGATAGGTCTTATAGTTAATAAAAGGAAGAATAAAGCACCAAAAAGAGTGGTATTGAGGCTATTTTTCAATGAATGTTGGATCTCAAAAAAGAAACGTATGATATTATAGTTATATGCGTCAAGACATGAAGTCAATCATTCATGAGGAGATGGATATAGAGGTCAATCATTCAAAGAGTTCTTCTATGTTATATTTAGATGATATCTTGTCTGTAGAATCATTTAAAATAATGAAAGAGTGTGAAGATAAGGAGCATGAACCCTATATTAATGTTGAGCTTGATGTTGAACAACCATCAGTGATTTTCCAACCAACCTAACCAACCATGAGAGATGATGCCATAATTGAGGACGTGGTGCTAGAGGAAAAAGAAGAAAACAAGAAAATATCTAATAAAGACTCTAGCCCAATTCGAAGTAAAGATGTAGAGAAGGTGAATAAAAGTGAGTGTGTAGTAGATAGTGTAAATTTTTAAGTAGGATTGATTGGGCCTCATTCAAAGAACTTTTCTACATTATGTTTAGATGACATCTTGTTTGCCGAATCATTTAAAATAGTAGAAGAGCATGAAGATGAGGAACAAGAATCCTATATTCTTGATTTTACATTATACAAGCAACAAAAAAACACACCTTACTTTAAGGCCAAGTGGTTTACCACATTGTAAGGTCTCGCAAAGTTCCCTCGTAGTTTGAGCCTTAGGGCATGTCGAGTGAGACGTGATTCCAGCCCTAAAAGATTGAGAAGTGGCTTCCTAAGTGAGTATCATACTAACCATGTAGAATTTGCCTAATTTCGACCTTTTCTCACGTGGGAAATCTAATAAGATTTCCATCGATATAAGATTTTCCTAAATCGGACACTCGGGTAAGAAGTTATGGCCAATTTAAGCCTTCATCGTAAAAGCTGGGTCATTTGAGAGCCTAGCGCGCTGCGGAGAGGGTGCATTTTGCAATTGTCAATTTCCAGTGGGACTCCGCAATAGTGGCGCATCGCGGAGTAGTCCCAGGTCTCAACCAGTGGGAAAATGCATGGCTCCACATCGCGGAGGCTGTCAATTTCCCAATTGTCATTTTCCAGAGAGCCAATGCGATTAGTGGCACATTGCGGAGGCCTTCGAAATTGGGTTCCAGTTTAATTTTTCCAGTTTTGTACAGATGTTTAAAAGGGCATTTTGGACCTTTTTCAAAGCCTATAAATCATGGAAACACTGGATAAAACCCATTTGCAAGCATTCTATGAGGGTTTTATCAAGTATCCTCTCAACAAGAACCCTAAATACTCAAAACCTCTTCCATAAATCTCAAGAATCCACCATGGATTTTCTAAATTGAGTCAAGATTCTAGGTCCACAAGTGAAGGGTCTCAAGAACCCTCATTCTAGAGCAAGAGTAGAGTTCCAAAAGTGAGAGTTCTTCTAAAGCTTCAAATTCAAGGTATGTGGGGTTTTGAACTTGGGTAACCCTTTCACCCTTGTGCCCAAAATGTTTATTTACATCATGATTTTTCTTAAATTATGGTTTTTTTTACATGAGTTTGAATTTGGGTTTTCATCCATATTTATTGAATGCATTATGTTGATATTTCTCAGGAATTGAGAGTTAAATGGCATGATTTCTATATGTTTTCTTGAGTTTTTATAGCTGGATAAACCCCATGACTTTACTCCTTGAGAAGCTTATATTTGAAATGTTTAGATATTAAAGCATATGACTACATTGAGATTTTGAGATGAATTGCTGAAATTTCCAGATTTCCACATGATTTATGAATCTATATGCTATATATTATGCTTTTGATAAGCTTTAAGTTGAAATTGAACTATGGTTTAGTAAGCCCTATTCGAGACTTATGAAATTATAAACTCTCGTGCTATAAGCACCTAGGATTTGAGTATTTTGAGATGGTTGAAAATTGAATTGACCTAATGGTTCGAAAGCTTTGAAATCCACTTTACTATACGAGATTATTGATTTGAATAATGGGTTCGTGGTGAACCATGAGATTATTCTAAAATTATATTTTTATGAGATGAGCACAGGTAATCTAAAGGGAGTAGTATTTAGCACCAAGAGGGTAAGCTACTATTGTTTCTTACCCCAAAAACTATGTGCCACCGTAGGATGTGAGCCTAAGGCTGATTATATTATGATTATGAGTGGGCCTGAGGCCGATTTAATTATGTGGGCTTGAGGCCGATTTTCATTTAGTGATCACTAGACCTAGGTTATACTCCTTGGCAAGAGTATGACGCTCCTCCCCAACGTGGGGTCTCTTTCTTAGGAGGACAAAATGTTGGACACCATGTAGCTCGCATGATTTATGTCGGTTACGATAACCTCCCTTGCCTTTCGAACTTCAAAATTAAATGCTTATTTTCCTTCCCTATAAGCTATTTTCCCTAAATGGTTGAATTGCAAAGATATTCCCTAATCAAGGTATTGATTTGAGATAAGATATTTTCTAAAGTAAATGAAATGCCTTCAAGTATGTTTTCAAGTTTTATGATTTCGAATTCCAAGTATATGAGTTTCTATATGACTGTGAAGTGTTGAGCATTGAAGAACTTTTGCTCTCTTGAGATATATGCATAACTTGAAAGTGTGGTTTGAAATCCCTTAGCCTTTGGGCATTAAGAGTAAGAGAAGCTTTCCAATTTTAAAGTTAAACAATGATGACTCACGAGATTGTGTTACATGCTTCATTCTACATGACTTATGATTTTTATATTTTATACTTGTTCAAGCTATGTGAGTCATCTCAGTATGCATACATGATTTTATGGAAGAAAATATCGTTTCTACTTTGTACATATGCATACACCCCTGCATACTCAGTACATTCCAAAGTACTGATCCACATATATGTCTATGTGCTATACTGTGTCTTAATGTAGGTTCAGGTGCTCAGTCCCAGCCTCACCCGTGATTCTCTGAGCACCTTGCCTATATTTTCTACAGTGGTGAGTCCTCCTGGTTCGAGGACCGATCTTCAGATGTTTACTGTGCTTGAGAGACTATGTTTTATCTTCAGTTTATTTCGAGATAGTTAGGGCCTGTCTCAATGGCTCTCTAGATTTTGATTCATTGAGTCTTTGTCAGACTAGTATCTAACTTGTGATATGGTTATGTGAGTGTTTATGTTTATCCTTATCTTGAATTGGGTGTTTTTGGGTAGAAACCGGCTCTAAGGGTTATCTTGGGGCTACTTGTAGCCTTAAGCATCGTGTGATATCCCGGGAGGTGATTTTGGGTCGTTACAAACTTGGTATCAGAGCCTAAGGTTTGTAAGGAGTCCTAGGGAGTCTAACAAGCCGCGTTGAGTAGAATCTTGATCATCGGTGTAGTGCGCCATATCTATGAGTAAGAGGCTACGAGATGTTTTAGGAAAAAGTTATTTCTTCTTTTAGATTCTATCATGCTTATAGCTGTCCCTCTTATCTAGTTATCCGTGCTCTTATATTTTCAGAAAAAAATGCCTCTTCGAAGAGCAAATGTCCGCTGAAACAATGATGAGTAACCCCCACCTATTAATCCCTTAAATGAGGCGGTGTCCCACGCTGAGTTTAGGGTGGCCTTTCAGGCATTAGCCCAAGAAGTCACCGCAAATATTAAGGCCAATAACCAGGCCCCAGTTTTTAATCAGTAGGGTGGTGGTGTAGCTGCGACTTGGATTCATGACTTTATGCAGATGAATCCGCCTGAGTTCTATGGGTGAAAGATAGACGAGGACCCTCTATTGTACTTAGAGGAGGTGAGGAAGATCACTAATGTGATGTAAGTTTTAGAAGAAGAAAGTGTTGTGTTGGCATCCTACAGATTGAAAGATATTGCTTATGATTGGGTTGTATCGTGAAAGAAGGGTAGAGGTGAGAATGCCGCTCCTATGACTTGATAATTATTCCAAGATACCTTTTTTGATCAGTTCTTTCCACTTGAGATGAGGGAGGCTAAGATTTAGGAGTTCATGAACTTAAGGCAATGCTCCATGACTGTTAAGGAGTATTGCTTGAAGTTCAATCAGTTTGCCAAGTATGGTTCAGATTTGATTTCTGACACTCGGGCTGGTATGAGTAAGTTTGTGACCTATGTTTTTGGGATGGTACTGAAGGAGTGTAGGAATGCGATGTTGCATAAGGATATGGATCTCTTGCTAGGTTAATGACTCATGCCCAACAGATGAAGGTAGATAATCTTAGAGAGAGAGATCAGTTAAGGGGTAACAAGAGGACTAGATCTAATCAACACAAGTTTATCCGGCCTAGGTTCCTTGGAGGGAGCCGCCCTCAATTTCAAAGACTTCCACCTGTTCTAGTTCCTTCATCAGCTAGTGCTTCCGCACCTAAAGGTAGGTTGGAGCAAGGTAGTAGGCCTATCATGCCTGGGCCGCAGAACAGTATTGGTAATAGGCCCCATTATCCTTATTGTGATAAATATGGTAGGAACCATATTGGGGAGTGCTTTGAGGATTTGAGGAGTTGTTTTGGTTGTGGCAAACAGGGCCACAGACTTAGAGATTTCTCTCATGCTAGATAGGGGAACAGAGATGCCCGACCTTAGGCACAGGCTGCTAGTGCACAAGCTCTAGTACTTCGTCCCACCCCTGCTCAGGGCGCTTCTTCTAGCACCACTTACGGTCAGTGCCAGAATAGATTCTATGTTTTGCCACCCCGTCGGGAACAAGAGGACTCCTCTAATATTGTTACTGGTATGCTCTATGTATTTTGTCTTGATGTGTATGTTTTGTTGGACCCCGGGTCAAATCTCTCTTATGTGACCCTACTTGTAGCTGTGAATTTCAAAATGAGTCTCGAAAAGATCTCCGAGCCTTTTCTAGTTTCTACACCAGTCGGAGAGTCTATTGTTGCTAAACGAGTGTATCGAAATTGACCTGTTACTGTGCTTCATAGAGTCATACTTGCGGATTTGATAGAGTTAGACATGATAGATTTTGACCTCATTCTGGGTATGGATTGGCTTCATTCTTGCTATGCATCTATAGATTGTTGTAACCATATGGTCAAGTTTCAGTTTCCTGATGAACCAGTGTTTGAGTGGTCCGGGAGTTTGGTATCTCCCAAGAGTCATTTTATCTCCTATATCAAAGCCAGAAAGCTTATATCCAAAGGTTGCATCCACCACCTTGTTAGGGTCAAGGACACTAAGTATGAGACTCCAACCATCTAGTCAGTTGATGTTGTTAATGAGTTTTCTGATGTCTTTTTGGAAGATCTCCTAGGGGCACCTCCCAATAGAGAGATAGATTTTGGGATTGACCTTCTTCCCGACACTCGTCTTATTTCTATTCTGCCATATCGTATGGCACCTACAGAACTCAAGGAGTTGAAGGAGAAACTCAAGGATCTGTTAGATAAAGGTTTTATTAGGCCCAGTATTTCTCCTTGGGGCACACCTATTTTGTTCGTTCAAAAGAAAGATGGATCATTGCGTATGTGCATTGACTACTATCAACTTAACAAAGTCACAGTCAAAAATAAGTATCCTCTTCCGAGAATTGATGACCTATTTGATCAGTTGCAAGGAGCAAGTTATTTTTCCAAGATAGACCTTAGATCCGGCTATCATCAGCTTAAGGTGAGAGATTGTGATATTCCAAAGACAGCCTTCCGAACTCGTTATGGTTATTTTGAGTTTCTAGTCATGTCTTTCGGGCTAACCAATGCCCCAGCAACTTTCATGGACCTCATGAATTAAGTGTTCAAGCAATACCTTGATACGTTTGTCATTGTCTTCATAGACGACATCTTTGTGTACTCCCATAATGAGAATGACCATGCAACTCACCTTAGAATTGTCTTGCAAACTCTTAGGGATCACCTATTATTTGCTAAATTCAGTAAGTGTGAATTTTGGCTAAGGTCTGTAGCTTTCCTGGGTCATGTTATTTCAGCCGAAGGTATTAGAGTTGATCCCCAAAAGATAGAAACTGTCAGAAACTGTCCTAGACCTATCTCTCCGTCTGACATTAGAAGTTTCTTAGGTCCAGCGGGCTATTATTGTTGTTTTGTTGAGGGTTTCTCTTCCATTGCTTCTCCTATGACCCGGTTGACCCAAAAGAAGGTTAAATTCTAGTGATCCAATTCCTGTGAGAAGAGTTTTCAGGAGTTGAAAACTCGACTCACTTCAACCCCTGTGTTGACTTTGCCTGATGGTACTGATGGTTTTGTGGTGTATTGTGATACCTCTAGAGTTGGTTTGGGTTATGTGTTGATGCGAAGAGGTAAGGTTGTACCCTATGCCTTTAGATAGTTGAAGCCGCATGAAAAGAACTACCCGACCCATAATCTTGAGTTAGTTATTGTGGTTTTTTCTTTGAAAATTTGGAGACACTAACTTTATGGTGTCCATATTGATGTGTTTACTGATCATAAAAGCCTGTAATACGTATTTACCCAGAAGGAGTTGAATCTTAGGTAGAGGAGGTGGTTAGAGTTGTTGAAAAATTATGATATAAGTGTGTTGTATCACCCGAGCAAGGCCAATATGGTGGCAGATGCCCTTAGCAAATTGCCCATGGGTAGTGTTGCATATATTAAGGAAGGTAAGAGAGAGTTGGCTCGTGATGTTCATTGTCTGGCTAGGTTGGGTGTTAGATTGCTTGATTTAGCAGAGGGGAGTACGTTGGTGTAGAGTAGTTCTAAATCTTCTTTAGTTTCAGAAGTGAAGGAGAAGCAGGATAGGGATCCTAGTTGGGTCAAACTGAAGGAGTCAGTTAAAGGACCAAAAGGTTGAGGTTTTCTCCCAAGGGGGAGATGGAGTGTTGAGATTGTATGGTAGGTTGTGTGTCCCGTGTGTTGATGATTTGAGGTAGAGGATTATGAGTGAAGCGCATGGCGTGCGGTATTCTATTCATCCCGGTACTACCAAGATGTATCATGACTTGCGGGAAATCTATTGGTGGAATGGCATGAAAAAAGACATCACTGAGTTCGTAGCAAAGTATGCAACGTGTCAAAAGGTTAAGGTAGAGCACCAAAGATCGGGTGATGTGATGGAAGAGTTTAGTATACCCACTTGGAAGTGGGAGATAGTGAATATGGACTTCGTGATCGGGTTGCCTCTTTTGTGTCATCATCATGATTCTATTTGGGTTGTTACGGATAGGTTGACTAAGTCTGCAAATTTATTGCCCGTGCATACATCTTATACGACTGAGGATTATGCTAGATTGTATGTCCGGGAGTTGGTCAGACTACATAAAGTTCCTTTGTCTATCATTTCGGATAGGGGTACTCAATTTACATCTCAGTTTTGGAGAGCGTTTCAGCTGGATCTTGGCACCCAAGTTATTTTGAGTTTAGCTTTTCACCCGCAGACAGATGGTCGGGCAGAGAGGGCCATTCAAACCCTAGAGGATATGTTGAGGGCATGTGCTCTTGATTTCAAAGATAGTTGGGATGAGCATTTGCCATTGATAGAGTTCGTCTATAACAATAGTTTCCATGCTAGCATTGAGATGACACCATTTGAGGCTTTGTATAGTAAGAGGTGTAGATCACCCATAGGTTGGTTTGAAGTGGGTGAAGCTACTGCATGTGGGACTGATACAGTGTTCGAGGCTATGGAGCAAGTTAAGTTGATTAGAGAAAGGTTGAAGACCTCTCAAAGTCGTCAAAAGTCTTATGCTGATGTGAGGAGGATAGATCTTGAGTTTAAGGTTGGTGATTTGGTGTACTTGAAGATTTCACCCATGAAAGGGGTAAAAAGGTTTGGTAGGAAAGGGAAGCTTAGTCCCTGTTATGTTGGCCCGTATCGAGTTTTGAGTCGTGTTGGTAGAGTGGCCTACGATGTTGAGTTGCCCCCGGAGTTGTCTGCCATTCATCCTATCTTTCATATCTCCATGCTTAAAATGTATATCAGTGATTCAATTGTGGTTGATCCTTCAAGGAGTGTTGATATTCAAGATATCCTTTCCTTTGATGAGATTCTCGTAGAGATCCTAGATTTTCAGATCCGTAGTCTAAGGAACAAAGAAGTTCCCTTGGTCAAAGTTTTATAGCGGAATCAATTTGTTGAGGGTGATACTTGGGAGGCAGAAGCTGACATGCAATCCAAGTACCCGCACCTCTTTTCCGCGAGTTCAGACCAATTTGAAGGTACCATTCTTCCTTGATTCAGCTTTTCTAATCTAAAGTTCATCTATGCATCTATTCTTGTATGAGTTCGTGTATTTTCTAGAGTATTCATGAGTTTAGAGAGACCTTGAACCATTTAGTCCTTGTTTCGGATGTGTGTACTCTGTTTTTCTTTATTCCTAGCCTAACTCGCAACATTCGAGAACGAATATTCCCAAGGGGGGATATTGTAATGTCCCATAAATTTCCTTCATAGTTTGAGCCTTAAGGGGTGTCGAGTGAGACGTGATTCCAGCCCTAAAAGATTGAGAAGTGGATTTCTAAGTGAGTATCGTGCTAACCATGTAGAATTTCCCTAATTTCGACTTTTTCTCACATGGGAAATCTTATAAGCTTTCCATCGATATAAGATTTGCCCAAATCGGACACTCGGGTAAGAAGTTATGGACAATTTAAGCCTTCATCGTAAAAACTACGTCATTTGAGAGCCTAGCGCATCGTGGAGAGGGAGCATTTAGCAATTGTCAATTTCCAATGGCACTCTGCGATAGTGGCGCATCGCGGAGGAGTCCCAGGTCCCAACCAGTGGGAAAATGCATGGCCCCGCATCACAAAGGTTGTCAATTTCCTAATTGTCATTTTCCAGAGAGCCAGCGCGATTAGTGGCACGTCGCGGAGGCCATCAAAATCGGGTTCCAGTTCAATTTTTCCAGTTTTGCACAAACATTTAAAAGGGCATTTTGGACCTTTTTCCAAGCCTAAAAAATCGTGGAAACACTAGATTAAACCCATTTGCAAGCATTCTATGAGGGTTTTATCAAGTATCCTCTCAACAAGAACCCTAAATACTCAAAACCTCTTCCATAAATCTCAAGAATCCACCATGGATTTTCTAAATTGAGTCAAGATTCTAGGTTCCCAAGTGAAGGGTCTCAAGAACCCTCATTCTAGAGCAAGAGTAGAGTTCCAAAAGTGAGAGTTCTTCTAAAGCTTCAAATTCAAGGTATGTGGGGTTTTGAACTTGGGTAAGCCTTTCACCCTTGTACCCAAAATGTTTATTTACATCATGATTTTTCTTAAATTATGGGTTTTTTACATGAGTTTGAATTGGGGTTTTCACCCATATTTATTGAATGCATTATGTTGATATTTCTCATGAATTGAGAGTTAAATGGCATGATTTCTACATGTTTTCTTGAGTTTTTACAGTTGGATAAACGCCATGACTTTACTCCTTGAGAATTTTATATTTGAAATGTTGAGATATTGAAGGATATGACTACATTGAGATTTTGAGATGAATTGCTGAAATTTCCAGATTTCCACATGATTTATGAATCTATATGTTATATATTATGCTTTTGATAAGCTTTAACTTGAAATTGAACTATGGGTTAGTAAGCCCTACTCGAGACTTTTGAAATTATGAACTCTCGTGCTATAAGCACCCATTATTTGAGTATTTTGAGATGGTTGAAAATTGAATTAACCTAATGGTCCGAAAGCTTTGAAATCCACTTTACTATACGAGATTATTGATTTGAATAATGGGTTCGTGGTGAACCATGAGATTGTTCTAAAAGTAGATTTCTATAAGATGATCGCAGGTAATCTAAAGGGAGTAGTATTTAGCACCAAACGGGTAAGCTACTATGGTTTCTTACCCCAAAAACTACGTGCCACCGTAGGATATGAGCCAGAGGCTGATTATATTATAATTATAAGTGGGCTGAGGCCGATTTGATTATGTGGGCCTGAGGCTGATTTTCGTTTAGTGATCACTAGACCTAGTTATACTCCTTGGCAAGAGTATGACACTCCTCCCACACATAGGGTCTCTTCCTTAGGAGGACAAAACGTTGGACTCCATGTAGCTCGCATGGTTTATGTCGGTTATGAGAACCTCCCTTGCCTTTCGAACTTCAAAATTAAATATTTTTTTTCCTTCCTTATAAGCTATTTTCCCTAAATGGTTGAATTGTAAAGATATTCCCTAACAAGGTATTGATTTGAGATGAGATATTTTCTAAAGTGAATGAAATGACTTCAAGTATGTTTTCAAGTTTTATGATTTCGAATTCCAAGTATATGAGTTTCTAAATGACTGTGAAGTGTTGAGCATTGAAGAACTTTTACTCTCTTGAGATATATGCATGACTTGAAAGCGTGGTTTGAAATCCCTTAGCCTTTGGGCATTGAGAGTAAGAGAAGTTTTCCGATTTTGAAGTTAAACAATGATGACTCACGAGATTGTGTTACATGCTTCATTCTACATGACTTATGAGTTTTATATTTTATACTTGCTCAAGCTAATGAGTTATCTCATTATGAATACATGATTTGATTGAAGAAAATATTGTTACTACTTTATACATATGTATGCACCCCCACATACTCAGTACATTCCAAAGTACTGATCCACATATATGTCTATGTGCTACATTGTGTCATAATGTAGGTTCAGGTGCTCAGTCCCAGCCTCACCCGTGATTCTTCGAGCACCTTGCCTACATTTTCTAGAGTGGTGAGTCCTCCTGGGTTGAGGACCGATATTTAGAGGTTTACTGTGCTTAAGAGACTATGTTTTTTCTTTAGTTCATTTCAAGTCAGTTGGGGCCTGTCCCAATGGCTCTCTAGATTTTGATTCATAGAGGCTTTTTCAGACTAGTATCTGACTTGTGATATGTCGAGAGGGATCACTATTGTGGTTTTATTGAGATTTATCTATGTTGTGGTCATATGAACCAATTATCCTTTCTTATTTCCTTTCTTGTGATATGGCTATGTGAGTGTTTAAGTCTATCCTTATCTTAAATTAGGTGTTTTGGGGTAGAAACTAGCTCTAAGGGTTAGCTTGGGGATACTTGTAGCCTTAAGAACTGTGTGACCTCCCAGGAGGCAATTTTGGGTCGTTACAATGCTCAATCCATTACTCGACTTCTTAATTTTTGTACCACCCCCATGATCGACGCAAGAAGATGGACTCTAAGTTGTGTGTGAAATTCTTATCCTCAAGGTGGAGGAAAAAGCTGAGTTGGGTCATGCCACGATACTAAATTAGGCACTTCTTGTGAGTCGACCCAAGGTATTTTGTTGTTTGTATTCATATTTAGTGATTGACATCAGATCTTCGGACACATGGTTCCATAGGTATGTTTCTAACTCTCTTGTTTTGGTTTGACGCATTGTGGACATTGCATGATTTTAAGTTGAGGGTGGGGCTACTTATGTGTGTTGATGTCCTCTTGGGGCTTTTGTCGTTGTGCCTCTTTTTCCCGGAGTCTTGTTCTTAGTAGAGCTGGCATGTTTAGACATATTTGTGATTTGTTGTGGTTAACTGGGGGAAGAATAAGTATCTAAGCCAGTGGACATATTTTTGTTGATTTTTCTTGGAATGATAAATACTCCTCCAATTGTCTATTTAGTAACTGTGTGATGTGTATCTATATGTGACTACTGTGAATATTTTTATGGCATTAGTACTAGGGACATGATAATCACTACTAATAATTACATGAACTGAATGGGTAGTAGCTTGTGATGTACCTTTGTGCCATGTGTGTGTGAGATACTACCTAGTTCCCATTGTGTGTTAAATCTAGAACTTGCCCGGTTGGTCTTGCCTTGGTTGTAGGATAACGGTTAGGAAAGGATCATAGGCCATTATTGATATTAGTCCACGTTTAGCCTAAATGACCTTCCATGTGTGAATAATATCCTTTGATCCTGATTTTGAGTCTGCATGCCTATTTTTATTATACCTATCACCTTCCCATTTGTATCACAATGAACCTGTTTTAGCCCTGGTCCTCCTTGGACATTGTGCACTTTGACTTAGGAAAATACCCTAAGTTAAGGGCGGCTATCATAGTGTTGCGTAATGTAAAGTGAGTATGAAGAAGGGTTATAAAAAAATAGGCAAGGATGGGTGTGGTAGAAAAAGAATGAGAAAAGAAAAGTTATGAAAAAAAGAAAATGAATGAATAAAAACTGCACCCAACTTGAATGTTCTTTAATTAAGAAAGGGAGAAATAAGGTAAAGGTTGATAAGTGAGACCCCAAAAATAGTGTAGTGCCAAGGAGGCTTAGTTACTTTAAATATCCTTGTGTATCATACCATCCCCAAGCCTACATTAAAAGCTGAAGAAAAATCCTATAGTGATCCTAACTTAACTATCTGAAAGCTTCGGTAATGAAAATAAGGGCAAGTTTATGGTATTTTGCATGCATTGACTGAAACTTCTTTTTGAAAGTGTCTCTTGAAATTCCCTGCATTGACATGCTTGAGTTCACATATAAGTAAGGAGGGACTTCTTTATTGTAAGGGCACATCAGTTGCATTTCTAGTTGCCTACTTGTTTGGGAAGTGTAATTTGTATATAGGCATGGTTATTGTTGCTAATTTGATGCCATATCTTTATTCCTGTGTGTCACATTGTTGATCTTCATTGATATACATAGTTGGGTTTAGAGTGATTGAAGTTGGAGATGGTAAATATGTTTTGAGCTAAAATGGATGATTGACTGCCGAATGTGCTTTGTATCCTTTTCGTTATGTTTTAGTTGCTTGAGGACAAGTAATTGTTTTAAGTTGAGGGTGTTGATATATGAACAGATGCTAACACATTTGAGTCTTTTAACTGAGAATAATTGCAATGTCTTAAGCAACTTTTATCATTTTTGATTGTTTACTCTTTGATATTGCAGTAAAAGTCAAGATGCAAGAGAACCAGCAATAATGGAAGTAAAAATGTTCATTTCTGAGCTAGTAGAGAGGGAAGTATAGATGACAACTTGTCTGATACATCGTTAGCTTTGTGATAAGCTATCAGAGTTGCCGCCAGCCTTAGACAGAGAATAGGATTCAGCTGGAAGAAGTAACGATGATCTGTGATAAGCCATCAAGCTCGTCGTTAGGCTTAGGCAGGGAATGGCACTTGAAGTGAAGAAGCAACGACAATTCTAATAAGTTGTTACTTGTCTGATAGGCCGTCAGGCTTCATCGTCAGCTAAAGACAAAACTTGTTCAAATGTGAAGAGGAGCTGATGACATTGTTGATAAGGCATCAGACTCCTGATAAGCCATCACACACGTCATTGTCTATCCAAGAAAATATTGTGATCTGTGATTTTGTTTTCTGAATTAGGCTGAAGTATTTAAAGCATATGTTAGGGTTTTCTAATGATCTGAAACTTATTCCAAAGGAAAAGACACCTCTATTTGGGGCTCTAAACTTAGAATTCAATTTTCAATTATTTGATTGAGTTGTGGGATATTCTTCTTGAACTTGGAAGAGAATCAACTTCAGACTTCATCTTTTGTAAGTTTAATTTCTCTAAATGATGAATACAATGGTTTCTATCTCTTTCTATATCATGTGGAACTAAAACCCACAACTGGGGTTGTGGGATCTACGATTATTCCTCCATGGATTTAATAGTTGGTTAGGGTTTGAGTAATTGTGGGGACATCTTGATAATTCCTTTGTAATGATAGTTATCTATTGGTTGCAAACAATAGATCCCGGCGTATGTTGATTTTCTCGAACTGAGAAATAAACTAAAGGTAGCGAATTATCAATGAGGATTTGGGAAGGTTAAGTTCTCATCTAATGATTAATGTTCTAACAAGATTGATCAACTCGAGATAAAATCCAAATGAATAGAATGTTTTCCTAAGTTTGAGAGAATTGGGGAGTTCAACATCTAGGTAGGTTGAGAAACACTTAGATGGACTGTTGAAACTGATAATTGAGTGCTTCCCACAAGTCATGAGAATCCAATACTGCTTTCATTGTTCATTGGGAATTAATAATCATAGTGATCACAACCCTAGTTTCTCTCTATCATTGATTTGAACCAGTGAAATTTTAGCTTTGAGTTCTAAAGCAAGTCGAAACTTTAATTACTGTTTAATTGATAAAACCCCCCATTTTATATTTTTGCAACATTTGTTTAAATTCAACTTGTAGCTATAGTTTCAAATTAGTTTAATTTCCACTCACATTGTTCCTCGTGGATTCGACCCCGACTCCAGAGTTGGGTTATATATTAACAACGATCGCTTACACCCATTCAAGAGTGTAATTTGAGCGTTATCAACAAGGTTCGACTATACCATAAAACTGAAATAAGTCTAATTATTAGAGTGAAATACGTCTTCTAGAGATGGAGGGCTCATCAATATCTGAAGATGGTATCAATACTCCTAGTACTGCATGAACAGTTAGCATACGGATTCTGTTCATGAAATGATGTAGTGTCAAAAAGGGTCAATACATTAAAGTTTATTGACTTGTAAAATAGTGGAGGAAAGCCTAACGTGTATATCATATATATGAAACTGAAACTAGGCTGAATAGGAGGACATAAAAAAATAACTTAACAAGAGAATGATTAACATTATTTATGTTACTTTTGAACTAGATGGTATTTCCGACATCATATACATATATTGGGTTCAAGTTGAATATGTGAATGAAAAATGGAGGGACTAATTTGGAGGTAAGTGAGCATTCACGTAAAGGAAAGTCTAGTTCTCCCACATTGGTGGGAGAAAGAAACTTTCTTATTTTTTTATTAAGAAACACACCTTCATATGGATAGTGAGGCAAGAACAAAGAGATGCCTCGCACCGTAACCGTCGTCACTCGCTCGATTTTGACTTCGGCTTCGGCTTTAGAAAATAATTGAGATATTAATTTGTTAGACAAAGTTTATTTAAAATTTGGAAAACAAGTGAAATTTTTAATCCAAATCCAATGAAATTTTTTTTCTCAATGTGCAGATGTGTTTTGGATGCTATGAAAGTGCATACGCAACACACCTCAAAGGGACGCGACCCTTCGAAGAAGTGGCACACTATTTTCAAAAAAGGGTGACGTGCACGCGCAGGTCAGGTGCAGACCTAGTGCAGGTCCAGCGCAAAGCCACTAGAATGGACAAAAGGTCACCTAAGGTAACAGGTCAGGCACAGCTACAATGCAGACCAGGCACAAATGACGTGACTGTTCAGAAATGGTGCCTCTTTCCATGAACCATTGCTTCCTTTATCTAGGGAAACCTAGTTTCTATAAATACCTGAACTTCTCCTCAGGCATAGGTACGATTTTAAGAGATAAAAACATTCTTCTTCTTCTTCTAAAAAACTTTATCTAGAGAGGGGTTGAGAGAATATCGAAGGGAATGGGTTTACGGCCTATGACAAGTCAGCATGGTGGTAACTCTACCTAATAGACTGGAGATCCAAAGAGCTAGGTTCAAGAAGATCAAACAAAGTTGTAACTGACGGTTCAACATTGTCAATATACTCAACCCATTTTAATGAGGTAGACAATGTTTAGGAAACAAGGATAAGGCTTATGGTGGGAAGCTTTTTAAAGGTTATCTAAATATGGCAAATTTGACCAAATAGTTTAATCGATAGGATTGAACATTTAGAAATCACCTATGTTAGGGTAAAGCAGAATTCGCTTCTAGGAGAATGTTAGTAAAGGCCTATTCTTTATGCTCTTATGAAACTATGACTATTCATGTCTGAAATGAACAAAACCGTGATAATCATAAACGTTAAAAGGTTGGTTGTGTGAAATATGTTGTCTAGGTGTACATTAAAGTTCGACGATTCAAGGATATCAAGTTTATCAATTGACCGAGTGTATCCGATGCATGTTCACTATGGAAAGTTCAAAGATAAACTCACTTATCCATATGCTATCAGTCTTTACTTTTAGATCACATACTTATCCATAAATTTTTGATAAAACAGCCATTCCCTATTCATGTGGGGCATTGTTCTGTTCAAGTTAGATGTGTGAATAAAAAATGAAAGGAATAATTTAGAGAAAAAGTGAGCATTCACATAAAGAAAATTCTAGTTCTCCCATATTGGTGGGAGAAAACAACTTTTTTGTGTTTTTATTAAGAAACACATTTTTATAGGGATAGTGAGGCAAGAAAAAAGATATGCCTCGCACTATCGTCGCCGTTGCTCACTTGGTTCAGCTTTAGCTTTGGTTTCAAATTTAGATTTAGATTTGTCAAATGATCGATCGAGACATTATTTTTTTGGACAAAGTTTATTTGAAATTTGGAAAACAAGTGAAATTTTTAATCCAAAAATCAAATGGAAATGTTTTTCTCCATGTGCGGATGCATTTTGGATGTCATGCAAGCACATACATAATGCACCTCGAAGGGACACGACCCTTTGAGAAAGTGACACACTATTTCAAAAAAGGGGTGACCTGCGCATGCAGGTCAGGCACAGACCTGGCACAGGTCCAGGGCAGAAGCCACAGGAATGGGCAAAAGGTTACCTGCAGCCACAGGTCAGGCGTAACTCCAACGTAGACTGGGCGCAGGTGATGTGATTATTCAAAAATGATGCCTCTTTCCATGAACCATTGCGTTCTTTTCGAAAGTACACTTAATGGTTATAACTATTTGAACTTCTTCTCAGGTATAGGTACGATTTTAAGAGCTGAAAATATCGTTTTTCTTCTCAAAAACTCTATTGTGATCATCAACAGTTGAGTGTGTTCGAAGATTCTAAAGGTTTGAGGTACCGCTACTTTCAAAAAGTAAACTATTTTATCTTGGGAGGAAAGATTTCATAACCTCGGATGCTTGAGGGGAATAAACTCCTTAAGGACACACCGTGAAGTCAGTGGACTTGGTTCTAAATTCCGCTTCATCTTTATTTTTTAAAAAGCTGATAAACATACTTCATTTGATAGTTTATTTTGATTATTCATTTGAGATTGTGTTGAAGGTGTTGAACTTCATTGTTGTTCTCGAAAACTTGTTCTTGAACTTAGGTTGAAGTTTATATTAAAAACATACAGATTGTGTACCCGAAATAACAATCTTAAGGACTTTAGTATAATCTATATTGTTTGATTTATGGAGATTAAAATATACTGCTTTCTACTTTATTTGAACTTAACAAGTGATTTGAAGACATAAAAACTTCATCACAAGTCAAAGGTCATTCGATTAATGCTTAGAAGAATATAAAACTTCATTGTTAAAATAGAAACAAGTGGTGTTTAAAGTTGTTACAACTTTATAATAAGTATTCTTATATACTAAGCTGATTGTCTTTTTTTGAAAAAAAAATGACTACTATTGGTTATTCAACTGATGGTGTGACAAGTGTAGCAACAATAAATGTTGCTACAAAAAGCCGCACAAGTGTTACGCCTGCAATGGCACTTGCGAAGAAACCCAAAAAAATTTTAGGTATAGATTTTAAACGCTGATAGATTCTTCTAATTGAGGCATGGAAACATCAGACAAAGATGCTCCAAAATTTCCCGAAGATACATCAGACAAAGAGCGGTTCATTATAATGGAGGCATGGAAACATTCATCTTTCTTATGCAATAATTATATCCTAAGTGTCTTCCAAGATGATATGTACAGTGTGTACAGTGGAATAAAGACATTGAAAAAGTTACAAAATGTGATGGAATGAAAATATATAACTGAGGATGTCGGAACTAAAAGGTTCTTTGTTGCAAGGTTCCTTGACCACAAAATAATTGACAATAAGACTGTTGTATCTCAAGTATAGAAATTGCAAGTAATCATTCACAATCTCCTTGCTAAAGGTATGAATTTAGCAAATACCTCGTTTGAACATGTTAAGTGTGTTCTTAGTACTCACATGACCTTTGATGTAGGTTTGATTGTGAATGAGGCATTTCAAGTAGCAGCCAAAATAGAGAAGTTGCAACCTTTGTGGAAGGAATTCAAAAATTACTTAAAATACAAAAAAGAAGGAGATGTCAGTCGAAGACCTCATTGTGAGGTTGTACATTGAGGAATATAACAAAAGCTATAGAGAAGAGGTCGAAAGGGAATTCTGAAATCAGTGGATCCAAAATTATAGAAGATGACCCTAACAACTCAAAGAAATGGAAGAAAGTTGGACAACAAAGCAATCCGCCAAAGAAGAAATTCAAGGGAAATGCTTTAATTGTAGCAACATTAGCCATAAGTTAGTAGATTTTCGTGCCCAAAATAAAGGCAAGAAGGAGGATTAAGCCAACATGGTTGAATCCAAAAATAAAATGGATGATCTATGGGCCAATCTTTTCGAATGTAACTTGGAGGGAAATCCTAGAGATTGATGGATAGATTCTGGTGCCACCCGTCTTGTCTGTGCCAACAAAGACTTGTTTGCTTCATATTCTCTGACTCAAGATAAGGAGAAGATCTATATGGCAAACTCTGCAACAACAAAGGTTGAAAGGATGGGAAAAATCTACTTTAAAATGATGTCGAACAAAGTATTGACTCTCAACAATGTCCTTTTTGTACCAGAGTTGAGAAAGAAATTGATTTCCATATCACTTCTGACCAAAAATGGATTCAAATGTATATTTTATTTTGATAAGGTTGTAATTTGCAAAGGGGAAGTGTATATAGGAAAAATTTACCTCACCGAGGGCCATTTTAAGATGAATGTAATGACTATTGAAATTAATAAAAGTTTTTTTTTCTTCTTACTTCCTTGAGTCTAATGAATTGTGGCATGAACGATTAGGACATGTCAATAGCAAAAATTTGTGAAAATTGATTAACTAAGAAGTTTTTCTTAACTTTGAGTGCAATAAATCAAAATATCAAACGTGTATGGAATCAAAGTATTCTAAGCATCCGTACAAGTCCATGAAACGAATTACAATCCCTTAGACTTAATCCACATAGACATTTGTGATATAAAGTCAACACCGTCTCGTGGTGGGAAAAAGTACTTTATAACTTTTATTGATGATTGCACTAGGTACTGTTATCTCTATTTGCTAAATAGTAAGGATAGAGCAGTAGATGCATTTAGGCAATATAATATAGAAGTTGTAAATCAGTTAAAGAAAAAGATTAAAACAATAAGAAGTGATGGGGGTGGAGAATATGAATCTCTTTTTATGGAAATATTTTTAGAGAATAGAATTGTACAACAAAATACTGCTCTGTATTCACCTCAATCTAATGGGATTTTGAAAAAAAAGAACTGAACCTTAAAGGAAATGATAAATGCCTTACTTAAAAGTTTAGGTTTACCACAAAACTTGTGGGGGAAGCTATCCTTACAGCTAACCGAATACTCAATAGAGTATCCCATAGTAAGACAATATCAATTACATATGAAAAATGAAAATAAAGGAACCCAACTTAAAATATTCTAAAGTATGGTGGTGTTTAGCGAAAGTCCAAGTTCCTATGCCTGGAAAGGTGAAGATAGGACCTAAGACCGTGGACTGTGTGTTCATTAGATATGCTAAAAGCAATAAAGCATGTCAGTTTTTGGATCATGAATCCAAACATCCGATAATTGTTACTCTTCCCACATTGTTAATTTTGCAAAATCATGTGATTTAATGTACAGGAAAAGGCATCTTTTCTACCCCAAACTATACAAGAAAAGTCGAAGCCACACCTAAACTATCTAAGTGCCTATGACACACCTTAACTATATAAAAGTGATAGTATTACCTCCCTGCGATATCCATGCCCAAGTTTAATGAGTGGAGTGCACTCCACTCACCCTCTTATGGTGCCACGTGTCTAATCTTATTTTCCTATTTTATTAAAAACCTAACTCGACCCATTACTTTTTTAACCCATCCAACCCGACCCAACTCTCATAATTTACCCTAAACCTAACCCGATTAAAACATTCATCCATCCAAAGGAAAAGTTATCTGATGAGTGCAAAAACCTGATAGAAGATTCAACTCCATTTTTTTTCAATTTTTTATAAAATTTAAACCCAATAGAAGAGATAAACAATAATTTTTCTGTGTTTTTCTTTGTTGACAATCAAAAAATATTTTTTTATCTCTCTTTAGTTGAATTTGATTGGGTTGATTTCAATGGAAGTAGTACGATCTAGGATAAAAACTAAAGGTTACGATCATCTATGTAGGAACTACTAATTTTCAGTTCAAAGGTTAGCTTTTTTCTTTCCTAAATCTAGTAGATCTAGGATTTATTTTCATTCCTAAATTAGATCTAGGGTTTTTTGAGTTAGGATTTTGATGTCCTTAATTTGTCCAAATTAATTTGTTTTATTTCCATTTAGATGCTCATTATGTGATGATTTAACCCTTGACATTTATAATTGTTTGATTTTACTAGGGTTTTGACTAGGGTTTTGAATTAGGGTTTTGAATTAGGGGGTTTTGCTAACTTTAATTTATCTTCAAAATTGATCTGTTATAGTTTGTTCATGTGCTTCAATCTGTAACAATATGAGTTGTGAGGTTCAATATGAGATAAATAACCTGTGATACTTGTTATTGTTGCATAAATACTATAATTTTTTGGTTTTTATGTATTGTGAGACTTGTATCTTTTTGGTTTTTGTTTATTGTAAGACTTGTATCTTTATTATGTTTTTGTGGTGAATGATTTCAAGTTTATAAAATGATTTTTGAACTGATCACTTAGAGATTTTACCATGGTAGAGAACTTAATAAGGGTAAGGTGAATGGAAAATAAAGGAAAGAGATATGAGGTTGGACAAGTTACTGAATTTTTAGATGTTGATGTAGATAGGCTATCTTTATTTGAATTTAGGGATTATGTAAGGTATTTAGGGTATATTCCTAAACAGTGCTTAGTATATGTTAGACTTCCTAAGTGTTCTAATTTAAAAAAAAATCGGTCAGACAAGGACATAATTGACATTTTAAAGAAATGGGGTGAAATGAGGTAATGGGCAAGTTTTGGAAGCTTTTGTGTGTCGCATGGTTGGTGAACCTGAGTTGAGCCCACTTTTGGAATTTGTAAGTGATAGGGAAGGGCATGTGGAGAGGGAAAGTGGTGTGTCTTTTAATAAAGACACTAAAAATGACATTGGGGAGTGTTGACAGGACATCTAAAAATAGTGAATATTCCCCTCCTTTTGACCAATCTACTACTCTTACTTCTTCTCCTTCTACTATCTAACCTACTACTCATACTTCTCTTTTTTTTGTCCAACCAACTGCTCATATCTCTTTTCTTCCTACTGACCAACCTAATTCTTATGTCTCTTTTCCTTCTACTGACCATCCTACTGCTCATGTCTCGTCTCCTATAGTTATTTCTCCTAATAGTTATACTGCTGCTCCTAGCAGTTATAGTGTTGCTCCTAGTTGTTTTACTATTTCTCCTACTAATTCTACTATTGCTCCTACTAATTCACATGCTGCACCTTCTATATCTTTTATAGGTTCAGATGTAGAATCTATTAATAGAGGTGTAGAGATTGGGAATGATGCAGATGGAGAGTTAAGAGGTCTTAGAAAAAAAAGAGGAAAAGAAAAAGAAGAAAAAGAGGAGAGAGACCAGTAATTCCTGAATATATTAAGTTAGGAACTAGAAGAAAAGGGCCAAATATTGGCTATGATGAATCTGTAGGTAGTGATAGAAATAGTTTAGAGGGTAAGTTAGCTGGTGATGAACCTTTTTACCCATATAATGATGCTTCTAGCTTTGAAACTAATTCAAATAATTTAACTGATGAAGAAGATATTAGATTTTTTGAGTTTTAGCTGCTTATTAATAAGGAACTAAATTTACATGTTGTAAGAACAGTGTGTAAGAGAGCAAAAAATAAGGTGATTGCAGAATTGATCGGTAACTATAATCTGGAATTTGAGAGAATTTTAGATTATATAGATGAGCTGTTAAGATCAAATCTAGGTAGTACATGTGTAGTGAAGCTTCATGATGAAACATTTGAAGATGGTAGAAACATGTTTCAAGGCTTCTACATATGTTTTGATGTAATAAAGAAGTCCTTCCTAGCTGGTTGTAGGAAGTGCATTGGTTTGGATGGATGTTTTTTAAAAGGAGCAACAAAAGGGCAGTTATTAGTTATTGTGTGTAAAGATGGTAACAATCAAGTGTTGCCACTGGCATGGGTAGTGGTTGATATTGAAAACAAGACCACTTGGAGTTGGTTTATCAGGATTGTAAAAGAAGATCTTCAGCTGGGAGATGGGACAAATTTGACAATGATAATAGACATGAAAAAGGTAAAGAACTACCGTTTTTGCTTCTGTTTTTGTTTTTGTTTTTGTTTATATTGTAACTATTTTTGTTTATGTTTATGTTGTAACTGTTTTTGTTTCTGTTTTTGTTATAGGGATTAGAAATTATTGTAAATGAATACTTACCAGATACTGAACATAGAATGTGTGCAAGGAATGTCCTTGTAAACTGGTCAAAAGATACTTTATGTAGAGGTATTGAGAAGAAAAAATATTTTTGGAGGTGTGCAAGATCTACCTTTGAGGATGAGATTAGGGACAATATTAGTTATATGAAGGTATTCGGGGGGAGAAATATTAGATAAGTTGATGTATTTTAATCTAGAGAGATGGAGCAAGGTTTACTTTAGCTTTGGAAAAAAGTGTGATGTTGTAGACAACAACATGGCAGAATGTTTTAATGCATGAATTTTTGAAGCTAGGCACAAGACTATAATTAAAATGATAGAGGAGATAAGGGTAAAATGATTAAAAGAGTGGGATAGATGAGGGATTTTTATGAAACTTGGATCAGTGACATTTCTCCAATGGCTATGAAAGTACTAAATTATAATACAGCAAGGTCTATGAAATGCAACATGGAATGGAATTTTGATACAGGGTATGAGGTGCTTGATAGAGGATATAGGCATATTGTGGATCTTTCTAGACAATATTGTAGTTGTAGAGCATGGATTCTGAAGGGTATACCTTATCCTTATGCAGTGGATGCTCTTCACCACAAAAAACCAGAACCAGTAAACTACATCTCTCACTGGTACAATAGAGAAACTTACATGAACACATATAGTTTCTTAATTCAACTAGTTTTGAATATGAAGATGTGGCCACAATCATAGAGTATCTCTGTTATGCCACCTCCTGTTAGGAAGATGTCAGGTAGGCCTGGAAAGAATAGGAAGAAAGAAGAAGGTCAAACAAAAAAAATTGGAAATTTGTCCAAGAGGGGGATTGAGATTTCATGTGGCACTTGTAATAGCAAGGGTCACAACAAAAGAAGATGTCCAATAGGTGCACCTGCTACTGGCACTAATCCAAATCCTGGCCCAAGTTTATCTGTTGGTGCAGACCCAAGTGCAGGTCCAAGTACAGTCCCAAATACAACACCTACTATTGGAAAAAAAAGGTTAAATTGGAAGAGGGAGGGGTATACCACCAAAGGATTCTACAGAAAAGGTATTTTATTTATTTTGATAGTGTTGTAAACTAATTATGCTTACCTTATACTAAATATCTTCTTTTCTTTCTTTTTAAGTCCTGGCAGACCATGAATGGTTGGAACAGGATTACTTCACACACAAAGTGGATACACAATTCTTAATGTAAGTTTACTACTATATTTACTATCTAAATTTTATTTACTATATTTTATTTACTAAAGTTAAAACTTTCTTCTTTTGAGCAGTCGAGAATGCCTAGTGAGAGATTCAAAACTGCTAAGTTTTCAGCATTTGTGACTGGAAATCTTGGATATACACCAAAAACTAGTGTAAAATAGAAAGGAAAAAAAGCTATGACCTCTAGGCAACTACAAGAAATGAGAGGCAAAAACAAATGCAAACAACGTCCAAAGTTGTACACTTGAGTCAAGAAAGCTCCAATGTTCAATCTCTATGTGAAGTTGGTGTAGACTATATTTAAGACTGCATTTATATAGTTTCCCTTGTATAAAGCTTAGTAGTTGTGACTGCATTTAAGACTATTTTTTGATAATTCACTGATGTTGGTAGCTGGGACTGCATTTAAGACTGTTTTTTGGTAATTCACTGATGTTGAAAGTTGTGACTGCTTTTTGTAACTGTAATTAGTTCACTGATATTGGTGGCACTTTGACTGCATTTTGTAACTGTAATTAGTTTAACAGTACTAATCTTTTTATAAATATATTTGCCAACAAGATGTAATTGGCACTTATTTTTTGTTAATGATTATGCAGTTGTAAGTTCATTGCTGCTGAAATATGTGTTTGTGCTTGTGCAGCAACTGTGACTGCATTTATTAATGTTAAATTTGTGTTGTGATGTTGTTGAAATTTATGTTTGTGCTTATGCAACAGCTGTGACTGCATTTAGTGTTGTGATTTTGTATACAAATTGCAACACAAAGAACCAGGAGGAACCACTGAAAACAAAGTCAAAACTATCAAGTTCAACCTTACAATTTCACTACACAACCTGATAGTTTTTCCAAAGGTAGCACCTAATAATTGATACAAATTTTAGCCCCTTAAAACATAACAAAAACAAAGCAACTTAGTTTAGTGCAGCTTTCTTGGAGCTCCTTTCAATAACATGAATTGAAATAGAAAACTAACACCCAAAATACATACACAAATAAGAGTAGTCCATAGTTGTTTTTCCCTTTTCTTGGACTTAGACAACTTGATCATCCATTTTTTCTCATTTGCCTTCATCATCTTCAAATCATCCTAAAGATTATCCATTTGCAACTCTATTTTTTTCATGTCTATTTTGCTCTCCACAGATTTGGTTGTTCTAGTAGTCTTGTCAGCAACTATTTTGTGATCATAAAATGCATAATTTTCCAAAGATTTAACTCTTTCCTCAAGCTCCACAATTCCTCCCAACAATTTAGGAATAATAAGTTTTGATCGTTCATCAATAGAATCATCCTTCCAAATTCAAAAAATGCATGATCTAGCATTCTAAAATGAAAGAAATTAGATTCGTATACACTATTCAAGATCAATGTTTGAAGGAAAAACTCACTTACCCCATAGTAAGGACAAGTCCAATATTGTCTACCCAAATTTCTTGATGTCCATGAAGTAATCAAAGGCAAAAAATATCCACGTTTGCATCAAACCTCGACCAACTCGTGATCTTCTTCTTGCTTACAAAGTCTACTCAAACTTATCTTAGTCATTAAAGTACCTTGATTAAGAAAACAAGGTTTAAGAGAGGTTGAAAAATACTTGAGGAAAGAGAAAATTATGAAAATAACAACAAAATTAAGACAAAATAATCATCAATATAGCAAGAAATCGAAGGATTAAAAAGATTTAGTTACAAATTCTTCAAACAAATATTCTTCACTTTTGATTTTAAGACAAATTTGGGAATTAGGATTTCCTAGTTTTGATCCCCAAATTGGCTTAAATAAGAATAGTTCCATTGGAAATTAAATATGATGTACTTTTAATGCTTTTAGCCTTTTACTTTTGCTATTTAATAGGATGGAAGCGCCTAAAATAAGTGTAACATATACGCCTTAGAATGAGTATCGCAGGGAGGTAATAATATCAATTTTATATAGTTAAGATGTTCAATAGGTCACTTAGATAGTTTAGGTGTGGCTTCGACTTTTCTTGTATAGTTTGAGGTGGAAACGGTGCCTTTTCCCTTAATGTATTATTCATAGTATTATTGTTTTGGTTTTGAAAATAAAGGTTGGGGGTTTTGAATGTTATGAATTGAAAAATGTTTCTCATAGTTTATATCTATGATTTTCATGCCTTTAATGTGGTTTTGAACTTATGGGTGCATGGATATGAGTCCCCCTTATTATTATTTCATGATTAGGGAGGTTCGAGTCCCCCGTAAATCATTATATGATCAGGTGCTTAAGTCACCTTGGTATATATTAGAGGGTTTGAGTCCCCCATGTGTATAAATTTAAGATTATTCTCTGATTCGCCTGGCTACATGCACTGGGGTCCGAATAGGAGGTGAGAGTTGGGACCCATATAGCCCATGGGTACTATTATATAACGGTTGAGCTACACAATCCAGGCTAAAGTTTTCAAATGCATGTCAAGCCTTATTTCCTATCCCAGCATGTGACATATATATATATATATATATATATATATATATATATATATATATATGCTTATGCATTTGATTATGTTTACTCGCTTTGAATAATTTTAAACTATTGATCATATCATTATGTTATTCTTATCCCCGAGTTACATGCTAGCAATCACCCTATGTACCATCTTCGAATATTGTATCCTCATGCAATGCCAAAACTGGTCATACTTCTACTCCTTCTGCTCAGTGACATGGATTGGGATCAGCTAGTGAGTTAGATTAGATTGGTGAGCTTTCATACTTTGAAAGACCCTATTTCATGATTATGGTTTCCTTTACATTTTGACTATTTCTTTGGACTTGGTTTTTGGCTATGGTCGAGGGCATGTCCCCACGGATATTCTTTGGCTTTGATTAGAGGCTTTGTCTAATTACTGTTGGCATAAGTGGTGTTGGTATAATATTGGTATTTAGAATTGGTATTGGCATTGATACCGGTATCGGTTGGTTTTGGTTATTGACTTATTTTAATATCGTTAAATAATATTCTCTTATCTTGTTACATGTTTTAAATTCAGCCTACTTTAGGGTGTGGTGTGGTTGGTTTGGTTAGGTAAGGGGGTGATCTCTGGTCCACATAGGACTTGAGATACCCATCACGGCCAGACCCTACTTTGGGTCGTGACAAAGGTGGTGTTAGAGTCTAGGTTTGGTTACATTAGGTGTTAGACAAAGTCATGTCTAGTAGAGTCTCTTTTATAGGTGTGTAGCATGCCCCACTTATAAGTGAGAGGCTACGAGATATTTAGGAATATTTTTCTTTCTTATTATTTTTTTTCAAGCCATAGAGTCTAAGGTCTTGAGTCTCTCTAATTTTGTTTGTTCGCTTTTCAGATCATGCCTCCCAGATGATCTGAAGCTCAAGGAAACTCCTCTATCCCACTTGAGGACAATACTAAGAGGAAATGCCTTGCTTATGGGAGACAGACCTAGTCTAGGGGTCCAGTTCCTAATTGACCTCCTGGAATTATACCGGTCCTCTCTAGTCCTCCCCGAACTCCTCATGTTAATGTGTCGAATGTAAAATTTCATCAGTCTATTCATATGTTGGCTCAGATGGTAGCTTCTTATCTTGAGCGTGCAACTTCTATTGCTCTATCATTTGAGGCTGCAAGGGTTGGCCAATTTATGAGTTTGAGCCCTCCAGTGTTCATATATGTTAAGGTTAAGGAGGATCCTCAAGGTTTTATTGATGAGATAGAGAATATATTTTGCATTATGCATGCTACTAATATGGAGGGTGTAGAATTTATTGCCTATCAATTGAAGGATGGAGCATACCAATGGTATGAGGAATGGAAATAGTCTAGGGGAGATAATGTCGAATCCGTATTGTGGGATGATTTTTTTAGTGCTTTTCTGGACCATTTCTTTTCTCAGGAGTTAAGGGAGCCAAAAGAAGAAGAATTTGTTAATTTAAAGTGAGGTAGAATGAAGTTCAAGAAGTATTCCTTGAAATTCCATTAGTTATCCCGATATGCTCCTGAGTTAGTGTCTAGCATGAGGGCTAGAATAAGGAAGTTCATTTCTGGGTTATCCTGTGATTTGATTCTAGAGAGTAAGACTGCCTTGTTGAACAAAGATATAGACATCCCTAGGTTGGTTGTGTATATGCAGCAGGTTGACAAAAATAAGAAAAAGCAGACAGATACAGGGAAAAGATAAAATAAAAAGTTTAAGTTTTTTTATTAAGGCTGAGATCAGCAGTAGAGTGGTAGAGATGGTGAAAAGTAGTCTAAGAAGAAGTGGAGGAGCTCTGGTTCCTACTCTACAACTTGCTCCTTATCTTAAGTCATCGGGTTATCATTATTTGCAGCATAGTAGTGGGTTTAGGGAACAGGGTGCCCAATCTCAAGTTGGTGAAGCTTAATCCGCTCGATCATATCCTTCTTGTAGATTCTGTGGGCAGGTACACCATGGATTTTGTGAAGAAGGGAGGAACAAATGCTTTAAATATGGTCAGATTGGTCACTTGCAGAGGAATTGTCCTTCTAAGGTTGTTGTTAGGGAAAATAAGATTCTTGTTGCTACTTCATCAGCACCTGCACCAAAAGGTGCTACTTCTCCTTCTAGCATTGGCACTGCCTGAAATTGGTTTATAATCTTGCTACCTGCAGGTACTCTAAGATATCCCTCGATGTTGTCACGTGTGTATTCTGACTTTTTTCTCATGATGTGTACTACTTGCTTGATCTGGGGGCTACTCTTTCTTATCTGATCCCATTTGTGGATGTGTATTTTGGTTTCAGTCCTGAGTGTATCCCTGATCCCTTTTCTATTTTTACCTCTATGGGTGACTCTGTGGTTTCTAGAAGAGTCGATAGGGATTGTGAGATATTTGTTGGTGGTAAAGAAACTCTGGTAGATCTGATAGAGTTAGACATAGTTAATTTTGTTGTCATATTGGGGATGGATTGGTTACTTTCATTATATGCCTCCTTAGATTATCGGACCCGTAAGGTCATATTTAAATTCCCTAATAAGTTAATCATTGAATGGAAAGGGGGTTCTCTATTGCCTAAGAGAAGATTCATATCATATCTTAGATCTCGAAAGTTGATTTCTAAGAGTCTTTATCATTTAGTTTGGATTAAAGATTCAAACTCAGAGGGTCCTTCATATACATCTATTCCCATGTTTAATGAATTTTCCAAGGTTTTTCTTGATGATCTGCCTAGTATCCCTCCCGATAAGGAGATTGATTTTGGGATTGACCTTGTTTCGGACACTCATGCAATCTTTATCCCTTCTTATAGAATGGCTCTGACTGAGTTGAGGGAGCTTAAGTAGAAGTTGAAAAACCTCCTTGACAAGGGATTTATCCATCCTAGTGTGTCTCAGTGGGGTGCTCCTATTTTGTTCGTGCATAAGAAGGATGGTTCCCTTCGAATGTGCATCGATTACCATCAGTTGAATAAGGTTATAGTGAAGAATAAGTATCCTCTTCTTTGGATTAATAATTTATTTGACCAGCTTCAAGGTTCTATGTATTTCTCTAAGATTGATCTTAGGTCCAGTTATCTTCAACTAATGATTAGGGAGGTGGATATCCCAAAGAATGCCTTTCGAACGTGGAATGGTCGTTATGAGTTCTTAGTCATGTCTTTTGGTTTGACTAATTCCCCAGTGGCATTCATAGACTTAATGAATAGGTTCTTCCATCAGTTTTTGGATTTGTTTATCATTGAGTTTAGAGATGATATTCTGGTGTATTTTAAGAATGATATGGATCATGTCGATCACCTCCATATCATGTTGTAAACCTTGAAAGATCAGCATTTATATGATAGGTTTTCGAAGAGCGAATTTTGGTTATAAGTTGTTACTTATCTGGGTCAAATTATTTCTAGTAAAGAAATCATGGTGGATCCACAGAAAGTTGCAGTGGTTAAAAAATAGCCTAGTCCCAAAACTCCAACCGATATTCAGAGCTTCTTAGGTTTATCCGGTTACTATAGGAGATTTGTGGAGAGTTTCTAAACTATAGTTTCCCTACTGACTAAGTTAACCCAGAAGAAGGCAAAGTTTTGGTGGTCGGATGCTTTTAAGGTTAGTTTTAAGAAGCTAAAAGATAAGTCGACTTCAGCTCCAATTTTGACCCTACCTGAAGGAATTGATGGTTTTGTTGTCTATTGAGATGCACTCCGTATGGGACTTGGTTGTGTGTTGATGCAGTAGGGTAGGGTGGTGGCCTATGTTTCTAAGCAGTTGAAAGTTGATGAGAAAAATTACCCGACTCATGACTTAGAGTTGTTAGTTATGGTATTTCCATTGAAGATCTGGTGTCACTATTTGTATGGAGTCCATGTAGATATCTTTTCTGATCACAAGAGTCTACAATATGTGTTCACTCATAAGGAGTTGAATCTCAGGTAGAGGAGGTAGCTTGAGTTGCTGAAAGACTACGATATGAGTCTCTACTATTACCCTGGTAAAGCTAATGTGGTTGTTGATGCTCTTAGCAGGTTATCCATAGAGTGTCTAGATCATGTGGATGAGGATAAGCGAGAGTTGGTGAAAGATATTTACTGTTTGGCTAACTTTAGAGATCGACTCTTGGACTCTGAGGATGGTGGTGAGTTTGTACAAGAGGTGGCAAAGTCATTCCTTGTAACTGAAATAAAGGAGACGCAGGTACTGCATCTTGCATTAATAAAGATTAAGAAAGATGTGGGTCAAAAGGTTGTAACTTTTGAGATTGGTGGTGATAGTATCTTAAGGTACAAAGGCAAATTATATGTCCCCTATGTATATGGGTAGAGAGAAAGGATCTTGGCTGAGGCTCATGAGTCGTATTATGTCATTCATCCTAGTTCGATGAAGATGTATCACAATCTTTAGGAGATTTATTAGTGGAACAATATGAAGTGCGATGTGTCTAATTTTGTGGCTAAATGCATGGTGTGTCAATAAGTGAAGGTTGAGGACATGAGGCCTGGTGGGTTGACTCAAGAGATTGAGTTGCTTGTGTCGAAGTGGGAAGAATTATTATGGATTTTGCTACTGGTCTTCCTCGGTCTCAAAATTATTTTGATTTAATTTGGGTCATCGTGAATATGATGACTAAGTCTGCTCAGATCTTGACAGTGAGAACTAATTATTCAACAGAGGATTATGCAAAGTTGTTCATCCAAGAGATTATGAAGTTGCATGGGACTCCTGTTTCTATCATGTTAGATCATGGTACTCAGTACTCATCGCATTTTTGGCATTAAGGTGAGCCTTAGTACTGCTTTCCACCCATAGTTGAATGGGAAGCAGAAAGGACTAATCAAATATTGGAAAATATGCTTCAGGATTGTGTGGTTAACTATGGTGACCGTTGGGTTAATTATTTGCCTCTTATAGAGTTTGCGTATAATAACAACTACCACACTAGTATTGGGATAGCTCTGTTTAAGTCATTGTATGGTAGGAGGTGTAGGTCTCCTATTGGGTGGTTCGATGTTGGTGAGCGAAGATATGTAATGACCCAATTTTTTGGAACTAGAAAGTCACACGATGCTCATGATCCCGAAGGACCATAAGCTAACCCTCTACTGATATCTGTACCTAGATACTGCATAATATAGATAATAGATGCGAAAAATGGCCATAAGGTTCAAAACATCTAAAAATACTCAAAATTAAAAACTTAATACTGATACATCTGTCCGAAAACCCTTTAAACTGTTTGAGTTGTAAAGTTGATGGGACATGTCCCTAACTAACTCCGTCTACTGAAAATAAACAAAATCGGATGCAATAATGATAAAAGGATCATCCTCAAATGAAGAGGACTCACTGCTATATCTACTGCTGCTGATTGGGACTTAGCTGCTAAGGGTACTCTGGATCTCGTGCCTCTGAACCTATGGTGTCAAATAAAACACCATAGCACAAATGCTTCAGTATGGGAATGTATAGAGTATGCAGATGAGGTAAGGATAAATACAAGGGCTTATGCATAAACAATTACTTAACTGAATAATCATGAGAGTACTGAATGAGAACACATACATGAATGCACAAACCATAACTACAACCATTACGACTCTAAATACTGAAACTCGGATACTACATTACTGTCATCTGAACTCACTACTAACACTGAGATACTAAACAACTGAATCATCTGATACCTATAACTGAGTACTAGAGTTGAGATCAGTCTTATCTAGCAAGTGATCTCAGAATCTGAGGATATTGAAGCTGATTGACTAAATATACTCATATCATTGACTGAATTTTTAAGATTTCTACTCTCGACTGACTGCATCGGAGATCATACCTCTCTAACAGATGATTCTAGAATTTACTATCAATGATAAGAAAAGATCATGTCTGAATTTGACAACAAAAATGCTCAATTGAATCTGAGAATGAGATCAAGCCTATCTGACGGGTGATCTCTAGATCTGATAACAAGAATACTCAATTGAATATGAGACTGAGATCAAGCCTCTCTGATGGGTGATCTCTAGATCTGATAATGAGATTATTCAACTAAACTTGAGACTGAGATCAAGCTTATCTGACGAGTGATCTCTAAATCTGATAACAAGAATACTCAACTGAATATGAGACTGAGATCAAGCTTATTTGATAGGTGATCTCTAGATCTGATACTGAATAACTTTATATGGGACCAAGCCTATCTGACGGGTAGTCCATGAATTAATAGAACTATCTGAGTTCCTCACTGAGATAGATGACTGTATCTGACAATCCTAATTTCTGAAGATTGATACTAAAACTGCAACTGTGGGAAGTAGTCACTTAATCGACATGCCCTGAATCTCAACTGGTGGGGTCTAACCTGTAACCCCAGATGGAAGGGTGTTAATACCATACCACGGATAAAGACATCTATGGTCAAGCCTATCTAATGGGTGACCCTCACAGGAAGTCAGGCTTAAGGCATATAATAGTCAAGCCTATCTGACGGGTGACCAGCCTTTCCTGATGGGTGACTCCTGTATCCTGCACTGGCTATACAGTTTTGGAGTTCAGGGATTACTTCTAACGACTCTGCCTCTCTAACGGGGATCCACCATCTCTGCCCTTGCTCGGTGCTAGCTTCTACTCCCAACTGAATGACTCTGAACTAATTCTTAACTGAACACAAACTAAGTTGAATCTGATACTGATCATGTTTCTCCAATGGTTTGACTGAGTTAAGCTAAATTCACTTGGTTCTGTATCTAATAGAATACTACTGAACCTCGTTATCTAACTGAACGACATTGAGCTTTGAATAGAGTACTCGATTACTATAGAGGTCAGAACTGAACACTTGAATACTACTAAATCTGAGTTGGGTATAAAACTGAGTCTAGATTACTAGTGATACTAAGATTACAGTGATTACAGATATTACTGAGATTTCTTAAATTCTATATTTGTCTAAGAATATAGAGTTTCATAACTCGCTGAGTTCTGAGAATCATGGCTCGACTGGAATTATCATAAAAACTAACACGAGCTCTAGACAACAACTAAATTGTCGGGTATAAATACCCCCAGGACTTGATAACAGAAAAGTAAAACATAGCCATTCTTGAATAATCAAGACCATGGACAATCATTCACTATCACAATCACTAAGGCATCACTTCAAGCATTTAGGAATCCTAAACGTGTAATAACATAGGGGGACATGTTGTTAGATCATAATCCATTCAGCAAGGTCTTGCATAAAACACCTGGCATGTATTAAAGTCTTAGCATGTATCAAAGAGCAAATAATTGGGGAATTTCATGCTATCATGTCACAATTTATTCACTAAGGCTTTTCAACAAACACTTGACATGCATGGGATTGCACACAATAGGGGATTTCTAGTCAACATACTATAATGGTTCTAATTCCTTCGCATAAGCATTTTACCAAACATATGGGGAGCATGCTTTGCTAATTCAACAATTTTCTTCACTTAATTGACATGAACACATCACTTAACAAGCAACTTGAAGAGGATTTATCATGAACATCACATGAATATCACAAACTAGGGTCAAAGCTTGAAAAACTTGCAAACAAACATGAATCAAAACTCAATAATAGCATGAACATCAATTTCAACTCACATGAATCATGAAAACCCACAAACATAAGATCTTTGAATTTGATAAAAGGGTTCTTGAGCTTCTTGGATGAAAGGGACTCAAGAATCAACATCTACATACCTTAGAGAAACTCTTTCTTGAAATCTCTTGGAGAGATTTTTGATTTCTTGATTTCTCGATTTCTCTTGATGTTTCTTGAAGAAGAAGGAAGGGTTTTGATTTTTTATAAACCCTAGTTTTTGATGTTGAAGATAAGAAATAAATTTGTGAGCCTTGATCGTATATAAATAGGGGCTAAAAAGAGTGGGAAAAGGACCAAAAATACTTTTAAAAATTGAGTTAAAAAAGCTGAACAAGGGCTACGACGGTCCGTTGCTCAGTCTAACGGTCCGTCAGATCGTCCGTCGCACATTAGCCCAAAAAATAATACACTTCCTTGATGTGATGGTTGAAGCAATGGTCCATAGAACCGTCTGTCGCACGTTGGCCAAGATGAGGTCACACTGCCTCAGCGCGATGGTCTGTTACAGCCTCGACGGTATGTCATCCTGGCCATCGCACTTCGACCAGGAAAAAGAGTCACTACCTTGGTTGCGAAGGTATGGGCGACGTTCCATTGCAATCTTGACAGTTCATCAACCCGGCCATCTTACCTGGGCGGTTCCGACTATTTTCAATAAAATGGCCATAACTTCCTCATCCGATGTCGGATTTTGAAAAAAATGATATCGATGGAGAGATTATTCAATTATCTACATGACAAAAAGTCTATAGTAACATGTTTCAAAATATTTCTCACTTGGGAAGATACTTCTCAACCTTTTTAGACCGGATTTATGCTTCACTTGACACGCTCTAAGGCTCATACCTCGAGAGAAATTTGCAAGAACTTACAAGATGTTTGGCCCATATTTGGTTCACCAAGTGATATAAAAGGTGAAGGTGATTTCGGATAGACTTTAATCTTCCCAAAGTTGCCAAAAGTTCTATGCAGATATGAGGCGTAGGGAGTTAGAGTTAAAGGTTGGTGATTGGGTGTTCTGGAAGGTATCTCTCATGAAAGGAGTAATATGATTCAGGAAGAAGGGGAAGCTCAGTCCCTGATGTGTTGGACCATACTTGGTCTTATAGAAGGTTGGTAATATTGCATATGAATTGATGTTGCCTCCTAGTTTGAGCTTCATTCATCCGGTGTTCCATGTGTCAATGTTGAGGAAGTATATTGGTGATCCATCAAAGATTTTTCCTATCAAGGATATTGGTATTACGGATTTCTTATCGTATGAGGAAGTCCCAGTTGAAATTTTGGATTGGGAAGTTTGTCAATTATGGATAAAGGACGTAGCTTTGGTAAAGGTTCTAAGGAGGAACCACAAGGTTGAAGAGTCTACTTAGGAAGCCGAAGAGGACATAAAGTCCAAGTATCCATTCTTATTTTCTGCTCTGGATAATCGTGTGTAAGGTATGTGTTATTCTTAACATCTCTATTTTCTGACATTGTTAAAGAAAAGGTGATTTCCTTGGTATCTTTATATTATGAGTTTATTAAAGGTAAGAGTAGGGGAATATAGAGTCAAATCATACTACTAATTGTCTTTTCCCTTCATTAGAGGACAAATAATCCAAGTAGGGGAGAATGAAAACACACCAGATTTTGGCCCTTGAAAACTTCTTAAGCTTTGGGCTCACTGTCTTGGTTATGACTGGACCCCTAGAGTTGTAGAGTGACTTTACAGCTCATTGGGATGAGTCGTAAGGATAATAGTATAGGGTGCCTTAGTGGTACTGCCTTGGTTACAACTCGGGGTGATGGTTATGAGTTAAGGGGTTGACTCGTAAGCAAAGGCGGCACTTTTCAGCCTTTAAGTTGAGGGCATTTTGGATATTTTTCCTTCAGAACAAACCGAAACCCATGACTTATAACCTCTTTTAGGGTATCATTATCTCTCAAAAACATCTAAGTAACTCTTCAAATACTACCTAATCCTCAAGGTCAAGAACACTTTGGGTTTCCAAAAGGTTGATCAATTAGGGCTCTCAAGGGTGGTTTCTCTCTATACATCTTACTATTTCAGGCATGTTACTCTTCCCTCATTTTTAATTTTGCAAAATCATGTGTTTTAATGTATTGTTCATAAGATTATTTTTTTGTTTTGAAAACAAAGGTTTGGGGTTTTGAATGTTTTGAATTGAACAATGCTTCTCATGGTTTATATCTATGATTTTTATGCCTTTAATATGGTTTTGAATTTGTAGGTGCATGGGTATGGTGAATGAACTAGGAAATTTTAATTTTCCCAAAATTGTGGCATTAAAGTAGTTATAACCCCAACCCTATAATGTGAAATTGGTTTTAGTTATGAGAACTGTGGGAATTAATAAAATTGAACTAGTCTTGAACTATTTCATGATATAAAGAAGTATTTGATATACAATGCTATGATTAATGAACAAAGGGAGTCGGTGTTCTCCAATATGTATTAATAAACAAAGAGAGTTGTTCTCCCCAAGTTAATGGAAATTGTTTTGGCATGATGTGTTACCTTGCAAGTATAGTTGGTATGATGATACTAACAATGTATGCCTAATGTGCTTTATTGAATGGAAATGTATGATAATGGTTTTAATTGGGCTTTAATAAGGGTTGTGTAGCTAAGTCATGAAAGTGGAGCTCCAAGTAACCAATACTGGAAACCGTGTTAGCCGACACGGGGGTCAAAGTGACTAGGGAGGTTTGAGTCCCTCTTAGTATTATTTCATGACTAGGGAGGTTCGAATCTCCCATAAATCATTATATGATCGAGTGCTTAAGTCACATTGGTATATGTTGGAGGGTTTGAGTCCCCCATGTTCATATATATGAGATTATTCTTTAGTTCGTGTGTCTACACATATTGGGGCCCAACTAGGGGGTGAGAGTTGGGGTCATATAGCCCGTGGGTACTATTATATAATGATTGAGCTACACAATCCAGGCTAAAGTTTTGAAATAAATGTTAAGCCTTATTCCCTATCCAATCATGTGGTAAATATATATATATATATATGTCGTATATGTTTATGCATTGGCTTTGAATGATTTTAAAATATTGATCATATCATTATGTTATACTTATCCCCGAGTTACATGCTAGCATTCACCTCGCTAACCATTTTCAAATGATGTATCCCCACGCGGTGCAGGAACTGGTCATACTTCTACTCCTCCTTCTCAGTAACTTGGATTCGAGATCAGCTAGCGAGTCAGATTGAAGTAGTGAGGTCTCATACTTCAGAAGACCCTTTTTCATGATTATGGTTTCCTTTACATTTTGACTATTCCTTTGGACTTGGTTTTTGGCAATGGTCGGGGTATGTACTGACTGGATATTTTTTGATTTTGATTAGAGGTTTTATTGGATTACTGTTGGCATAGGCAGTTTTGGTATTAGTATTGGTATTGGTATTGGCATTGATACCAGTATAGGTTGATTTTGGTTGTAGACTTATTTTAATATCCTTAAATTAATATTCTCTTATCTTGTTATATTTTCAAAATTTAGCCTACCTTGGGGTGCGGTGTGTTTGGTTTGGTTAGGTATAGGGGGTGATCTTCGGTCTACGTGGGACTTGAGACACCCATCATGACCAGGTCCTGGTTTAGGTCGTGACATGAAAATATGGTAATTAAATCAAATAATGCTAAGTTTTTTTAACACATTTATCCATATAAAACTAGACATGAACAGTTTAGTGGAGGGTCTAAATGACTTCGAGATGAACCAAGAGAGAATGTACATAATGATGAGAATCCAAGACGTAGTACATGTCAAAAAATGTCAACTTCATTTGAATTGGATTTTCTAACAATTCTCCTAGAAAATTAGCCTCAAACATTTAAAGAAGCGATGTCATCTTCAGACTCATTCTTTTGGAAAGAGGCAGTCAATAGTGAGATTGATTCAATCTTGAGCAACCATACTTGGGAGTTGGTTGATCTTCCTCCCGGAAATAAACCATTAGGTTCTAAATAGATCTTCAAAAGGAAAATAAAAATGGATGGTACTATTGACAAATACAAGGAAATACTAGTATTAAAAGGTTTCAAACAAAAGAAAGACCTTGATTATTTTGATACATACTCACCTGTAATAAGGATAACATCAATTCAGATGTTAGTTGCCTTGGCGGCGGTATATAGTCTTGAAATCCATCAAATAAATGTGAAAATAACATTCCTAAATGGAGAATTGGATGAAGAAATATGCATGGAACAACCCAAGGGTTTTGTGGTTACTGATAAAGAAAAAAAGGTGTGTAAACTTGTTAAGTCACTTTATAGACTAAAACAAGCACCCAAACAGTGGCATGCAAAGTTTGAGTAAACCATGTTGGCAAACAAGTTTAAGATAAACAAATGTGATAAATGTGTTTACATTAAAAATACTCCAAATCATAAGCTCATTGTTTGTTGTATGTGGGTGACATGTTGATCATCAGTAGAGACATTTCTGACATAAATGCTACGAAATGAATGCTTGAGAGCAAGTTTGATAGGAAAGACCTTGGAGTTACTGATGTGATATTAGGAATAATAATCTCTAAAACTCCACATGGGTTGGCATTGTTATAGTCTCATTATATTAAAAAGGTACTTGACAAGTTCAAGTATTTGAATTTCGGTATTGTCAAGACTCCATTAGACGTGAGCTTTGCACTTTAAAAGAATGAAGGTGAAAGTGACTCACAGTAGGACTAAGCAATAGTGTTGGGATGTTTAATATATATCATTAATTATACACAGCTAGATTATCATGTGCTATTAGTAAATTGAGTCAGTACATGAGTAATCCCAATAAAACACATTGGATGGCAATTTAAAGAGTTTTGGGGTATCTTAAATACACTTGAGACTATGTTTTGCATTGTAATAAGTATCCAGCAGTTATTGAAGGATATAGTAATGCAAATTAGATCACTAGATCAAATAAAGTAAAATCTATGAGTGGATATGTTTTTACTTTAGGTGGAGGAGCAGTCTCTTAGAAATCATCCAAATAGACATGTATGGCTCGCTCTACAATGGAATCTGAATTTATCGTATAAGATAAAGCCGGTGAAGAAGCTGATGGCTTCAAAATTTCTTGAAAGATATTCCTTATTATCCCAAACCATTGGCACCAATATGTATACTGTGATAGCTAAGAGGCAATAAATAGGGCAGGGAGCATGATATATAATGGTAAATCTCATCATATAAGATGAAGACATAATACTGTTAGAGAACTACTCTCTAGTGGAATTATCACTGTTGACTATGTGAAGTTATGGGATAATGTGTTGGATCCACTTAAAAAAGGCCTATCTAGAGAGGGAGTTGAGAGATCATTGAAGGGAATAGATTTACGATCTAGGACAAGTCAGCATGGCGATAAATCTATCTAGCAAACTGGAGATCCCAAGAGCTAGGTTCGAGGAGATCAAATAAAGCTGTGATTGATAGTTCAACAATATCAATATACTCAACCCATTCTCATAATAGAGATAATGAAGGAAATAAGGATAAGTCTTATGGTGGGAAGCTTTTTAATGGTTATCTAAATTTGGCAGATTTGACCAAATAGTTTAATCTATAGGATTGAATGTTTATAAATCTCCTATGTGAGGGTGAAGTGGAACTTATTTCAAGGAGAATATTAGTAAAGGCCTATTCTCTACGCTATCATGAAATCAGGACGTGTTCATAGCTAAAACAAACAAAATCATGAGAACCATAAACGGTTGTATGACATATGTTGTCTAGGTGTTTATTAAAGTTAGATGGTTCAAAGATATTAAATCTACCGATTGACCAAGTGTATCCGATGCATGTTCACTATGGAAAGTTCAAAGGGAAATCCACTTATCTAGATGCTATAAGTCTTTGCATGTTGATCACATACTTGTCCATGAATTTTTGATAAGGTAGCCATTCCCCATTAATGTGGCGGATTATTGGGTTTAAGTTGGATGAATGAATGGAAAATAGAGGGAATAATTTGGAGGAAAAGTGAGCATTCACTTAAAGGAAAGTCTAGTTCTCTGACATAGGTGGGATAAAGAAACTTTTTTATGTTTTTATTAAGAAAGACACATTCATATGGATAGTGAGGCAAGAATAAAGAGATGTCTTGTGTTGTCGTCGTCATCACTCACTCGGCTCGGCTTAGAGTTAGGATTTGGTAAATGATCGATCGAGAGATTAATTTTTTGGATAAATTTTATTTGAAATTTGGAAAACAAGTGAAATTTTTAATCCAAAAATCCAATGAAAATATTTTTCTCCATGTGCAAACGCATTTTGGATGCCATGCAAGCGCATACACAATGCACCTCAAAGGGAAACGACACTTCAAGGAAGTGACACATTATTTCGAAAAAGGAGTGACCTACATGCGAAGGTCAAGCGCAAACCTGGTGCAGGCTGGATCTGCCTAGCGCAGGTCTAGTGCAAAAGCCACTGGAATAGACAAAAAGTCACCTGCGGCCGCCGGTCAAGCGCAGACCAGGCGCAGGTGATGTGACTGTTCAGAAATGATGTCTCTTTCCATGAACCATTGCTTCCTTTCCAAAGGGATCCTTAATGTCTATAAATTCCTAAACTTCTCCTCAGGTATAGGTACGATTTTAAGAGATGAAAACATTCTTCTTCTTCTCAAAAACTCTATTGTAATCATCAACCATTGAGTGTGTTTGAAGATTCTGAAAGTTTGAGGTACCGCTACTTTCAAAAAGTGAACCATTTTATCCTGGGAGGAAAGATTTCATAACCTCGGGTACTTGGGGGAAATAAATTCCTTAAGGACATACCGTAAAGTCAGTGGACTTTGTTCTAAATTCTGCTTCATCTTTATTTCCTTAAACGTTGATAAATATACTTCATTTGATAGTTCATTTTGATTATTAATTTGAGCTTGTGTTGAAGGTGTTGAACTTCATTGTTGTTCTGGAAAACTTATTCTTGAACTTAGGTTGAAATTTATATTGAAAAAACATAGATTGTGTACCCAGAATAACAATATACACCACGGACAATGTGGGTCTGATCAACATTTGACCAGTTGAGCCCCAATCCATGTTTGTTACATGAATCGGGATATAACACCGTTTAGGCCTACATAAGACATTTCAAAGAGGTGACATCATAGTTCGTCTGATTTATGGAATGGATCTTCCCTATGTAGGCAAAAACATAGATTTCAGGTGATTGAGCCACGGAAACATGCACCTTCTCAGTTAATCATCCAATTATCTTAAGCCTATATTTTAGTTAATGTTAATCAGCTCAATCACTCATTCATATGTCCATCGTGCAGCGCTTGTGACTGAACTTCAGTTGACAAAAATTTAAGTCAAAAAGTTCGATTTTGATTGATTTTTTTTGTTTGTGTGTTTAAATTGATTTTTTTTTTTGGTGAATATCAAATTAAATAAAAACTCAAGCCCCCTTAATCACTTAATAAAAATAAATGACATATTTTACATGAATAATAACTTCTTTTATTCAACTATTAAGAATAACTACTCACAAGTCACAAATGAAATACACGATTCAATTTTTAACTTTTTGAGGTTGTTTCTATGTTTTATAGTTTAGTTTGAATTAGAGTAAATCTTCAGGGATAAGTATAAGAAGTTAGTAAAAATTAATGTTATTTTTCTTTGATTCCAACAAAGAAAAAAAAATTAAAGAGAGATGATATGGTTACTAATTTAATGTACAGATTCTATCAAATTCAAGTTTCTTTCAAAAAATAAAGTAATAATTATGAATGTGAAGAAATAAGAAATCTATTGAGATTTTAAAATTTAGTTTTGAGTCTAATAAGCAAAAGAAAGAAAAGCGAGGAAGCGGAAAAAACATTGCTTTTAAGGTTTACAAAATTTAAAACATGTTAAAATAGAGTTATATCTTTAAAGAAAAACCCAAATTTACACCTTAATCATAGTCAATACATTTAACTTATCATGCAAGCATTACCATTTTATTAGAAATTCAATACATTTAACTTATTACCATACTTGTGCAAGCATTGTTACCATCTTATCAGAAGTTTTGATCCTATACATATCATTGGACTTTTCTTCAATTCTCCGTCAATTCATTTCTCAAATTCTCCAAAAAAACTCTTGGCAAAAAACACAGCAACAACCAACAACAAGCAGAATGACTTATCAAAGCGTGATATCTAAGCCCGACAAAATTTGGTGTTTCAGAAGCAGATTCTGTCGTGAGGTCTTCTTATCTAGCCAAAAGCTAGCTGCGCACATCCGCAAGCATATATCTAAAGGCACTGGGGTAAAAGGTGTATCTCATCAGAAATTTTTTTGTCCATCCTTTTACCTCCCCAACCTCTACTATTACCTGGAGAAATTTCAATCAACCCCAACAATGTTACCTGGCCATGGATAATGTAACCGTCCCTCTCCAAGGGATTCAGTGTTGCAAGGGTCTGGTAATCCGCGATCAGTTTTTGAAAAATCGCAGCAGGCCATGATGCTATAGGTGCCTCGTGTTTCTACACTCACCCCTACACATGTCACTCATATGCTTGCTCAGTCGGCTTCATTAGCCTACCCTCTGTGTCGTACCAGTTCAATCAAAATGTCGTATTGGCTTCTAGGCCTGAAGAACCAATTAATTCATTGATTGGAAGCAACAGGATTGTCATTCAGGAGGAAATTGACTTGGAGCTTAGGCTCTAAGTTGCAATTGACTTTAATTTGTTGTTTTTTAATGTTTTGTCGTCTTCTCTCACATGTTTATCATAATATTTATTTTTATTTAAGTTCATTTTTTGATTTCATTTTTTGTTGTACTACAATCCAATAACAAATTAAATATCATTTCAATGAAAGCACAGAAAATTAAAAAAAATATACATTATTCTTTCTTTAAAAACTAGGTAGTAATAACGATAAAGTAGATTTAATAATTACTGTGAAGAATATAGATCAAATTTAGTATTATAATTAGAGAGAGTACAAATATTCATGCTCTCAATTCATCTTTCAAATTCCAAACGCATACATACTTATATATGTACAAAAATCAAATTTATGGGGAAGGACACAAGACCAAAACATTATCATCAATAGGGATCACGATGCATAATTGTCTAGGTAAATTCAAAACCCTTTATAAATACATGATTTCTCAACATTAAAACATTTTTTTAAAAAATGATTTCACCATACTCATATAGTTTAGGAAAATCCCACATACCTTAGATTACTTAGTTTGAAGAATAGAACTCGAATCTTGACTCATTTCTTGAAAATTTTGAACTTAAAGATGGATTCTTGATCTTTGGGAGAGGATTTAGAGTTATTGTTCTTGACGAAATTGAGTAATTATGGGCAAAAATTGCCCTAATAACGCTTTAATCCACTGTTTACACGACTTGGGGTTAGGTGGAAAAGTCTAAACTTCCCCTTCGAAATTTAAAAGTTCAGCAGAATCCCATTTTTGGTCACCATCGCATTGCGTTGGGCACCATCGTGTTAGGCGTCGCGACGTGTCGAGCACTAATGCGACAGGCATTATGACGCTTCAATATTGCATTGCATTACTGTTTCTGAAATCCAAACACGTCTCAACCTTCGTCTAAAAAGTATGAAACTCCCTCGAAACAACCCTTTTACACTCCTTAACATGATTCAACTTAAAAATCCATATCTCGAGGTCGGACAGATCGATTTAAAACTCATAACAGCTTAAGATCTTAAAATATGACTAAGTCCCTTTTGACACTTAGAAAATATTTAGGTTGTTAGCTCTTTAAGTATACTTCTAAGTGAGGTGTTAAGTCAAGAATGCTACGGGGTGTTACATTCCCACAATGCTATGGGGTGTTACATTCCCACATCAAAAAACTCCAATCCACCATTCGTCGTACTCCTAAATATTCTTTCCTACCTTTTCTCCCCCTCTCATTACTACTCCACTTTGCCGCCGCCTCCGGCGAAGAAGACCCAAACAACTCCATATAAATATCATCAGCATCTCTAATTTAAAACAAGGAAGTTACAGAGAAAAGGGAAAAAAGAAAAGAGAAAGGGAAATGGAAAGAAAAGAGAAAAGATATATATTAAAGAATAATAATTATTTTTTATATAAAAATATAATATTACGTGGCATTACATGGCAGATGCGTGTTGATCACTTTCCATTACACAAGTGGGTGTTAGTTTTTAAGGGGGTAATAATTTAAGGTTTAAATAGTTCAGGGAGTAATAGAACCCCCGTAAAGTTAAAGTGTATAGTTGAGATTTCGACTAAAGGTTGGGGGGTATTTGACTATTTTTCTCATGTATTAATAATGATTTTAAAATATATATATTAGAATTAGTAGTTTCAACATGAAATTTATGCAATTGTATATTTAAGTTTAGTTTTACATTTCTATTCTTTAGTATTGCTCGAATCATCCTTAAGAGTTAAGGCATGCTATGGAAAGTTGTTATGTGACTAATTGTACTTTACATAATATATAGATTTTAAATAACTCCATTATATATATGGTGTAATAATAATTCTAAATGCATGTTATTTATGTATTACCTTTCTCTTAGACAGGAACCGAGCCACCTTGTACCAAGGATGGTCAGGTAAACAACCTTTGTAAAAAACTTATATCGTGTATATAGATAAAATATTATTATTCTATTGGGTTAATATAAGGGTTTGAACAACCTTAACACATCTAAGGGATGTAACTTAGCAGTGGTAGGTGTTTAGTAAAAGCCTAAAGGTAGATTTGCACACGGGTTATTGATCCTAAGCAACTGTAATCATTTTAATTTTTTTAAAGAAACTATCATTTTATTGAACACCCTTTCTAAAATTTCTAGCTCCGCCGCTTCTCTTACAAAAGAATGATAGTATGTAAATTCATTATAAATGAAGATGTTGTTGGGAAAGGCAAGGGCACAATTAAAGTGCCCGACAGGATAGCAGCGGAAAAATATCCAAATCTAAACTTTTTCTTTCAATTTGAACCAAGAGGAGATAAGAAAACCAAGCAAACAATGATAATAAGCATAAAATAAATCAACGGAAATCAATAAGACAAGATAAGAATAAACCAATTACAGAAAACACCAAATTTACATGAAAAACCCTTCAATGTGAAGAGTGAAAAATTACGAGACCAAACTTCCACTATTATCACCAAGAGTTACATTATTATTCTCCAAAATTGGCCACAAAATAAGTGTCAAACAACGATCAACAACACAACATGATAGCACCAAACTAGAGAATAAAAAGGAGCAAAAATACCCAAAAATACAGCTACTGTTCAAAAATGAAGAACAAGAGCTACAGACCACTAAATCTACCTCTGTCAATTTCTAATCAAATATTGAGATGAGAGGAACAAGCTGTCCAAAAATTATCTAAATCGAACAAGAAACTAAGAGGAAATCACAATTTGAAGTTGGCAGCTGTGGCAGAAAAGTTTGGACGAAAATCAGCTTTCTTTCTCTTTTTTATGGCTGCTGAAACTCTCTTTTATGATGGTGAATAAGACCTAAAAAGGATCTCTCTCTCTCTCTCTCTCTCTCTCTATATATATATATATATATATATATACGTCCCATAGTAATTAGCCTATGGCAAAAGTGGGTTAGTTCAAATTGGGCTTTATTTATCCACATAGGAAGGGACAAAGACCCATATCCTAATAATTTCCCCCCTCCCGACTATGTGGAGGAGACCGTCATCCCGGCGATCATGCAAAAATCTTCAAACTTTTCTATGAAAAAGCTTTAGTCATCATGTCGGAACCATTATCATCTATATGAATCTTCTCAAGTTCAAGCAACTTAGAATCCAACATATCCCGAATACAATGATATCTCACATCAATGTGTTTAGAACGACCACGAAATGTAGAATTATTGTCAAGATGTATAGCACTTTAATTGTCACAATGAAGCACATACCTCTCTTGAGCACAACCAAGTTTCCCCGAGAATCTCTTCTTCCAAAGCAATTCTTTACAAGATTCAACGGCAATGATAAGCTCAACTTCTGTAGTAGATAGAGCAACACATTTTTGCAACCTAGATTGCCAAGACACAGTCCCCCCTGCAAAAGTAACCAAATACCCTGAAGTAGACTTGCGAGTATCAACATCACCAGCCATATCTGAATCAGTATAACCACAAAGAATAGGCTTTCCTGTACCAAAACCCAAACACAGACTAGAAGTGCCACAAAGATATCTCATAATCCACTTCATAGTATTTCAGTGTTCTCTTCCCGAATTATAAAGAAAATGGCTAACAACACCAACAGCATGAGCAATATCCGCTCCTGTGCAAACTATTGCACATAGCAAACTACCAATGGATGAAGCATAAGGAACTTTCTTCATATCTTCCTTCTCATCATCACTGGGAGGACACTGCTTTATGCTCAATTTGAAGTGCATAGCTAAAGGTGTACTGACAACCATAGGCTTGTCCATGTTGAACCTTCGAAGTACTTTCTGAATATACTTCTCTTGTGATAACCAAAACTTCTTGGTCTTTCTGTCACGGACAATTTGCAAGCCAAGAATCTGCCTTGCTGGTCCTAAGTCTTTCATAGAAAAAGACTTACTCAAATCTTACTTCATTATGACCAACAACAAGCATGTCATCAATATAAAGAAACACAATAATAAAGTCACCATCAGAGAATTTTTGCAAAATATACAATGTTCTGAAGTAGTCTTCTTGAACCAAACTTCCTGTACCACTGCCTGGGAGCTTGTTTTAAACCATACAAGCTCTTCTTCAATTTGCAAACATAATTCTCTTTTACCTTGACTTCAAAACCTTCGGGTTGCTCCATATAAATTTCTTCATCTAAGTCACCATGAAGAAAAATAATTTTAACATCCATTTGCTCAACCTTTAAATCTAGACCTACAGCTAAGCCTAGAACCACACGAATGGATGACATCTTCACAACTAAAGAGAATATCTCATCAAAATCAACTCTTTTTTTTGTTAAAGCCTTTCACAACCAATCTAGCCTTATATCGTGGATCTGGGTTACCATCTTCATGTTTCACTAAAAAATTCAATTATTTTTCAAAGCTTTTCTATCTTTAGGCAGCTTAACAAAATCAAAGGTATGATTATCATGCAAAGATTTAATCTCGTCTTCCATAGCATCAAATCACTTTTCTTTTTCTTCACTTTACATGACCTCATCAAGACTCTTAGGTTTTTCCCCGTCAGTCAAGAGTACACACTCACTGGGAGAATAACGAGATGAAGGCATTCTCAATCTAGTAGATCGTTTGAGATAATTCTCTGGAGCATCAACAACTGGTTGTTGATAAATCATATCAACTTGCACTGGAGCATCAACAACATCTTGCTGGTCATTCTGAACATGATCATCATCTTCATTATCAACTTGATTTTCATCATCATGAAGATTTTTTTCAAGAGCAGTAGTCAAAAGAATTGGATCAACATCAACTAGACTCTCACTATTCTGAGAATCAACCTTCTTAGCTTTGTCAAAATCTTCAATTGTTCGATCTTCAAAGAACACAACATCGCAGCTTCTAACAAGTTTCTTCTCAACTGGATCATAGAAATGATAGCCAAATTTATCTTGACAATAACCAATGAAAATACATTGTCTAGTTTTAACATCCGAATTTGACCTTTCATCCTTAGGAACATGCACAAAAGCTTTACAGCCAAAGACTCTAAGATGATCATAAGAAACATTCTTGCCGGACCAAACTCTGTCAGGGACATCATCATTCAAAGCAACAGTAGGAGATAAATTGATAACATAAGCAGCAGTATTAAGTTCTTCTGCCCAAAAAAAATCTAGCAGCTTAGCATCTGAAAGCATACATCTAACTCTCTCAACTAGAGTTCTGTTTATCCTCTCTGGTAAACCATTTATTTAAGGAGTCTTTGGAGGAGTTTTTTGATGCCGAATACCCTGCTCTCTGCAATATCTTTCAAAAGGATCAATATACTCACCACCATTATCTAAGCAAATATATTTTAATTTTTTCCCTGTCTGTCTCTCAACCAAGTCTTGAAAACCCTTGAACACATCATTGTACTTGATCCTTGGACTTCAAAGAAAATACTCTGAGTTTGCGAGAATGATCATCAATAAAAGTCAGAAAGTAAAGTGCACCACCATGAGACCTTACCTTAAAAGGACCACACAAATCAAAATGTACCAACTCCAGCAAATCAAGCTTTTTAGAAGGCGGATGACTGTGAAACGAAAAAAATTTTTGTTTACCGGCTAAACAATGAACAAACTTCTTCAACTTTGCTTGTTTCACTACAAAAAGTAAATTTTTCTTAGCCAAACTATCAATCCCCTTATTACTCATATGACTCAACCTTCTATGCCATAACTCTGATGAAGTATCATTATCCATCAAGTTTATCAAGCCTCTAGAAGTAGAGCCCTAAAATATGTACAAGTTAGACAACATGTCACCTCGAGCCACAATCATCGAGCCTCTAGTAAGCTTTCACGGGCCAGCACCAAGGGTTTTAACATAACCTTCATCATCAAGGTTCCTTACAGAAATCAAATTCAGGCGAACGTCTGGAGCATACTTGATATTATTGAGAACTACTCCCTCCGTTTAAAAAAGAATGACCTATTTTCCTTTTTAGTCCGTTTAAAAAAGAATGACCTCTTTTTTTTGCAATACTTTAATTTCAACTTTCCACATGGCATGTTTAGCGCCACAAGATTAAAAGACATTTTGGTGCATTTGACACAACTTTAATTTAATGCCACAAGATTCAAAAGTCTTCCTTATTTTCTTAAACTTTGTGCCAAGTCAAAGTATGTCATTCTTTTTTAAACCGAAGGAGTAGTTTGGAATCATTGTTACTTTTCAAATAAACAATGCCAATGCCAACTACTTTAACTTCATCATTATTGCCTATTTTCAACATCCCAAAATTACCTGGAGTATAAAAAGAAAATAATTTCTTCTTTGGCATAACATGAGTAGTAGCACCAGAATCCACAAACCAGCTAGACTAATCACAAACGAGATTAATGGCATTCTCACCACAAGAAACAAGAAGACCATCATTAGAAACAATAATAACACGATTTTCATTATCGCCTTTTTCTTTTGCCGTCTAATATATCTCTTATGCTTGTAACAATATTTCATGATATACCCCTTTTTGTTGCAATAGTCACATGTAACATTCTTGAATTTGAACCTCGACTTTCTTCTACTTTTATCTCTATCGGACCTCTGGACTTGTTTCTCCCCCTCTCTTAAGTAACCAAAACATCAGAGTGTGAAGATGAAGAAGATGAGGCCTGAGATATTCTTCTCATCTCTTCATTCAAGACACCGCTCTTAATATATTCCATAGTTACAATACCATCGAGAGAAATTAGTCAAAGAAACTCAAAGAGTTTCCCAAGAGTCAGGCAGAGTATTAAGAAGCCAAAGTCCCTGAATTTCTTTATCTAACTTTACACTCATTCCAGACAGCTGGTCAAGGACACCCTAAAAATCATTAATATGATTAGAAATAGGACTCCCTCTTTATATCTAATATTCATCAATTGCTTAAGCATGAACAACTTGTTATTGTCAGTCTTCGAAGCATAAAGTGTCTCGAGTTTGTCCCACAAACTTCTGGCATGTGTCTCATTCACAATATGGTTTCTAACATTATCTTCAACCCATTGTCTAATATAGCCACAAACCTGTCAGTGCTTAAATTCTCAATCCTCATCTATCATGGATTGAGTTTTAGTAGACGCAAATACAGGTAAATGCATTTTTTGACAAAGAGAAAATCTTTCATCTTGCCTTTCCAAGTACGATAATTACTACCATTCAAACACACCATCTTTCTCATATTTTCCCACATCATTCAAATAGACAATCAATAACAACCTATGCTCTGATACCACTTTGTTGGAAAAGGCAAGGGCACAATCAAAGTGCCCGACAGGATAGCAGTGGAAAAATATCCAAATCTAAACTCTCTTTCAATTTGAACTAAGATGAGACAAGAAATAATGATAATAGGTAGAAAATAAATCAACCAAAACTAATAAGACAAGACAAGAATAAATCAATCACAGAGAACACCAAATTTATGTGGAAAACCTTTCAATGTAAAGAGTGAAAAACCACAAGACTAAACTTCCATTATAATCAACAAGAGTTACAATATTGTTCTCCAAAATTGGCCACAAAAAAAGTGTCAAACAAAGAGCAACAACACAGCATGATAACACCAAACTAGAGAATAAAAGGAGCAAAAATATCCAAAAATGCAGCTACTATTTGGGAATGAAAAACAGGAGCTACAGGCCACCAAATCTACCACCATAAGTTTCTAATCAAAGGTTGATATAAGAGGAACAAGTTTTCCAAAAATCAGCTCAATCGGACAAGAAACGAAGCAGAAAATCGCAATTTGAAGTTGGCAGTTGTGGCTAAAAGTTTGGGTGAAAATTAGCTTGCTTTCTACCCCATAGTAATGGGCCTATGGACAAAAGTGAGTTGGTTCAAATTGAGTTTTATTTATCCACATAGGGAGGGATAAAGACAATGTTTATTATAATACAAAAGAAATTGATAAAATGAAACAATAGATAATAAAAAGTGTATACATTAACTTTTATTACTTAAAATTTCATCTCTCATCTGTTTGGTATCACATGTTGGATTAATTTTCTTAATTTGATACCAATCTAGAAAAATATAGTGTTATGGTAGGACTTTGAAGTATCAAGGGGAAATTGATACTCCCTCTATTCCAAATTACCCATCTCAAATTTCTAATGTGATTTCTCATTTTACTTATCTTTTTTCATTAATCAAGACAAGAAAATTTTTTTCCATTATACCCTTAGTAATTGATTACTCCTTGTTACTAGCATTGAATTATCAAATCTGGAAAAATGTTTACTAGCATTGAATTATCAAATCTTGAAAAATGTTGCAAAGACTTTGGTAATCCTATAATCCTAATTACCCATGCAAAAAGTGCTTTGATATTAGCCATATAATAACTCCATCAATATTGAAACTAACAGCATGAAAAAATTAATAGGAGCAAAATGGTAAAGTTACATTATCAATTATTGTTTTCTTAATAACTGTGTCATCTCAATTTGGGATGGAGAAAATACATTAAGTCTTTTTTCTATTTTTTTTTATGAGAATTAAAGCAACACATTAGTTATCTTTATTTCTATTTATTTTAACGTTCTCGCGATCAGATTCACTAGTGCCATATAATGCAAAAACCTTTAGTAAGTAAAAATGTTGGATCCTCTTGTAACTGATAAAATTTCCATATCATTAATTTAAATCATCGCAACAAGCATAATTAAGGATTTAAATCAGGGCGTCAATAATACAAAGAAAGGGAGAAAAAAAAATGACTTTGCAAAGCAAGCAACTAGAGTAGCAACCTATTACATTTCTTCTGGCCCTTTTGATATCTTGTTAGTCAAGCGCTAGTGTCCCTTCGATCATTTGAGGAACTATTCTTTTGTAGAAGAATAACTTGTATAGGTGAATTTGTTGAGGAAGAAGAGAATCAGATGCTTCAAGCTAAGATTTTGAGTCACACATATAAAGAAAAAAGAATCAATATAGCATCAAACTTTCTGGCAAAACAAGTGCACATTAAACTTGTTTTTCTCTATATATAATATTAAACTTGGGAAATATTGCTCAATAATTTTTATCATGGGTACGAGGCACTCAATCAATATTCCAAAAGAGAGAGAGGGGATGCGTGTGAAGACAGAAGAACCAAGGAAGCTAAGACCAGAAAGAAGAAAAACTAATGTCAATTATAACGCAACAGTACAGCGTCCCAGGGGAGAAGGAAATGAAAAACTTGAATCCCCGTCCGATTCACTGGTCAAACTTGGAGGAAAAAGCAGCAGCATCAACAAGGCAGCAACAATAAATATAAGATCTCAACTTCCATATAAAAGAGCTCAGCTTCCACATTATCTGAATGAGATCTTGAAAGAAGCAGACTCTCCTCTAGAGATCGATAAATCCTCCACAGATGGATTATATGAACAGCTATATAATGGAGTTCACCTCAAACAAAATAAGCAGGTAGAATTTCCCCTCTTTTCTTTTTCTATCTATTTCCTTTTTCCTGTGTTGTGGGCTTGTGGCTATGGTTTTCTTTAGTATCCGTTGAGATTCAGCTCTTTGTTGCCTTCACTGATTGCTCCCAAAAAGCTTCAGTTCAGTGGCAAGGATGCAATTTTGGAGCTCTGATTGCTCTCAAGTCTTTGGTTCAATGATAAGCACGCAACACATGAGGTGTAGGTTATGCATGTCACGAGTTTAAACCCTACTGCTTACAAAAGCTTGGTATTTAAGTGGAGAAGAATATAGGGAGTTTATTAGCCACTAAATTTTGAACTGTATGTAGCTAACCCTCGAGAATTTCTTGATTATTTAGAAAGAAAAATAAGGATGCCATTTAGGCCATCTCATAGTTCAACTTATTAAACGCTAAATGCCTAAACATTAATCTGTGGCACAATTGGTCAGTGTTTAAGAAGGATAAGTTTTTATCTCAGGTGAGTTTCTTTCTATCCTCATCGTATACAGATGTATGATCTTATTTTAAAATAAACAGCTAAGCAGTTGGGATTATATACTCCGCCTTTATGATATTCTTCTAATTAATAATTCTTCATTTATTTTAAGTTTAGAGTGTCATACAATCTTACAAATATAATATTAATGATATAATATGCAGAAGTATTGGATTGATAGAACCAATAAAGCAAACTGCTTTATGTTATACGCAGAAGATCTCTCAATTACTTGGGGAAAAGACAATCGTTACTGGAATTGGGTAGATATCAAAGAGACGAGGTAATCAAGATATACTGTATGTTTCATTTTATGTGATGCTATTTCCTTTTCCGCCTGCAGAAAAGAAGAACCCTTTTCCAAAACAACTTCCTATTTACTCAGTATGAAAAGCCTTCTTGTTCACTCAACTTTCACATCATGTTTGAGACCACAAGTTTCAAAAGTCCTATAGCCATAGAAATATTATGATATGATAAGCTGTGAGAACGTAGCTAATTGTTTGAATTTTTACTACTTTTTCCAGTGATGAAAATTTTATAGCAGCAGAACTAAAAAGAGTGTGTTGGTTGGAAGTTTGTGGGAGCTTTGACACAGCCGCACTGACGCCAGAAACATTGTATGAGGTAGTGTTTGTGGTGAAGATAAAAGAAAATGCCGATGGATTGGAATCAATTACCCTGAGGCTTATCATCCCAAATAAATCAAGCAATGAGCTTACAGTAAATCTCATGAATGTAACCGAAAGAGAAAAATGGATAGAAGTGCCAGTAGGAGAATTCTTCACGAGCAATGAATTTAAGAGGAAGAAGAAGAGGGAGGAGATTGAGATTTTTCTATATGAAACCGAGAAATTGGATTGGAAACAGGGTTTAGTCATCAAAGGTATTGTTATTCGTCCCAAAGCCTGAGCCCTGAGATTTTCCGTCTCGGAGGTTTACAACAATGATCTTGGAGGTGGGTTGTTGTGAACTTTTGATCTTGCTTGCCCCAGGAACAGAACTTCAAACGTAACAAGTTTTGACATTTGACCCTTACAAGTTTACCCATGTGATAAACAGGAATCAAAAGTTCAAGACCACCTATTTCCAACGTCATTAGATATTAATTTCCTAAAGAATAAGAAGCTTATGTAATTTATCTGGGGATCTAAGTTTGTCCAGTTCGAAATTCAGTGTATGCAACTCTATCCTTTTCCACTTAACTACCAGGTTTTTATTTGTGGCAGCATTTAATCATAATCCAATGTGTCTAAACTCTAACCAAACACATCAAATGTTGACCTCTTATGTACTCTTCAACGAAAAAAATCTCAAAGTCCCTCCTCAATGCTTGAACCTTCACTGGAATGACCTAACTAAAGGATAATTATCTCCTTTAGAGGATTATAAGGTTTGTTGGAGGATCAGACATCTTGGTAATTGGAACTCTTTTAACTTGTAAACCAACAGCTTGAATTCTTGTATGTTATGAATACAGGAATTCTTGACTAAACAGATATCTTAAGCAAATGCATGCCACAACGTATAACCCCGAATCTTTTGGGACTAAGTTATTTATGACAAATTCGGAGTTCAATCGGCGAATAAATTAGGCCAGAAGCCAATCATGTTGCACCCAGTTTGGGCATGACAGACAGTGATGTTTATAAGAAAAAGTCTTGAAAACATTATGTTGATGCTGGCTTGATATTACGATAACTGGAATAAATAAGGATAATACCTTCATTTTATCCCAGATTATCTGCACACTCTTTCTTTGAACTTATTCATGCTTAAAAAAATAGTTCTTTTGAATTGTCCAAATATAATTTGTGCGATGAGCACATAATTTTATGTTCCTGACAGAAAGTCTGGAATAACATTTAACTTAGAAATTCAAAAAAATGCATTAGTTTAGGTGCTATTATCTCAAGGAAATCTGTATGATGAGGACCTGGAAATATGAATAGGAAATGGAGAATATACATTTGATAAGGACTGATCTGAACATAACGAACATATTCCTCAGCAGCAGCAGCTTGCCGTATGCTAAGATTTCTTCTTTCAGCATCAGGACAAGCATCTGATTCTGAAAGTATTGATCATACAAAGTGGTAACCAACAGCAATTAACAATTAAAACAAAAAGTACTTTTAGATCAGCAAAACATGAAGCTTATCTCTCTGGTATATGTCCTAGAATTAATGCTGTAAAGTTAGATTCTTTAATTTTAATTACAAATCAGAAGGAGATCAATTCTTCTGCCAATAATTGAACATGGCAAGCAATTCACAACTCTTGCTGCAATATGTTCAATATACATCCATGAATAAACAAGAATCAGCCATCTGTAAGCAAGCACACGATTGTTCAATCAAAGTAACAACATTATGAAACCTTACAATATATAATTTGATCTATTATACACACTATCAGTGTAATTAAACATGTTCTAGCATAGCGTCCACCTTATTTTTTCAAGATAGTAACTCCGCTCATTATGGGCAGACATGTAGTTATCTTGTACCTGATAATGTAAAAGTTCTTTTACACTACCACTGTATAGAAGTTAAAAATCTATATAAATTGATGCAATTATGAAAAGGAAGCAGTTATTGACCAGCGATGAAATGAACAAAGTTCAATCAGTAGCAGAAAGGGCAGAAGGCCTAATAAGGTATTGCGGGAGTTTTGAACGTTTTAAAGGTCCTAAGTGCAAGCTATCTTTTTGGATAGGAGGATGTTTTTCCTGGAGGCATAGTCATATGCCTCGTAGCTAAAGCTATTCCCTTTCCAAAATTTAGAGATTCTCCAAATCCAGTAACATTAGTGAATTGATCACCAAGAGGGAAAATCTACAATTTTTTTTCACAACTTTCTTTTAATAACTATGGTGTATGGGCCAGCTTGGGTGCAGCTCAACTAATTCCACAGGGTACTTGCTACCTCCCACCAGTTTAGATACTGGATATATACAATGTCATAACTTATCATAAAGGAATAACATTTTTTCAGGCCTATCCGTGCTGGCATGGATCTGTTCATAGACAGTGCAAAGTGGACGACAGGAATAGATTCTTAAAGATAGAATCCGACTCCACTTGAAAAAGATAAAATCAAAAGATGCCGAACTAGGAGAGTTTCAAAATAAAAGCTTCCCTGTTCATGAGAATGGCTACCGATTAGACCTTCCCGAATACATAAACCAACATAGACAAAGAGTTCTTCAGAGAAATGGGGTCTGGGTGGTCACAAGATCAGGATTCACAACAAAATCAAGAACTGCGTAACACATCTCCTCAAAGACACCATAATGATAACGCCGTACTCAATGAAGATCCAAGAAAGATTATGCCACAGAGAAGCAAGAGTACTGAGACTAACAAGACAATGGAAGCCACTAGAGTACTCAATGAAGAACCAAGAAAGATTATGCCACAGAGCAGCAAGAGTAAGAGTACTGAGACTAACAAGAAAATGGAAGCCACCAGAGTACTCAATGACGAACCAAGAAAGATTATGCCACAGAGCAGCAAGAGTACTGAGACTAACAAGAACATGGAAGCAACCAGAGTACTCAATGACGAACCAAGAAAGATTATGCCACAGAGCAGCAAGAGTACTGAGACTAACAAGAAAATGGAAGCCACCAGAGTACTCAGATTTCCACATAATTATGAAGAAATCCTAAAAGAGGCAGATTCTTCAGTTGACAGGTCCTCCTTGGACAAACTATATGACCAGCTATATGCTGGAGTATTTTTGAACCAAAAGCGCAAGGTAAGAAAAATTTGTCTCCATTGGTTGAAGTATATAGTTAAAAGAAAGGATCAATTTGAAATGCCGCCAACCCCTCTGGAATTTTTTTTTCTACTTTATACTTATCAAGACTTCTTTATTATCCTATTTTTAGAAATATCTCTTAACCTACTCTCACTCTGAACAACATCCATATTCTTCAAAAGTTAACAAGACCTCAACTTTTACCTTAACAGACATGTCCAAACCAAATGGGGCACCTAAACTCGTCCAGAGTAATAAATGTCTTGCTAGTGTAATCCTTGAGAAGTTTTTTACAAGTGTTTCTTAATGCTGATATACAGGTTCCAGTGTCAATACTTGCTATATGGAAGCATATATCTACTTTATGAGTTTAGGTTGCGCTCTTTTGTGTATATTTTGTTAAAGCTTAGAATTCTGCCTTCAACTTAACCCCAAGAGAAGCATGCCCTCTTGTGATTTACTGAATCAATTCTGATGTTCAAGTTCAACTAGTCAATTAAGCCTAATCACTTGAAATTACAGTTTTATTCTGTAGCCTTATCTACCGCTGTGGCTATACTTAATTTGCACTTCATGCAGAAATACTGGGTTGATAAGAAGTCAAATGGCAACTGCTTCATGCTGTATGCAAGAGACCTCTTAATCACTTGGGGAGAAAACAACCGTTTCTGGCACTGGCCCTTGGTACAAGAGTCGAGGTGATTTGCAAAATGTTTCATTTGACAAAGAAAACCAGGCTCATTAAAGTTACATTTCAGTGTAGATCAAACCTTTAAATAATCCAAAGCATCCTTCACAACACATGGGGCTAGAATAGAAAAATAATAATCCCTCCATTTTTGAGAAAAATAATCCCTCCATTTAATTTCATAAGGTGGTGTTTGATAGGGTATGGAGTCTAAGGAAGAGAGACTTTTGGGCATATACCAAAAATACCCTTAGAACTTGTGGTATAAGAATAAAGAATAACATAGAAGTTAAAAGTTAAGAAGTTTTGAATATAGAAATAAGTCATTCTTTTTGACATATAAAACAGAACAGCGGAAGTAATGCGCTAAAAGAGAACAAAATTCGGTAAACATATGTAGCTGTCAGGTAACCAAATGATAATAAACATTCAGCGGTTAAAACTAAATAAAACTTTCATGTTCCCTGTTAAACGCTATTCTTAACCAACATGTACCAAATACTTAAAGGTTCCCGTAGTTGAAAACTAGCATATCAATAAGGCCTAAAATGATGCTTTTATTGTTTATGCAGTGATGAGCTTCTTCCAGCAGCAGAACTACTAGATGTTTGCTGGCTAGAAATCCACGGAAGATTCAATACAGCTAGGCTATCGCCAGGACTCATTTATGAGGTTGTGTTTATTGTCATGATAAAGAATCCTGCTTATGGATGGGAAAATCCAGTGAATCTTCGACTCATTCTCCCAGATGGTAGCAGGCAGGGACATACGGAGAATATGGTGGAAAAACCACTAGAAAAATGGATAGAAATCCCAGCAGGAGAGTTCATGACATCAGCAAACCAGAAGAATGGAGAAATAGAGTTCTCTTTATATGAATATGAAGGTGGGAACTGGAAGAGGGGGCTTGTCATTAAAGGTGCTGTCCTCCGTGCAAAAGACTGAGTTCTCTGGCATATGAAACGAATTTGGCATGCAGCTGCAGCTTACTCATCTGTAGTTTCTTTTTAGCTTTCTCACACTGATGTTTAAAACGATGAGCACTAAGGTAGCAACAAAAAGCATGAGACAGTGTTCTTTCTTTTGTATATGTAAATTAAGATGCATGTGCTATGCAGATATGTTTTAAACCTCAGATATTTGGCGTTAGGCCCAGAACTCAATACTATCAACCGTAGATTTATAAAGACAAGAGTTGACCTATCTAGAAAAATTTTGCATTCCATGTGTACAACTGATACAGCAAATAGATCCAAAATATAACTCCCCACCCCCCACCCCCAGTAGAGATAGAAACATATGGGTCTGTAAACCTCCAGGATAAAAAAGTAAAACTCAAGATTAAAGCGTCAGTTGACGTTCAGAGTATTTGCTAGAATAACAAAATTTTCTACAATCTGAGAATACATTTTAAGAGGACGTATTGCACTTTGTCAGTGACAGACTAACATTTAATGGATATGTTTTCCGATTGTACAATAACATGGATAAGAAACATGGGAATCATAACACATTGTTAAAAATTAAAATCGTATAATTTGATTGAAAAGCGAGGTAGAGGTAGACCGAAGAAATATTGGAGGGAGATGATTAGACAAGACATGGAGCAGCTCCAGCTTACCGAGGACATGACGCTAGATAGGAAGTTGTGGAGGAGGCGGATTACGGCAGAAGGCTAGTATAATTTGAGGATGTTGTATTACTTGGTGAATCTTGTATATGGTATTATTGGATGTGGTGATTTCTATCTATCTTGTCCTTTTACTATTAATTGTCTAGATTGTTTTATCTTGAGCCTGGGGTCTATCGGAAACAACCACTCTATCTCAACCCTGAGGTAGAGGTATGGACTGTGTACACTTACCCTCCCCAGACTCCACTTGGCGGGAATATACTAGGTATATTGTTGTTGTATAATTTGATTGACCATATTCCATATAAAGTCAGTTCTACGCTTCTACTAACGGAAATGTCTTTCTACTCAATGTCGTTTCCAGTAAGTCAATCAGCTATATCAGGAATAAATACAGTAAATATTTGAATATAATTTATTTCTATTGCCAATAGCCTTTTACCTGGAAGAGTATATTAATATTCACTAATATCGATGAATATTTGACTAGTTTCATACAATGATATGTAAGATAGAAAATACAAATGCAAATACTGACCTAATCAAAATCTGATTGTAGAAGAATCTTTCAAGTAGGACATCTAAAGAACAAATGCAGAGACATATCAAACTTCTGTATGGTAATTTTCTGGCTTGAACCACACTGAGAAATCAATCCCTTTGCTCTTCAAATTCTCCGTTGCTGGACCAATTTTCTCAAGGAGCTGCGCATGTTAATGGAAACAACAATGAGTAGCACGACATTCCATTAGAGAGTTACATGTTCTAAATTTTAACCAAAATTTAAGGGAATAAGAATATCCCATCCTCTAGATTCTTATCATATATATATATAAAGATTTTAAAAAATTGACCTGCTAGATTTGACGTACTACGCGCTAAATCAACTGCAAGCAGATGAAAAACAGCTTGCGAGTTAACTTCAGTTCAACAAATGTAAATGCTGACCTTTGCATGGAGCAAGCCATTGGATACCAAGACAGATCTATCAAACACTGAAAACCTTCCTCCATCCATGCACGAAACTGTCCCTCCAGCCTCTTCAACTATCTACATGAAACATACATTACAGTGTTAAATAAAGACTTGAATATAACTTGTCAATAGCTCGTAAACTAGCAGTAACCCCCACTTAAGAGAAACTTGAGAAGGACAACATTTGAGCAAAACTATTTGCGACTGGAAATCTTTTTTTTTTTTTTTTTTTTTGGAGAACTTGTAATTTGTATTCCTCGGCATTAAAGATATGCTGGAGACCTCCAGAATGTTATCAACAGAGGGAAAACCTCACTTTTCATGAGTGGATATCCTGGAGGTATTACATTACTACAGACTTACCAACATCTGATACTTCAAGTTAAAAAGAAGAGAAAGATTCAATTCTGCCATTCATAAACCAACTCACTGATCTGGGAAAAGTTTCATTGAATAGGCTCATATGGAAACTTAGAAATGAGACAAGTTTTATATATTGACACTTAGGTTTCATTCTAACAAAGGCATTCCTGTTATAAAACCTTAACTCCTTACACACACTTGTCCCTGCTGCATTACTTGTTTATCATTCAATGGCTAGCTCTACTTATCCACCTAAAATAACACACATACACAATGGTAAGCTCTGCTTCTTTTCCATTTTGGATAAGCACACAATATGCTCCTCTCTTTCACCGACTAAATTACTCTTCACAAATCTATAAAGAAAAGAAAACATGTGGCAAATAATACATTTAACCTTTTTTTCTATTTAATAAAAAGGAGAGAAAAACAAGATATTATATTGAAAATACAATTTGCAGATTGGAACTGTTAAGCATCAAACTCTGGCTTTCTAGAATTTTCTTCAAACATGAGAAGAAGATTGTCTGGAATATTTTCAATAATAATGAAAGCAAGAATACCAGAACTCCTGCAGCCATGTCCCATGGCTTTAGACGATATTCCCAATATGCTTCAGCAATCCCCAAAGCAACATGACACATGTCAACTGCAGCAGCACCAAGCCTTCTCACACCCTATGCAGAACATGGCAGGAAGAAATTTTTTTGGGGTGGGCATGTGCAAAATTTCAGATAAAGATAAGGGATAAAGTTGCTACCCGGCTGACATCAGTAAATTCCTTGAACAATTCCATGTTGGTTGTCCATGGATCATCGTGCTCATATCCAAACCCAGTCACTAGAAGAGATTGTTCCACCTAAACACCCCACCCCACCATCACCCCCCAACACACGCACACACACCAAACAATAAAGAACAGTAACAAATAAGTCAAAGGAATTGGGAAAAGAAGATTGACAGTAAGTGTACCTTTCATTTACTGAGCTTTATATGTAAAACTAGTGTCATTTAAAACTTTAAATCCAAGCAATATATTACCTCTTTGCTAGAAAGAAGGTACTAAACTAGCATAACTGTCTAATAGTAACAAATACACATGCATGTAAATGGGTATTGACACATAGCAGGCCAGACAGAGCAGGTAGAGACCAACATTTATCTGACTTCCTAATGCAATAGGACAAGCTAGAACTATGTTTATTAGATGTTAATAAAGTTATCATCAAACTCTCATTCTACCATGGGTCTGTGGAAAATGGCAATTAAGCTTGTTTTACTCATTTGCATGTATAAACTCTCACCTTGTCAGTTCGACTAACATGAATCTTTTCACCATTTGCAAAGGCTCCTTTGCCTAGAAGAAGAAAATTGCACAATGTCATTAGTAGATCGTTGGAGTTTGCAATTGAATAGATGACTTAGTTATAGATAAATTCCTTTACCTGCAGCTGCAGAAAATATTCGAGTATTCCAACACATAGGGCCACCAACAAACTCAACCTGTAAGGAAAAAGTGCTTAACCATATTATGTTCAGGACGAGTAAGATGCCATGTCTGACAAGATATCAGAACAAGAGATTTGGTGTCGATAGTCTTTCCATTTTATAGTTTCCAATTTTATTCTCTCAGAAATCCTCCTAGATTCTGTATACTACATAAAAGTTACTATTAGATAAATGTCACATAATCTCTTAATTCAAGTCTTTGGTGAATTAAGAAATTCAGAGTTGCCCAGGGTTAAATTCAGCCGCATCTATTTTAATTCAACTAACACAAATCCTGCATAAATTATGGATAGCTTTAGAAGAAAATCTTACAGGCATATTAAAGCATGTCTCTTTACAACTATCTAACATTTGTAAAGTTTGCTGAAAATTCCTTCCCTATTTTTATCTCTCAGTTCAGGTCCCTTGCAGCTAAGAATATAAGAATTCTCATTTATGTTTTTAAAATATAGTTCATCCAAGACATTAAGAGACTATAGCATATCAATATCTAACGCTACACGATTTAAGTTGTCAGTGATGATTCAAGCTTTTGATTCTCTTCTTGCACATTAGGTTGGCATCAGCTATGAATAGATTATCATAGTGATAGACCAAGCTCGCTGGATAAGAGACAGTGCTCTTCTTCCACTAAGCCATGGTAAATAATCCAAATGGCACATCAATAGCTATCCCAGCATATACCACAGCAGCTGCAGCTGGCTTCCCTCTATAAAGAACACCCACAGAAACCGCAAAGCTGGGATAGCCATGCGCAAAATTTGTTGTTCCATCTGCAAGACAAAGTTGCCAATTAATATTCATTCCCTAATCCCTATAGGTTGAGCTGTCTTTAAGATAATATGTGGTGCTTGCTTCTTGTGAAATAACATTTCATTGAACTCACACATACAACATATCCATTTATATGTGATAAGATGATCTTATCAAGATAAAATTAAGTATTTTTAGGGGTAAGATCGTTGTACATCCTACTCAACCCCCCCAACCCCAAGACAATATACAAAAAAGCTTTTTTAAGTATTTTAGCAAAAGATTTGGAAAGTTTTTGAAGCATATCATGAAAATCCAGTTGATATAAAATATTTTTGCATACTAGGGAAACAAGAACCCTATAGGCAAGAAATGAGCAGTGAACGTGTCAGATTTTGCACAAATTTCAAAGGTAATCTGGATTATTCTACATCTCAAGTTAAGTCATGAAATATTTTATGAGAACTTCCAAGAACATAAAAAGGAACTAAAATTAGTTTTTTAAGTCAAAATAAGACACAAGACAGGGGGCTTTTGACGAGACTAGACATCAAATAGAGTTTCTTTCTTTCACTTGTTAGTTTCCACTTCAAAATAAGAGATTCTATATGTTCTTCACTCTTAGCATGAACCATCTTTTCTTCCCAATTCAGGATGAATCTTATGAAGAAGCTTGGACTAATTACTATCTTTCTTGGTTTTTCATACTAAAAATTAAGTTGTTTGTTCAATCTTGTATTTAATGCTTTTAATTGATTGACCACCAACTAGATCCTTCTCTAGATTTTAAGGGAACTCAGGAGAGTTTCTTAATTTAGATTCAAGACTGAAAAGCTTGTGATCCATACAACCAAATAGATGAATATGGTATGATTAAATTGTCGAATAGGCCTATACTTCAAACCATATGCATGGAGAATAGAGCTAAACTCAGTGCATCCCTCTTATCCTAATAACCATCAAAAACAGGTTACCAATTAAGAGGGTTAGCTTCACTTGACATAGGAATGTACCCTGAATAATCATGAACAACGACAAAGCTCACATTATTTATAAGATCAAGAGGATAATAAAGTACAAATGAAGCAATTAAGTGAAGTCAAAAACAATAGGCTTGCTACCACAAGATTTTCTCTTAGCTAGTTAGTTAATCTCTTTCCTTTTTTTTCAGTACTTAGTTATTTACTTTAATTTTTATTACTACCAACCATTTCCGACAACGAAGTTAATGTCAACTCAACTTCATTATAAGTCCTTGTGGAACAATGCTCAATATTCATCCACATATTGCTTGTGCAAGTACATGCCTTTGCCTGTGTGAGAATCCGCTAGTATTTAGGTTAATGAAGTTGTATTTTGCTAAATGAGAACTAGTTAAATGTGAACCCTTCAAATTAAAATAACCTGACCATTAGTTAAAACCACTTGAACTTGACCACTCATACCTACTTATGAGAACCTACATAAGTTCTCTAACCGAAACAGAGTGTTCCGCCTAACATGCGTAGCTACTTTCATTGCCATGAAGTTAGAGATCCATAGAACAAACCTAAAGGATCAATGCACCAAAGATAATCAGATGACGAGTCCCCAATAATTCCTCCTTCCTCCCCAAGAATTAGATGATCTGGAAAATTCTTCCTCACAACTTCAAGGATAGCAACTTCGCTACTTTTATCTGTGCTGCAATAAGTTTAAACCAACACATGTTACTGCAACAGCATGATGAAAATCTCCGCGTAAAGAAATAAAATGAATATTACAACCTAAGGAGCAACTAAAAGTTAGCCAACATAAATTATCAAATTGTCAAAGCATAAGGTCAATGGATAAAATGAGATTGTACATACTTGCTAACAAGAAGGCATTGTGTAACTTTAGTGCTAAAATCAAGCAATGGTCTTAAGATAAGGGGGATTGTGAGCAATTTACATTATCAAGAGAAGAGAAGTCATGGCTATGGAAGCTCTCATTGAACAAAGCAGAGGAAAAAGTAAACTGTATATTGAAAACTGTCACATTACAAGTATTATTCCAGCTAGGCATCTATTTATAAACCAGTGTATAACTTCTCGAAACATCTAGAAGTTTCTTAGCTCAACTACACTACACTCACAGCCGCCAGCTCACCACACGACTAACAACAACCAACTAACTCAATGAATAGTAATTCAATGTAACAGTATTACTGAAATGAACACAGTGACTCACTAACTATAACTAACTATTTACTGAACTTTCCAATACTCCCCCTCAAGCTGAAGGGTGTAGAATGTTAAGCACACCAAGCTTGCTTAACAGGTGAAGAGTTTTGATCATGCCCCAAGCTCTTAGTCAAAATATCTTCTGCTTGATGTTGTGTGGAAACATACAAGGTCCGCACTAGACCATTCCTTATTTTATCCTCGATAAAAGTGACAATCAATTTCGATATGTTTAGTTCTCTCATGAAAGACAGGATCGGCAGCAAGCTGTATAGCTGATTTACTGTCACTGAACAAAGTTATAGGTTTATGAACCTTCACATTCAACTTTGCTAACAGCCCCTCTAGCCAATCATGGAGATTCAGCAAAATGCAGAGTTGAATACAAGCCCCTCTAGCTTCAGAGATCATGGCTTCATTATCACCAGTGATCAACAAATCATCCACATAGACCAACATTATCACCATTCCTGCCATCCTTTTCAATGTAAACAAAGAGTAGTCATGAGCACTCTGAGTAAATCCTGCAATCATGAGTGCTGAAGTAAGTTTAATATTCCATTGTCTAGGGGTTTGTTTAAGTCCATATAATGACATAAGCAACCTACATATTTTATGGTTTCCCTTATGTTGAAAACCTTCCGGCGCTTTCATATATACTTCTTCATCCAAATAATACATGGCGTATGCGTATTGATTATAGAGGTCTCAACCAAATCACAGTTACAGATAAGTACCCAATCCCTAATATTGATGAGCTTCTTGATGAATTGCACGGAGCAATGGTTTTTTCAAAGATTGATTTGCGTTCTGGTTACCACCAGATACGTGTCAATCCGGCGGATATTCATAAAACAGCGTTCCGTATGCACTCTGGCCATTATGAATTCATTGTTATGCCCTTTGGTCTCACTAATGCCCCTTCTACCTTCAAGTGTGCTATGAATGATTTGTTCAGACCACATCTGCCCAAATTAATTCTCGTATTCTTTTATGACATATTGGTATACAGTCAGACCTTTGAGCAGCATATCAATCACTTGCAACTTGCTTTCCAACTTCTCAGAGACAATCATTTCTATGCCAAAACTTCTAAATGCTTATTTGGACAAATTCACATTTCATTTTTGGGTCGTGTGATTTCCAAAAATGGGGTTGGTGTAGATCAGGAAAAATTCAAGAAGTCTAGGAGCGGCTAGTACCAACTAATGTGAAGAAGTTACGTGGATTTCTTGGGTTAACAGGTTATTATCGCAGATTTGTGGAGGATTATGGAATGGTGGCTCGACCACTCACTGAACTTACCAAGAAAAATGCTTTTCAATGGTTGACCTCTGCTGAAAACGCTTTTCAACTTCTCAAGCAAGCTTTAACAACTGTTCCGGTACTACAACTTCAAGATTTCATTAAACCATTTGTAGTGGAATGTGATGCTTCTTCAGAAGGAATAGGGGCTATTCTTGATGACCATCCTATTGCGTAGTTTAGTAAGGGACTTTCTTTTTTCAATCGTTTGAAGTCTACTTATGAACGGGAATTGCTTGCCCTTGTTTTAGCTTTGCAGAAATGGAAACACTACCTCTTGGGTCATCATTTTTATGTCCAAACAGATCATTACAGCCTCAAGTATCTCCTTTCTCAGCGTATCACCACTAATGAGCAGCAAAGATTATTGACGAAATTGCTTCCGTTCGACTTCACAATTGTCTACAGAGCAGGAAAAGACAATTTGGGAGCTGATTCTTTCAAGGAGGCTGTTGAATGCTGAATTTTTGGCTCTTGCTATTCCTGTACCATTGGATTTTTCCAATTGGCAAGATTCTCTCGAGTCAGATACATATACTCGTGAGATTATTCAAGCAATTAACCAAGACCCTTCCTTACAACCAGATTTTCATTTGGGAGACCAGAAACTTTATTTCAAGGAAAGGTTAGTTATTCTAGATCATTCTTCTCTTCGACGAAAGCTTATATCAGAGTCTCATGATACACCTTCTGCCGGACATGGAGGATATTTGAAAACCTTGAAGCGTCTTTCCTCCAACCTTTTCTGGCCAAGGAAGAAGCAAGATGTTAAACTCTTTGTTCAGAACTGTTTGGTTTGTCAATAGGCCAAATATCAAGCTATAGCCCCTGCTGGACTTCTGCAACCGCTGCCTATACCTGATAGAATATGGGAAGATATATCACTTGATTTCATCGTAGGACTTCCCAAATCTGGTGGTTATGACACAATTTTAGTTGTCGTAGATCATCTCGGCAAGTATTCTCATTTCATCCCACTTTCTCACCCATATACCGCTAAGACTGTTGCTAATGTTTTCTGCCAAGAAATTGTGCGTCTCCATGGCATTCCTCAATCAATCTTATCTGATCGGGATGCTATCTTTCTCCGTGCTTTCTGGCAGGAGCTTTTTCGACTTAGCCAAACAAGATTAAGAATGGGTATATCTTACCATCCACAATCTGATGGACAGACCCAGGTGGTGAATAGATGCTTGGAATCATATTTGTGATGCTTTGTTATGGGTCCAATCCATACGGACAAACTTATTGGTTAATCCAGTGTTTAAGATCCTTGCACTTTATTTAACCAATAAATTTTCATTTCATTTCTTCTTCATCTTAGTTTCTATCATAGATTCACTCATTACTGTGAATCATACAGCACTCAGTGTTATCACCAGAAACTCAAAAAAAACACAGACTGAAAAATCTATGAGAAACAGCATTTGGCAGACTTATAAATCACACTGATCATCAGGGTAGAAGAAAAGAAACAAAAGAACTATGTCAGGTCTGATACAAAAAGTAACCAGCAAAGGAAAGTAATACAAAGCCTTACTCGGTCACTAGGTCGGTGAGCCCTTTATAGGTAACATTCCGAGGTTTATTCACAGCATCCATTACAACCTAAAATGAAAAATGAAAAAGATGAGAAACAAAGTAAGTGATTATGAGTCAGAAAGATTATTTAAAGAATATATGCAGATGAGAGATAGAACAGTAGTGAAAAGAGAAATTGCATGATCGACATATGTCCATAGAAAGGGAAGTAAAAGATCGATATTCCATGATCATAGTCAGCATAACGAGTCTATGAAAAACGAGTACGGAACTTGGAAAAAAGATCAATAATCTCATGGGAAAGTCTTTCCCTTTCCTGGGAATCAAAGTAGTGCACAAACTTTAATGTAGAGCAATTAATGGGTTGTATTTATCTTTCTCCAACATCACAAACTCCTCAATCAAGCTTAATATCATGTTCTTAAGCATCCTACTTATCCTCTAGGTAACCAACTCCTAATTGTCTCTAATAGCTCGACAGAACAGAAGGGTATCCCAATTCAATCCACCATTTATAAACAAAAACTCAAAAATTTAATCTTTCAGCATAAATTCACCAAGAAAATAGACATAATCAAGAAGGGGGCCCAAACCTGAGCACCAGTCTTGGCAGCAGCTTCAACCACTTTGATTAGTTCACTAGAGGGGATACTTCCAGTTGAATCAGCACCAATCTTTGAGTAATCTTGCGTGTTACCCACCTCTGATAAAGTAGCCATGGTGCAAATTCCAACACTAGTTTTGGCTCCACTAGACAAATTTGTACAAAACCCATATTGAAAAAGTTGTGAACTTGTGCTACAACACTTAGGTAATGCCAGATTATAAGGAAGAACGATTCTGGATAACTGACAAAATCTCAAAGAAGAAACTGCAGATGAAAGAAGACATTTTCCCATTTTTACACACACTGTTTGCCTGTTTAGTGTTTGTGCGTGCTCACTTCCACTGGCAGAGTTCTCTTGGACTTTTGTACAGTGGCTTTTCAAGAAAATGGAGTTTTTTTTTCTACCAAACTATAAGATTTCCTTTTGGTCCCTGCACTATGAAAATTGACACATACACCTTTGATATATAAATTAGAATTAGAATTAGAATTTTTACATTGAGTTCAACATTGAATTTAATTTTTGTAAAAAAAGGTTTAAAGTGTAAATTTGGAAAATTTCAAATTAGACGGAATAGCAACATCCCTAATGTTATAAAAGTGGATTCATCTTTGAAACAAGTCTTTAACATTTTTGGGACGAATTTAAGCTAGGTAGAAGTACGGGGTATTACAAAATCTTATTTCAATCTCATATTATTTCAGTTATATTCTTTCATGTTGGTTATATTCTCACGTGTTTTGATAGATGATGTGTGAGCAGATGCTAACACATTTGAGGCTTTTAACTAAGAACAATTGCAAAGTCTTAAGCAACTTTTGTCATTTTTAATTGTTTTATGTTTGATTTTGCAATAGAAGTTGATATGATAGAGAACCAACAATAATGGAAGTAAAAAGGGCTGAAATCTGAAGCAATTAAAAGACAAGTACAGCTGACGACATTCATGATAGGTCGTCAGCTCGGTGATAGGCTATCAAGGCCATCGTCGGCCTTAAATAGAGAATGAGTTCTAGCTGGTAGAATCGACGTCATTTTGTGATAGGCCGTCATAATAGTGATAAGTCGTTAGGAATGCCGTCAGACTTAGGCATGACGTGAGAATTGAAGCAAAAGTGTGACGACATTTCTAATAAGTCGTCACAGTCCTGATAAGTCGTCAGAAGTTGTCGTCAACCTAAGATAGGACTAGTGCAGATTTGAAAAAGACCTGACGAAATTCTTGATAAGTCGTCACCAATAGTCGTCGTCTATTCCGAGAAAAAGTTGTAACCTTGATTTTGTTTCCTTATTTAGGGTAAACTATTTAAAGCTTTGTTTTAGGGTTTTCTAGATGATTATTATCATTATTATTCCAGACAAGGTCGACACCTAGAGTTTTGGACAGCATATTTTGATATTTTCTCTCTTTACTTCTTGACTTTAACTACACAACTATTTTTAAGAGATTTTTATCAGTATTTTGGGATTTTTCCTTTGTGATCAAATCTGCAATTCACTAGTTATTATTAATCTCTGTAAGTTCATCTTTCAAATCATGAATTCAATTATGTCTTTCGTTCGTTACATCATGAGCGGCTAAACTCCATTAACTTGAGTTATGGGATCTAGGGTTAGGTCTTGATGAGGTTCTAAGTATTCAAGATTCAACAGGTGGTAGGATTTCTTGATAATTCTGAAGTTTTAATTAACGTCTGTTGGTTGCAAATAGTAGACACTCCTGCTTTGATTTTCTTAGGGAAGAAATCAAATATAGTAGGACATGAATTATTAACAGGGACTCGGAAATACTTTGTTTAATAATTAGCGTTGTAACAAGATTGGTTAACCTGAGGTAAAATCTAGGCAATAAATAGAAGTTTCCTAAGTCCGAGAGAATTAGGGAATTAAACGCTTAAGTAGGTCGAGAGACATTTAAGCATAACATCGATAAAGATAGCTTGTTATCCTACCCACCGTGCGAATTTTAAACCACTTTTAGCATCTTTCATGTACCGAAAGCCCTAGTGAACATAATTCTGGTTATTTCATAAGCTCTTGATTTACAAACACCGAAAGTAAAGTGACAAACAACAACTTGTTAAACCTAAATCCCCCCATTTCAGGAAACATTAACCTATCAGAGGATTAAATCACAAACAACTTAAGTTCGCACCATATTCCCTGTGGGATTTGACCCCAACCTAGTTGGATTTTATATTGACAATGATCGCTTACACCCATTCAAGAGTTTAATTTGAGCATTATAAAAAATGGCACCGTTTCCGGGGAATACGGTTGTAAGCTGAAGTTTCTATGCGCTAATAGACTGGTAGTTAAGTTTCCTAGACTTATGTTTATTTGTTGTTTTTATTTATTTGCAGGATTTTATAGTGTATGCCAAGCACCAGAAGTTTCGGAGAAACATTATTACCACTAAATCTGGAATCGCAACGAATAGAAAGAATGACAGAACAATAAGAGGCTGACAGACTGACAACCTTTAGCTAGATCTCAGGTGAATGTGCAAAATATTGGGCAATATGCACGACATCTAAACCCTGAGGATAAAGATTTAAGGGATGAGGAGTTATTGAACCCTGGTAACCCAAGGCGTGCAGAGCAGATAACTGCACAAGTGCCATGTAATGTTAACCAGAACCGTCTGTTCCAAAGAAGACAAGAGTACCAGCCGGTCCAGTATGATCTGAATGATGATGATGATGGTATGGACGGGGCAGGTGCTACGGGTGCAATTATTCCTCCACCGTTGGCACCTAGAGCCAAGTTCAACATTACGAGTACTATGATCCAACTCTTCAATCTAAAGGGGTTGTTTGGTGGCCTTCCTGGGGATGATCCATACCTGTATCTGGTGAATTTTGTCACCATTTACAAATCTTTTGATAACCCAGGAGTGGGCCAGAACACTATCTGATTGAGGTTGTTCCCGTTGTCTCCGTCTGGGGAGGCAACATTATGGTTGAATGAGCTTACACTTGATTTCATCACCCACTGGAGTCAATTGAAAGAAGTGTTCCTAGAATGGTTTTTTCCACCCTCCAGGAGGGTACAGTTGAGGGACGAAATCAGCAATTTTAGACAGCTTCCTACTGAAGCTTTGCATCTGACTTGGGAGAGATTCAAGAAGAAGCTAACACAGTGTCCGAACCATAATATGATGGACCTACACTTGATGGAGACTTTATACAGGGCCCTCAACTCTGTAACAAAGTTGATTGTAGATAATGATGCTGGTGGTTCATTTGTTGATCTGTCTTTTCAAGATGCCTCAGATATGCTAAATAGAATGACCAAATAGAGTCAGGCTTGGCATACCAGGAAGTCTGTGGTATCAATCCCCACTATTTTTGTTGGTATGTCTACTGAACAATGCAGGAGAGATGAGAAATGAGATCAAGACATGGCCCATCTAAAGACTCAGATGGACTTGCTCACTAAGCATTTATTGTCAGGGAAGACTAAGAAAGTAAAAGTTGTAATGTCTCAAGACCGGGTGGATGTGGAGCCTAAAGAAGAGGCGAATTATATTAATAATTAGGGGGGTTTCCGAGGAAATAGCCAAGGGAATCAAGGTTGGAACATTTATGACAAGCCTGGTTATAAAGATAGGGAGCAAGGAAACTGGAGAAGCAATAATGATAGGAGTGGTTTATATGTTCCTCCTGGAAATCAAAAAGTTGTTGCAACTAGCTCTGGAAAGATATCCATGGAGGACATGATGAAGAAATTGTTGAAGGGAGTTGAGGCCATCAACTCTGGTGTAACCACCATGAGACCGATCTGACATCCATCAGTCAGTTGGTGCACTCACACTCCACTGTCATCAAATATTTGGAGCAGCAGATGAGCCAACTTTCTACTGCATTCAACCAGAGAAAGAGTGGAACATTACCAAGCGATACAGTTTAGAATTCGCGGAATGATGGCTCATGTATGGTGATTACTACTAGGAGTGGTAAGATATTACTAGGAACTTCTGTAGGCAAATCTGTAAATGGTGAGGTAGTTATTGATAAATCTAAAGAAAGCAATCTAGTAGAGTCTGAGAAGCTGGATAGTTCTGTTAACACTTTGGAAAAATAAGAGAAAGTGGTGTTGAAAACTATCCCATGACCACCACCTCCCTTTTCTCAACGATTGAAGAAGAAGGCTGATGATGCAAAATTCAGCAAATTCCTAGAAATGCTCAAGAAATTGACAATAAATATGCCTTTGGTTGAGGCACTTGAGCAAATGCCAGGATATGCGAAATTTATGAAGGACCTTGTGACTAAGAAAAGAGTCGTAAGCTACGAATTGGAGGAAAATCTTCACCATTGTAGCGCTATTTCTACAAGGACCTTGGTGCAAAAAAAGCCAAACCCGGGCGCATTCATTATTCCCTGTACAATTGGGACTATGGAATTTGCCAAGACATTATATGATCTGGGAGAAAGCGTTAATTTGATATCACTGACTGTTTATAGAAAGTTGGGTCTGGGAAATCCCGCACCTACCAACATGCGACTCGTGATGGCGGATAGGTCAGTAAAATAACTTATTGGCATTCTATATGATGTGTTGGTGAAGGTTTCCAACTTTGTATTCCCTGTAGACTTCGTCATTCTGGATTGTAAGGTGGACTTTGAGGTACCCATAATTTTGGGTTACCTTTCCTCATAATCGAAAGTGTGTTGATTGATTTGAGAGTGAATGAGCTTTTATTCAGGATGAATGATGAAGTGGTCCGGTTTGATGTGGGTAAGTTAATGAAGAAACATGAAGAAATTAGTGTGTTCTCAGTAGTTGATATGTATTATGAAGACGAACAGGAAGTTTTCATAGCTGAGCAACTTGTTATCGAACCTTTGGATTATGATGAATTATGATAGTGAAGGCATCGGGGAGTATGAAGAGACTGTTTGTGCTTTGACAGGAATGAGTTCATATCATTATGCTCCTAAAAAGATAGACCTTGACCTTGCTAATTGACTAACACCACCAGACAAGCCATCTATTGAGGAGCCTCTAGTGTTGGAATTGAAAGAACTGTCTGGACACTTGCGGTACGTGTTTTTGGGCAACGGGAACACACAACCTGTTATAATTACAGCTGATTTGGATGAGCAACAAGTAAAAACACTTATTTCAGTACTTTAGAGGTATAAGAGAGCTATAGGCTGGACCATCACAGATATTATTGGCATTCTTCCGAGCATCTGCATGCATAAAATTTAACTTGAGGAAGATTGTATTCCAACCATAGAGCATCAACTCCATATTAACCCACCAATGAAATAGGTAGTTAAGAAGAAAATTATTAAGTGGTTGGATACAGGAGTGGTTTACCCTATTTCTGACAGCAAGTGGGTGAGCCCAGTTCAATGCGTGCCCAAAAAAGAAGGCATGACGGTGGTTGCTAATGAAAGGAATGAGTTGATTCTACTCAGGCCTGTAACTGGGTGGAGAGTTTGCATGGACTACTGCAAGTTAAATTCTTGGACTCTAAAAGACCACTTCTTGATGCCCTTTATGGACCAAATGCTTGATCTATTAGCTGGAAGGGCGTGGTATTATTTCTTGTATGGTTATTTCGGATACAACTAAATTTGCATTACTCCTGAAGATCAGGAGAAGGGGACATTCATATGCCTATATGGCACCTTTGCATTTAAGAGGATGCCATTTGGGCTATGCAATACGCCCGCCACTTTTCAACGGTGTATAATGTCTATCTTTTCAGACATGGTGGAGGACACCATAGAGATATTCATGGATGATTTCTCTATGGTGGGTGATTCATTCGAGATGGGTTTGGTAAATCTGAATCTAGCCTTGCAGAGATGTGTTGAATTTAATTTGGTGCTTAACTGGGAAAAATACCATTTCATGGTAAAGGAGGGCATAGTTCTCGGCCATAAGATTTTTGAAAAAGGGATAGAAATTGATCGAGCAAAAGTGGAAGTTATTGAGAAACTACCACCTCCCATTTTAGTGAAGGGAGTGCATAGTTTTCTTGGATATGCTGGCTTTTATCGGAGATTTATAATAGACTTCTCGAAGGTTGCAAGTCCACTTTGCAAACTTTTGGAGAAGAAAGTGAAGTTTTCCTTTGATGATGAGTTCTTGAAAGCATTTGAATGCCTTAAAAAGAAGCTGGTTGAGGCCCATATTGTTGTTGCACCTGACTGGTCAAAACCATTTGAGATCATGTGTGATGCCAGTGGTGTTGCCCTTGGATCTGTATTGGGACAAAAGAGGGACAAACTATTTCATTTGATATATTACACCAGCAAAGCACTGAATGGAGTGCAAAAGAATTACACCATCACTGAACAGGAACTTCTGGTTGTAGTGTATGATTTTGAGAAATTCAGAGCTTATCTTCTTGGGACCAAAGTGATGGTCCACACCGACCATGCTGCCTTGAGGTATCTGATGGCTAAGAAGGATGCAAAACTAAGGCTGATTAGATGGGTATTGCTGCTGTAAGAATTTGACTTTGAGGTCAAAGATAGGAAAGGTTGCGAAATCTAGGTTGCAGATCATCTGTCTAGAATGAAAGGTGAACAGGTAATTAGTGATGAAACGAAGATAAATTATGCATTCCCTGATTAGGAGATCCTGGCTACTGCTGTAGAAAAATTTCCTTGGTGTGCAGATTATGCAAATTATGTTATGAGTGAGGTCATCCCAGAAAGCCTTTCTTTCCATCAAAGGAAGAAATTCTTGCATGATGTGACTCATTACTTCTGGGATGAACCGTATCTTTTTCAGCGATGTGCGAACAGTATTATAAGGAGATGCGTACCGGTAGTGGATGTATTGTGCATATTGGAAGCATGTTATGCTTTCCCAGTTGGGGGTCACCATGAAGGAGATCTAACAGATAGGAAGGTATTGCAGAGTGGCTATTACTGGCCAACATAGTTCAAGGATGCCCACGAGTTTGTGCTAAAATATGACCAATGTCAGAGGTAGGGGTCAATCTCCAAAAGACATGAGATGCCCTTGACTAAGATGTTTGAAGTGGAATTATTTGATGTCTGGGGCATTGATTTCATGGGTCCTTTTGTAAGCTCGTATGGGATGAAGTATTTTCTAGTTACTGTTGACTACGTCTCAAAATGGGTCGAAGTTATAGCATTGTCTGATAATAAAGGGAAGAAGGCTCTTGCTTTTCTCAAGAAGAACATCTTTTCTCGCTTTGGAGTACCACATACTATTATAAATTATGAGGATCTCATTTTTCCAACAAACTATTTCGAGTAGCTTTAGCAAAATATGGGGTGAAATAGCACCAAGTAGCTACTCCATACCACCCACAAACCAGTGGGAAAGTGGAGGTGTCAAATCGAGAGATTAAAGCCATCCTAGCCAAAATGGTGAACACTAGCTGGAAAGATTGGTCTTGAAAGCTCAATGATGCCCTGTAGGCATATTGGACTGCATTTAAAACACCCATTGGCATGTCACCATTTTAGTTGGTCTATGGAAAAGCTTTCCACCTACCAATAGAGCTGGAGCACAAAGCCTTATAGGCACTCAAAAGGCTAAATTTTAACTGGAAGGAGGCAACAGAGCTAAGACTGGGGCAACTGAATGAGATGGATAAATTTCATCTCATTGCATATGAACTAGCAGATCTGTATAAGGAAAAGATGAAAAAATACCACGATTGGAGGATAGAGAAATGAGACTTCCAAAAGGGTGACATGGTGCTTCTGTTCAATTCCAGACTCAAATTATTCCTAGGTAAGCTGAAATCTAAGTGGTCAGGCCCTTTTAAAGTTAGCCAATTCTACTCATCTAGAGTAGTGAAACTTGAAAACGATGACGGTAGTACCTTCAAGGTAAATAGGCAACGTGTCAAGCTTTACACTGGTCCGAAAGAATCAATGAAAAGTATCATCATTATCTGTCTTGATGAAGTCTGAAGTAATCGAGATACCTGAGTTGTGCCGCGACGTTAAATTAGGCACTGCATGGGAGGCAACCCATGAACCCCGGGATTGATTTATTCTGGGTATACTCTAACCCTTAGTTTAGCTTTATTTTCAATTTTAAGTTGAGGGTGTAGGGTAGGATGTTGTTGTAACAATTTTTGGTAGATAGTTAGAAGTAATACAGGTACTTAAGGGAGTTAGCTTATTTTGTGACTTTTGAGAAACTCTCCATTGATCTGAGTTTATAACTGTGTGAATCACATTCATCTGTGACTACGGTGCATCTTTTTGTGGCATTAGTCTGACGACTTGATGATTTTTGCTGAACAAATTGCATAAATCGGTTAAGTAGTGATATGCAATGTAATTGTGTTCCATATGTGTGTGAGGTCTTACTCAGCTCCCACTATGTGCCGAATCTATAACTTGCCCTGTTAGTCCTGCCTATGTTGTAGGATAGGGGTTAGGAAAGGATCATAGACCATTTTTTACTGTAACCCACTTTCAGCCTAAATGACTTTCCCAATGTGAATAATATCCCTTGATCCCTGATTTGAGCCTATATGCCTGTTTCTTTCTGTGAAATCTCTCACCTTCCCATTTACCTCACAATGAACCTGTTTTGGCCCTGGTCCTCCTTGGATACTATACACCTTGACTTAGACAAACAACCTAAGTTGAAGGTGACTATCATAGGGGTGCGTGATGCAAAATGAGCATGAAGAGAGGTAGAATAAGAGAAAAAAAATAAAAAGTTGGGTGCGGTGAAAAAGGAATAAGAAAATAGAAAGCTGTGTTAAAGATGATTAAAAGATAATATGATTATTGAAAAGACCGCATCCATCTTGAGCATGTATGATCAATAAAACAAGAGGAAGAAAAGAAGGTTGAAAAGTGAAACCCTAAGAGTTTAGTGTAGTGTTAAGGAGGCATAGTCACTCTAAAATATCCATGAATATCATACCAGCCCCTAGCCTACATTACAAGCCTAAGAAAAGCCCTAAAGTTATCCTAACTGACCTACCTAAAGATTTGGGTACTGACTATAAGGGCAAGACTATGACATTTGACATGCAGTGTTTGGAACTTCATTCTGAGAGTGAGACTTGTGATTATCCCTATGCTTAAGTATGTGAATTCTGATATGAGTGAAAAAGGGATTTCTTTATTGTGAGGGCACATTGGGTATATTGCTAAGTCACTGACTTATTCTGATAGTGTGGTCTTGGTATGTCATGATTGTTATTGCTGAATTTTTGCCATATCTTGATGCTTGTGAGTTGCATGGTTGTTCTTCAAAACATCAATAGTGAGTTTTAAATTGACTGACCTTGGAGATAGTGAAATTATTATGAACTAATATGAGTAGTTAGCTGCCAATTTGTACTTTATATTCTCTTAGTTATGTTTTGGTTGCTTGAGGACAAATAATTGTTTTAAGTTGGGGGTGTTGATGTGTGAGCAGATGCAAACACATTTGAGGCTTTTACTAAGAATAATTGCAGTCTTGAGCAACTTTTGTCATTTTTGATTTTTTTATGTTTGATTTTGCAGTATAAGTTGATATGATAGAGAACCAATAATAATGGAAGCAAAAAGGCTGAAATCTGAAGCAATTAAAAGACAAGTGTAGCTGATGACATTCATGATAGGTTGTTAGCCCGGTGATAAGCTATCAAGTCCATCATCAGTCTTATATAGAGAATGAGTTACAACTGTTAGAATCGATGTCATTTTGTGATAGGCTATCATAATGGTGATAAGTCATCAGGAATGCCGTCATACGTAGGCAGAATATAAGAATTGGAGCAAAAGTGTGACAACATTTCTGATAAGTCGTCACAGTCCTGATAAGCCGTCAGAAGTTGTCGTCAACCTAAGACAGGACTAGTGCAGATTTGATGAAGACCTGACAACATTCTTGATAAGTCGTCAGGATCCTGATAAGGCGTCACCAATAGTTGTCATCTATTCCGAGAAAAAGTTGTAACCTTGATTTTGTTTCCTTATTTAGGGTAAACTAATTAAAGCTTTGTTTAAGGGTTTTCTAGATGATTATTATTATTATTATTATTATTATTATTATTATTATTCTAGAAAAGGTCGACACCTTGATTTTTGGACAACATATTTTGATATTTTCTCTCTTTACTTCTTAACTTTAACAGCACAACTATTTTTGAGAGATTGTTATCAGTATTTTGGGATTTTTCCTTTGTGATCTAATTTGTGATTCACTAGTTATTATTCATCTCTGTAAGTTCATATTTCAAATCATGAATTTAATTATATGTTTCGTTCGTTACATCATGAGTGGCTAAACTCCATTAACCGAAGTAATGGGATCTAGGGTTAGGTCTTGATGAGGTGCTAAGTATTCAAGATTCAACAGGTGGTAGGATTTCTTGATAAATCTGAAGTTTTAATTAACATCTGTTGGTTGCAAATAGTAAACACACCTACTTTGATTTGCTTGAGAAAGAAATCAAATATAGTAGGACGTAAATTATCAACAGGGACTCGAAAATACTTCATTTAATAATAGCGCTGTAACAAGGTTGGTTAACCTAAGCTAAAATATGTGCAGTAAATAGAATGACAACGTGATAATGATAACACAAGTTTAAGAAAATAGATATAGTAGGCTTAATTAATTTTGTGGAGAAGCTTAGGTTTGATAATTTAGGAGAAGTGTGAATGTGAAAACAAGACATATGCGTATGTGGAATAAGAATGAGACATTGAATTCTAGTTGAGTCCTTAGATAAAGAAATCCCTAAGTTTTATAAAAAATGGTACCCAAGGTAGTATATCGCTATATGAGATTCTAAGTTATTATGGGCTATGTATACATAGTTAGTAACCTTGAGTTGCTAAAGTGTAGAGAAGGTTAAGTGTGTATTATATTATGCTCTTGAGAGCTGAATTGAGAGGATTATAAATAGATTATGTGGAGCCTCTTAGTACACTTTTAATTTTCATTGAATTAGGTGGATATGAATCTATGGCTTTGATGTTAGCAAACTAAGAAGAGAAGATCAGGTATAACTGAAGTAGTTATGTAAAACAGTGACATCGTAAGATATAGAATGATGACTACAAAAGCTAGATAAAGTTAAGAAAGTATCTCAGGTAGAAATCCTAGCAATGATAGATATAGTCCATCAGTGAGAGTAAGGTAATGATAGCTCATGAAAATAGGTTCACAAACTTTAAATATCGACTTTGACCTAAGAAGGAGATTATAGGGTGAAGAACCAAATTGGGTCTTAAGTGCAGATAGTAATGAGTTCTAGAAAAGAGATATGATGAGTTCTATTACGGTCCATTTTATTCTAGCATATTCCACGTAATTCATCCATGATGACATTCCACTCATGTCTTATACATTTATTCCATGCCTATGTCTAAGATCCAAATTTTATACGCAAAGTCATGCCCATGCTCTAATCCTTAAATGTGAAACAACAGCTTCACACCACGATCCTAATCTTACTCTAAGGTTTTAGGAATACAGGTTCTATATTACTATATTTTTTAGTGTTACGACCCGAAGCTACCCCTGGTTGCAACATGGTGCTTACGTCCATAAGTGACCCCAAACAAACCCATAATCTGGTACCTGTTGTGAGCACTGAATAATTCAATACTAAAATAACATGTGCGGAGGATATACTGATGAAATATAGTCCAGAATGGAATATTGAACCAAAATATAACTGTCAAGTGTGAAAACAACTGATAATAGCTGAAAGATAACTACTATCTAAACATCTAAAAGCCTAAAAAAGGTAAAGAGTTGATAGAACAAACCCTCAACTAACTCCAACCTAATGACATAAATGAAAGTACTATAAATTAATAAAATCATGGCATCCTCGATAGATGAGGACCTACTACTACTGCTGTTGAGATGGTTACTGAGCTGGGTATGAGTGGTCAAGAAATTGTGCGTCTGAACCTATGTTATGAGACAACATAGCGCAAGAGAAAATATACGGTCAGTACTACTGGCATGAAGGTTAAAGACTAACTGAAATCATGTAAGTATTGACATGAGTGCATGAACATGTTAAGATAAATGCAAAACCAGATACTGAACCTGTGTGACTGAATGACAAAAATCTAAGTAAATGGATAACTAGTGTTTGTATACTGAATAACTGATATTTGAATACTGACTAACTGATATATAAATATTGATTAACTGATATCTGAATAATGAATAACTGATATCTGAATACTGACTAACTGATATCTGTATACTTGGTTATATAAAACTGAACCGTACTTAGTCTAAGTAACTAGACTAAAACTGTGGGAGGTATCATGTAAACAACATGCCCAATGTGAGCTAATCGGGGTCCAACCTGTAACCCCTGTTAGAAGGGTGTTAGTACCTTACCACATGTACTAACACTAGTTATGTGGATCCACTAAACTAGTGTCCCGAAGGACTAGGGAGTCACCCTTTACTGGCAGGTGCTCTTATGAGATATGTGTCAACCCTTAACTAGAAGGAAGACTCTCAAACCTACACTGGTTACGTAGTTCTAGAACTCAGGGATTACTACTACGGGTCATGTCCTCTACTGGCAGGTGAGCCACCATCCCTGGGTTTGGTCGGTGATAAATCCTACTCCCAACTGAACTGACACTTGTACTGACTTGAGTTCAACTGAACATAATAAGTGATAGTGCTCAACATGATCATAACAACTGAGTATAATGATAAGAATCATTGTTTAACTGACTTATTACTTTGAAATATGAAGCATGAGTAAACAAATAAGTATCAGGTGTTCATAACCCGCCAACACTGAATGATACTTTAAATATGATAACATTATCTAAAACATTGGTAGAAAGTCATAATTTGGGGGACCCAAAATATAATGCATTTAAATAACTGATAATCTAGTCAATTACAACATAAGGATAAGTTAAGCTTGAGAGGATATCATGTTTATATGATTAAATACATGAACTTGACATGGTATTGACCAAACATGACATATGAGTTTGGAATTTAAATCATATAGAATCATAATTCATATGGAAAAGCTAATAGCATGGCTTGAATGTAAAATTAATGGGGAAACATGGATAAATTTCATAATTTACACTAAATTAAATCATAGTAAAGAGTAAAACTCATACTCGAACCAAACAGAGGATTTTTAGGACTCAATAAGTGGAAGGAGCCCATTGATGAATACCCCACATATCTCAATGGTTAGATTCTTGAAGAAGGCTTGAACTTGAAAACTTAAACTTTTGAACTCTTGAATTCTTGGGAGTAGAAGCTTGAATTACTCATTGTTAGGAAGGAGGAGGGTTTCTACGTGAGTAATTTTGATGATAATGGGAAAATCATGCCCTTTTAAATGTTATAAGTCGTGCTTTGGACGATTGGGGTTGAGGGGAAAGGACCAAACAACCCATTGTCCTCTTTAATTCATGAAGCTGGAAATACACCATCTCCGCACCGCGGACCTGATTGTGGAGCATAGAATCACAATACAAACACTATTACGGGGCATATCCTTCATAATGTGGACCATATCATGGGGCATTGCCTCCGTGACGTGGCCCTATCATGGAGGCTCATTGCCTCCATGGTCCAAACATGCCCCGAATCCCGTTCGAAAATTTTAAAACTCTTCTAAGACATACCTGTAACATCCCTAAACATGTTTCAACTCAAAAACCAACGTCTCTGGTTCAGGAAGGCCAAAAATAAAATTCGTGAAATCTTAGGGTCTTAAAAATGACTGAGTCATCAACACTTAGTAAAAATTTCAAGCCTTGGACCCCTTAAACATGCAACCAGAAGCTGAATCAAGCTTAGAATCATACGGGGTATTACAATATCTCCCCCTTAGGACTATTTATCCTAGAAAGAAACTGGTTAAGCTGAGATACTAAAGAGACTGAGAGTGTATACTAAATATTGATAAGCTAAAACATGATTAAATAATTAGGTCTGAAACATGATACATGATACATGGACTGAATTAATTTCGTGAATCACTACTAAAAATTACCCCTATGGTGACGGTTGTAAAACCGTTGTAATAGACAGAAAAACTATTGCCATAGCTCTACCGCAATGGTTTAGCAAGCGTCCTATAGGTGGGCATTGCAATAGGTCTATGGCAACGATTTATGCGATGGTTGCCTGAACCGTCGCCATAGCCGTCGCCATAGCTTGACCAATGGCGACTGTTATTTTTTGACTTGTTGAGATGCTTATTTTCATCTATTGCAACGGTTAGTAACCATTGCAATAGATTCTATTGCAATGGTTACTAACCATTGCAACAACATCTATTGCGACGCTTTTGTTATTATGTTACAACGCCTATTTTTATCTATTGCAACGGTTAGTAACTGTTGTAATAGATTCTACTGCAATGACATTAAACCATTGCAATAGTATCTATTGCGACGCTTTTGTTATTCTGTTGCAATGCATTTTGACTATCTATTGCAATGGTTTATTGATCCATTTCAACGATTATATAAATAGTCACTCGTATTAATGTAAATTTTTATTTACATACATAATAAATTATAACACAATATATACACATCACAAAACAAAATTATTCATTGATAATCTCATAATTCAAAATATGCAACAATCTAGTAATTTAAACCCAAAAGCAAAATATAATCAAGTCCAAATGATTAGTTAAGATTTTACATACTAGCAAGTTCAAGTTGCGATAAGGTTCAAGAAAGTCAACAGAAAACTATTGATAGTAGAGCATTTGTCCACAACCCAAAAATCTTCTCAAGTAAGGTCAATGTCTTCATCACTTTCTTTATCTCTTTCTTCGTTTTGGACACCAATAAAAAGAGAACAAAATAATATAAATTATCACTTAAAATGATGACATAAAAAGATTAGAATCACCATGACTGTGAACTATCAAAGTGGGCTTGTGGCAACAACATGGGTAAATCCCATCCAACAGTGAATCTCTTGCCAAATAACTCCCAGATAGAAGAAAGGAACAACATCCACTTAAAAAAAGCATCGTGATAGAGAGATGGCAAATTAGCAACATCGACACACATTCTTAGCTCAATTTTCCTTGTATTTCAAGTCAACTTAAAATATTTATAATTTTCTCTTGGTAATAAATAGAACAGGGTGATATGGAAAATCATATTGGTTTTTATTCTCTAATTTGGTAATGCAAGAATTTAATAACAGGAGCAGTCATGGCAAATGTGTTGAATTCTCATTAATGTCTACAGTCTTTTCCATTTGCACAAACCAATGGAAGTTCCATTTGATATTTTATCTGAAGTACATGCAACTCTAAGCACTTGACCTTCTACACCATGATATATATCTTTTACTACTCACCTAGAGTGATGCTTGTCTTGCTGCTTCTCTATTACGCCCTCTCTTCCTCTTAGCCTCAGCAGCAACTTTCACTTCTGCACCTCTTTAAGCTTTTTCTGTATCTTTGGCTTCAGCTTCCAGCTTATCTTTCGCTCATCATGGAAATTAAATTTATCAGGTTTCTAATTCACATGCAAAAAAAAGAAATTGCTTGCATGTTTAATATTAGGTACCTTTCCTCCTCTGCATCTCAAGGTGTTCCCTTTCACGACGCAGTTTCTCTGGATCACCTTTCTCGACCTTTATAGTAAAATTACAGGATTGAATGAAACATGGGTCAAAATAAATAGAAAAGAACTAGCACGCCTATAATAAGCAAAGCATGCTCACCTCAACAAGTGTCTTCTCTCGAGCTTTTAAAATTGTATCCGAAAATTTGTTCTTTAGGACAATAACCCTATAGAGCTTTCCAGGGGAGCCACTCCTCTCACTAATCTCACTCTCCCCTAAAATATTAAATATACAATGGATGAACTCCCAAATTAACAGAGGCAAGAGAAAAAAAACCAAATTTTCTTAAGAGTAAATAAATAAAGAAAAAATTTCACTTATTAGCTGACCATCTTGATATGCTTCTGACTCAATAAAGAGTGGAATTTTCTGAGAACATTGATCCAGTTGGTCTGCACCACTGATAGACTTTGGAGATTAAACAAGGACTGAGATTGCAACATCTATGAAGTCAATGGATAGACATAACAAAAAAACCTGAGTACAGGATGTCCAAACACCACCTATAGACTCTGGAGATTAAACAAGGAGTGAAATAGCAACATCTATAAAGTCGATGGATGGACATAGCAAAATAACCTGACTACAGGATCTCTAAACACCACCTGACAGGGTCAAAAAAATTAATAACCTAACGCTGGATTCCTGAGGTTTATTCTCTTAGATGGGCTTATTCTCTTTCATGTCTATACAAGATCTATTCAGGAGAAAAAAGATGCCCCTAGACTATTCCATGAAACCACTAGACACCACACTTTACAAACCATATAGGTATTCTACAAATGTATGCATTTCCTACATTTCAGATAAGTGCTCAGTTTGAAATATAGGATAATCATCAATAGAATTCTCTACTACATACTCTCCACCTTCCAAGGTAGTGGTAAGGTCTGTGTACACTTTAACCTTCCCAGAGCTCATTTGTGGGATTTAATTGGGTATACTATTGTTATTTGTAAAACTCTACTATATTAAATCAAAAAGAACTCACAATTTCTATTAGCTAAACTATTGCCATCTTTATTTCCATCTATCTTTGCTGGTGAACTATGATCCTGTGGTCAAACACCGGCACAAAAATATGTATTAGGTTTCCAATTACTCAAAAGCAGGTTTAATGGCAATAAACACTGTGAAGGTTTAATTTAGAAACTATTGTATCTCTCGTCACCTGATCAGCATGATTAGATATTCTTTGAGCTTCAGACTCATCATTAGAAGAGCTACTAGAATCTGAATCTGTATGGAATAGAAATGCAAGAACAAGTACGACATCACTGGGAATTCTAAATTAATAATGAATAAAGCAATCCTGCTAAATCAGCAACTACAAGTTGCTTTATATTGAGAGATGACACTACACTTGTATAGATGAACATGAAATCTGAAACACCATTTACATATTTAAGTTCCTATTCAGTTTTATCAAAGAAAATATATAGAATGGTTCGTGGGTGAGGATGAAGAGGGGGACTTACAAAGGAGATATTGCATAGATTATGAATGGAGATGATATACGTCAAAGAGTTACAGTAAATTTGATTCCCAAGATTGATTTTTGGGCTCTGGTTAACATGTTTGATGGTATAGAAATACCAAAAAAGGAGAAGTTCTACCCTCCCGTGAGATTCTGGAGTGTACTAAAGCTGAGGCATTAGGGATTCCAGTACGGTAGCAAATTCAATTACCGGTGATTACTAATGGTATGAAGTTTCTAAAATTCAAAGATGGGTTTTTGTATAAGTCAGTGTCGATTAGGTGAATCGGTTACAAGGCTCAGCCAACTCTGGATGATCTTAAGAAATTTTGCAGAGCTAAGGGTGATGATAATGAGCGTGTAGAAAGATTGTCTTTTTCCACATTGCCCATGAAAAATCAGAGGAAGAAACACTTCAAGGAAGGATATCGAGTTGTTGTTCTAAACGGAGAACTAAAAGCAAATTTTTTGACCTCAAATCCAAGAATAGATCCCTAAAAAAAATTGAAGTGAGTTCCGAACATTCACATTATTTAGTAAACTTTGGCCCTAACTCAACCTCAAAAGTTACATGGGATGGTGAGGATTATCTAAAGACCAAATAAGGTGACGACATCCCATGCACTGGACCGATGTGGGACTCTTAGCATCTTAAGCACAACGAATTCTGGACATTTGGAGTGAATAACACAAGGGTCTATCATTGTTGTGTTGAATAATATAAGGGTCTATCGTTTGATAACATAACAACAGGGAAAGGTTGGTATGTCTTTCATATCATGTTATAAAAATGGATCTTGGGCCTTGTTCAATCTCAAGACTCAACGCTAGCTCCAGAAATGAGCATCCTCCAAAATGTAAGGAGATAACGACTACAATGTGAGACTTAATGGTAAACTATAATGGTTGTAATAGTTTCATACCTCGTAGAAGGTTGTCACTTCAGCCAGCTTAGCACTATAAACTTCAACAATATGAGTATCTACATCACGTCTCAGCTTATCCCTCACTCTAGATGAATCCCATTTTGCTTGATCAATACTAGCACCTACAAAATAATGCATCAACTGTCGTCTTTCAAAAAGCAAACGACTGACACTATACTCAACATTTTATGTCACACACAAACTATCACCTATTAAAGCTTTCCAGTATTGCAGCATTTCATTAGCTATAAGTTTAGCAGATCATTCAAAGAGAAATATGAATGATGAACACTAGTTTTTTACAAATGCTAAAAAACAGAAAGTGATACACCAATCCCTTTGCAAAAAAGTATTTCCTAGTTTGGTTATTCGAACCAGAAAAGTTGTTATTTCTCCAAGAGAGGGGAAGAGAAACATATCAACAGTCATTGTAGCATATCATATGCACCCAAAAAAAAGCATAGATGTGCATTACCCTATAGCAATTTATTTGGCTGAATCTAAGAAGACCAAAGATTTCTCATTAAGACACAGGAACCCAACAAGTTGGGTTGGTAAATCATCAAAATTAGAATGGTTAATTCAGGAAATATACCCAAAGGCTTGTGTGTATTCAGTAATATAGGTTGTGCATGTAGTAAAACAAGTAAAAGAGAGAGAGCAGGGCCTAGCTTAGTACTTGAGAACTGGTCCAGATGTACCACTAGATTAATTTCTCGCACCTGCTTTGATTCCATATTTTATACAATGCTCATTCCCCAATCTCCTAAACTTGTCCCTATAAACAAAAACTACAAGCTCCAACCCCCAACTCTAAGGTACCCAACTTAATAGCTCATGTAACAGAAGAACTCCGACAATATAAAACTTTAGGTCAAAATCATCAATCAGAAGAATACAGTAACCTTAAAATCTCCAAATTAAAGAAAAGACCCTACAAAAACCCAGACACTGCAACACTAAAAGATTCGCAACACAACTTAATAGAGATTTGCAACACAAATTAGCCCTCTTTCATCACTAGAGGGAATTACATGTAGAAATTTGCAACACAAATCACTGCTACATAGAAGAAATTTAACATCTCATCTTTCTTGAGAATTGATGCACTGTCCTCAATATTACGATGGAAATAATTCTGACATTGACACACACACTAAATGACATAAAATTCTAAGTAATGATCTCAGTTTTACAACTCATATTCTGGAATGCAGTTTGAGGTCATGATCATTCTGCTGTAAATGCAGAAGAATTTTTTTTTCAACTGAGGCGACAATTAACTACTAAATAAAGATATGATTGTTTTCGTTCCTACATAACAGTCAAAGAATAACATCAAATGAAAAAATGATGCAGACACTCAGAAGGCTCTAATCATAAGGTGTTTTAGCTCATTTTCAGGAAAAAAGACATTGAAATTGCAAAACTGACACCAAAACTGGACAATGGACAAATTATAGAATTCTGAAAATCAACATTAACAGTCACAAAGTCTTAATTAGGTAGCTTAATCACTTATACCAAATTGACAATGAAATTCCAAAATACAGTAGGAATATGCACAACAAAATTCTCTCTATCTCTCTCTAAAAAAAGTCCCTAATAATTAAAAGCTATAGCATATAGAAAGTACACTACATATACACCCCAAGATTAGTAAACTAGACGGTCTAAATGCATAAACTGAGAAACAGAAAACTCAACAGGATCACACTGCTGATCAAATTTCTCAAAATCTGCAATAATTCATGAGAAAATAAAATCATAATTAGCAAAATAAAAAAATAACAACATAATTAGCAAATCCCACAAAACTCAAAAACACTAGAAAGTAATTATGGTTAAAAACTCATAGCACTGCATGAAAATCCAACAAAAACAAAAAGAATTAGAAACCTGCAGTACGTGCTTTGATTAGACCAGCTCTACAACCTTTGAAATCAGTGAATACTTCTTCTACAGTCCTCGGTACTATAAAAAAGGATTTGGATCTGGTAAATCATGAGAGGTTATATGAGAAGTGCCATTCAGGCTTCCAAAAAGTTGTTTGTCTCTTGTAAATAGGGCTGAAAGTAGAAAACACTTGTTGATACGAGCAACAAGAAATGAATATTACAAAGAGATGAAGAAGAAAAAGATGAAGTGAGTTTAGAAGATTACAATAATGATCAGTTGTTATCAATTTGTTCGATCTGTGGTAAGATTACGAAGTGGCAAATCTCAATTAGGTTCGTGTTATCGTTTGAGGAAATTGTAGAGAGAAAGGGTTTAAGAAAAAGAGAAAATAGATTGATGGAAATAAGTAGCGGACTTATGAAAACAATTGGCGGATTTGTGAAAATATTTAGAAAGGATTTGATAACGTTGCTCTACACTTTTTTTTCCTTTATGGCAACAGTTTTAATAAGCGTTGTTATAGGTATCCTTATTGTAACGGTCAATTATAGTGGCGATGGTTATATTAGTAAATCATTATAGTAGAGTAATTTTCTTTTAGCAACGCTTAGAACCGTCACAATAAAGGATCTATTATAACGTATTGACAACCGTTGCATAGAGTCCGTTGCTATAGGCCCAATTTCTAGTAGTGAATGCATGCTGTGACATGAGAATGGTTATATAGATAAAACAGAGAACGGAAAGAGTCAACTTAAAGAAAACCATTACCTCAAGCTGAGTCTGAATTTGTGAAGAAAAGATGAGGATACTGGGCTCGCATATTTGCTTCTGCTTCCCAAGTAGCTTCTTCAACGAATTGATTTCTCGATAGAACCTTAACCAAAGGAATTTCCTTTTTCCTCAACCTACGAATCTAACAGTCAAGGATCTTAACAGGGACTCTTTCAAAGGAAAGACTATCCTTCATATTTACACTCTCTAAAGGAACAATAGAAGTTGAACCACCAATGCATTTCTTTAGCAAATATACATGGAACACCGGATATACTGATGTCAAATCTACAGGAAACTCTAACTCATAAGCTACCTTCTCGAAGTGGCTCAAAATTCTATATGGGCCAACATAGCGGGGACTGAGCTTTCCCTTCTTACCAAACTTCTTCACCTTTTTCATAGGTGAAATTTTTAAATACACTAGGTCACCAACATCAAACTTAAGATCTCTTCTTATCATATCTACATAAGATGTTTGTCGGCTCTAGGCTATCTTCAGCCTATCGCGGATCAACTGAACTTTCTTCTGCACTACAAACACTGAATCTGGCTCTATCAAAGCCACCTTACCTACTTCAAACCAAGAAATAGAAGACTTATATCTCCTTCCATAAAGAGCCTCAATAGGATCCATTTATATACTTGAGTGATAACTATTGTTATAGGCGAACTCAATCAAAGGTAAGTGGGCATCCCAGCTACCCTTAAAGTCAATAACACACGCCCTCAACATGTCCTCTAACATCTGAATAGTTCTCTCTACCTGACCATCTGTCTGAGAATGAAAAGTTGGGCTGAGATTAACTTAGGTTCCAAGAATATTTTGTAAATCTTTCCAAAAGTGAGAGGTGAACTGAATACCCATATTTGAAATGATGGTCAACAGAACCCCATGCTATTTTACCAACTCCCTGAGATAGAGTCTAGCATAATCCTCAGCTGAATACGAAGTATGAACTAGTAGGAAATAGGCTGACTTGGTCAGTCTATATACAATGACCCAAATCAAATCGTGTTGACGATGCGTACGAGGAAAACTTGTTAGAAAGTCCATGTTCACCATCTCCCACTTCTAAGTGGGGATGTTGAACTCCTGGAGCGCACCACTAGACCTTTGGTGCTCCACCTTAACATATTGGTAGCTTGAACACTTAGCTATAAACTCTGTAATATCTTTCTTCATACCACTCCACCAATAGATTTCTCAGAGATCACGATACATTTTAGTGGCCTTTGGGTGAATGAAGTACGCGCACCACGCGCCTCAGCCAAAATTTACTGTCTCAAACCATCAATGCATAAAACACATAGTCTATCTTGACAACCAATCACACTATTGTTGACACCCAATTTTGACCTCCCGATACTATATTTAGGCTGCTATTTTAACAAAATTGTTAACTTTTAAACATTAGTATTTTTGCATATTTTTCTTACATCAAACATATTTCTGACATATCGCATTCATAATTTATAAAATGCATAAATCATTTTAGCATCTTTTAGCATCATTTTTATAATTTTTTAAATTAAATATAATATTTTACATAATTTTATTAATTAAATAATTTTTCACGTAACTGTACACCCTCATGATTTTTTTGCAAACACATTGTCTAATTCCCCATTATTTGATGCCATTTATCTGAGTATTTTTGTTTATTTAATAACATTATTATTATATATATATATATTATTATTTATTATTATAATTTATTTAATTATTATTTAATTATTATTATTATTTAATTAAATTATTATTATTTATTATTTATTATTATTTATTATTTATTTATTATTATTATTATTATTATTTACTACTACTATTATTTAAATAACGGCCTAAATTAAATCACTTTGTTTAATTCATTCATCTGTTAGCCATTTTTTTTAACCCAATCTTACCTAATTTATCGCAATTTTAGCCACTGTTATCAATTTTAGCCTATTCTTGTTTGATCCATTACAATTATAGACCTTTTTATTACAACCATACCCAACATGATGTCCAATTTAAAATCTTCTAGGTTTAAATCTCAATTGTCGATACAAAATGAATTGAAAGGCTGAGATCAAATCTGTATTTTCTTGCCTTTTATACACCTAAACCTTACTAGCTATCGTCTAAACCCCTTAGAAATCATTTTCCTTGCCCGAAGGTAGGAAACAAGTTGACCCCTAAACGCTGAAATGCTACCCTTCCACTCTAGGAAAGGCTCATTTGGGAATTGAAACTGAACTATCCTATTTCTGCAGTCGACTGTGGCATAGCAAGAATGAAGCCAATCCATACCGAGAGTGATATCAAAATCAGTCATCTCTAACTCCACTAAATCTGCTGACGTGGATTTCTGAGATATCATAATCGGGCAGTTCCTGTTTACCCACCGAGCTATGATAGTTTTACCCACTAGGATAGAGACTGAGAAGAGCTTTACTAGGACTTCGGGACTGATTCCAAAGTCACCTTCTATGTATGGAGTAACAAAAGACAAAGATGCACCTAGGTCTAGCAAAGCATAAACATGAACATGGAAAATCTGTAATGTACCAGTAATGACATCAGGAGAATTTTCCTGATCCTGCCGGGACTGAAGAGCATAGAGTCTGTTTGGGCATTGCCCACTGGTAGCACTGGAAATGGCACCCTGCTGGTTCGGGCGACTGGACTGAGCTGTAGAATAATTTTGCTGACCCTAAAGACTTGACTGTAGACACTCCCTAATCCTGTGGCCTGGCTTGCCACAACCAAATAGATATCACTACCGGCTCTGCAAATGCCCTTGTGGTTCTTACCACAAGTCTAACAAAGGGGATTCGTTCAGGCACTGCTAACACTGCCTTGAGATTTAGAGCCTGTTGCTTTGTCTCTATTGCTGTCTTTGAACTTTGGCACTGGAGCGCTGGCAGAGAAAGGAGCTGGAACGGCTGACTTGGAGCAAAAATATGAATGGTTTTCTCTATCTGACTTGGGGTGAGTAAAGTTGAAATTACCTGACCTTGCTATCTTGTTCTGCCTCTCCCTAGTCTTAAACTTCTACTCTTCTACTTGCTGGGCATGGGGAATGAGTCTGGCTATGGTTATATCACCGATCAGCATCGCAGACCTACACTCATTTACCACACTATCGTTGACCCCTGACACGAACTTGCTCATCTTAGCTTTATTTTCTGTAACCACATGAGGAGCATACCTGGCTAGCTGAGTCAATCTAAGAAAATACTCCCTAACAATCATATTGACCTGCCTGAGGTTAATGAACTCAAGAAATTTGGCTTTCCTCAGCTCTTGGGGAAAGAATCTGTCTAAGAAGGCTGTGACAAATTCCTCCTACTCGATAGGGCCTGTATCATTTAACCTCTCAGACTTCCACTGTTTGTACCAATCATGAGTAACATCCTGTAACTGATAGGTGGCTAACTTAGCACTCTCAATAAAAGTAACACCCATGATGTCAATGACCTTCTGGGCTTGGTCAATGAACTCCTGAGGGTCCTCATCAGACTTAGACCCATGGAAAGATAGAGGGTTTATCCGGGTGAACTCCTAAACCCTAGCTGCTTTGGGAGTGGCCACTGGATTGGCCGGAATGACTGGTGGCCGTTCATTCTGTGCAGCCATGGACTGAGAAAGTGTGGTAAATACGGATCTAAACTCCGCATGGGAAACATGTTTTTTCCAAAGGATCTTCGGGCTGAGGAGCTGGCTGGTTTCTTCTCTTTGGGGCCATGGTCTGGAATAAGAGAAGAATGAATTAGACTGAGAGTTTAACTTGTGATTATGCTCACTAGCATGAAATGAATAATGAAGAAAGGGGACTATTCCTAAAACATCTTATAGCCTCCCTCACATAAATGTGGCGCGCAACACACCCATGTACAAGACTCTACTAGATGTGACTTTCATACTTCCTAGGATTCTATTAAATCTTAGGCTCTAATATCAAGTTTTTAACACCCCGATTCGCTGAACCAGAATGCTACATGGTGCTGATGACCCCGAGGGACCACAAGCTAACCCATGACTGATATTTGTACCTGTATACTACAAATCATAATATAATAATGTGAAATACATAGAACTGTAAGGCCGTAAGGTTCAACTGAATACAATCATAGGGGTGAAAATACCCAAAACAACTCAATTTGAACGTAAATCTGAACATAAATCTGAAAGCCTCTACACTCTCTGAATAAGGAGTTGAAGGAACATGTCTCCAACTAACTTCGTAAAACTAAACTGAAGAATAAATAAATGAATGAAATCATATTTTCCTCGAATCAATGAGGACTCACTGTGTCTCTGCGACTGGAATGCTACCGCTACTACTGGGCTAGAGCTCGTGTCTCGGAACCTATAGTGTAACATGAAAAGAAAGCACCATAGCGCAAATGCGTCAGTACAACTGGAGTACTGAGTATACGAAGAAAGTAGGCTGAACATAAAGGGTTTCATGCATGAACAACACTGACTGACTAATATGAACGTGGGAGTATAAACACACATATATAGAAATGGGACCACGAATACGTGATAGCATGACCTATAAGCTAATACATGGGTTACTGATAACTATCATGACTTATACTGAAACTAATAACATGGACGACTGTATCTGATAGTCCTATATATACTGAAATCTGAAAAATGCCCTGAGTTCTTTTACTGAGACTGATACTGAAACTATAGAAAGTAGTGTTTAACCGACATACCCCATGTATGCCGTTATGGCTAAGCTGCGGTCCAATCTCTGCCCCGACTGAAGGGGTGTCAATACCGTGCCATGGGTAAGGATAGCCTGTGAGTGACCCTTATCTGGCAGGTACTCAATGAGAACGGTAGGAAACCTAAACTGACGAGTTAAGCCACCTCATCAACCCTAATCTGACGGGTTAAAATGTCTCAACCTACGCTGGCTACGTAGTTATGGAACACAAAGATGACTACTAAGAATCACACCCTGAAATGGCGGATGAGTTCCCATCCTTGGGTTCACTCGGTGCTAACCTCTACTCTCATCTAGATGGACTGGACATGAATTACTAACTGTACATGACTTAATCTTACTGAATTCCATTGACTGGCGGAATTTTACTGATACCTGATAACTGACTAAGATCATGAGGTTTTCTTGAGTCACATGACTGACTGAAGTCTATGAAATTATAGCTTGAGTTCAGATATCGTGAAACATGACATGGATCTAGGCACACAGCTATAGTTTTCGGGTACAAGTACCCCCAGGACTCGATCAAAGGAAACTGACACACATAACTGACTTGATCAGAAGAGTAGAGTCCCTAGTTTATAATATCATTAGTAGGGATCTCATACTAAGCATGGTTATCAACAATGTATTGCATGGAAAGGATTTCATATCACATGGAAGTACTTGCACAATCTTAATATCATGTTCATTGCATAAACATATTGTCAACACATACCAATAACATGGAAGTTCATGTGGATTGCATGGTTATCATACGTATTGTTCATAAGTAGGATTTGCAAGTAAACATAGCATAATCTCATAAGAATAGTTCATGAGTATTCCAACAACATTTACAAGGCACATTAACAACATACAAGTCATTGGAACGTAAGGGCATATCATGAATTCTTCACTTAGTCACAATTTAGCTATATTGCATAATTTCTAGTTTCTTAGTCATTTTATCAAATACCTTACATGCACATCTTAAGCATAGGTGAAATCATCAAATTATACATTATGAACAACCAAATTTACATGTTTCCAACTCATATGATATCATGAATTCATAAAAACATATAAAGATTCCATCTTGGGAATCACTCAATATCAACAACATGATCATCAACACCCATCAATATAGAAATCATACTTTATAATGAAAAAGAGGGTTTTTGAGCTTTATGGATGAAAGAGATTCATAAATCAACTCTCACATACCTTAGAAGGAAAAATTTTTGATGATTGGCGGAGGAATTTCCTTGAAATCGGATCTTCAAGCTTAGTTATGCAACCCTAGTTGTTTTTATCTTTTAGTGCTCTTGGATGATGAGCTTTGAGATAATAATAGGGTTGTAATATGTTTAGAAGCTATATATTTCATAGGGTTAAGTTTAGGGACGTGTAAGGAGTGTTAAAAGACTTAATTACCCTTAAAATAACTCAAAACAGAGTGTTTTTGGCACCTGGAATTGACTTAGGTGGCGCCCAAGTGATTGGCTAAGCTAGGTTAGGTGGCGCCTACCCAATCGCCTATGCTTGGGTTGGGCGGCGCCTAACCAATCTCCTATGCTTACTGTCTCTCATGAAAATGGGCATAACTTTTTGCTCGGATATTGGATTAAGGTGAAATTGATATCGTTGGAAAGATAATTCGATTCTCTACAATTTAGTGGGTCTAAATCAGCCAAAATACCACATTAACATTAATTTATACTCATTCAAAGATGACCCTTGCAAAATTGAACACTAAAACTTGATGGATTCAAAAACTCTTAGCTTGTATTACCTTAAGTGACTCATATGAACATGCTTAATGCATCATAAGCTATCCTATCACTAGGACATTCATTGTAAGTCATGTATTCAAGTATGAATCACAGAGTAGGAGATTTCACACGTCGGAATACTTATTCACTTACTAGCTTAGAAACATGCGGGGTATCACATTTAGATACCATGCCCATAGTTTAATGATAATATAATTTGCTTGTCTTGGTGTGTCATCACACTAATTAACATTAACTAATCAAGAGGCTAACTTTGGATTATTACGTTCTACTTGTTGTGCAATATGTTCACGCTTTGAGTCCTAGGCAACATAGCTTTCTTTTAGTCTAGAATACAAACCCAAAATAGCAAAGTCCAATGCCTCTGGGACGATAGTTGGGATGATAAGTATTACTAAAAACGTTAGTTTGGGCCTTGTCATAGAATGCCCTTAGACTTGACATCCAGCCTAGGTGTGGTGGGACGGGTAGCCTTTTTTGAAATGATGATCCCAACAAATATTAACGGTGAGGCTATTAACATTATTACTTGTCTGAGAGTTTGGGCTTTGGGTCGGATGATGATTAACAAGTTGAGTTTCTGATCCAAATAAAACCAAAACATCTCTTTGTTTGACTTGGACGATTTATTTTAGTCTTTTTATTCATTTTACATGTTTATTTGGGGTAGCTAGTTTATTATAAAGCAGTCCCCTTTTTATTATAAATTATGTCATTTCTTTCTCCTCGCTTATCTTATTTCTATTTTAATTTTTTTATTTTATCACCTAGATAATCGACAATTAGAAATAACAAAGTAACATGTGTTTACCTATTAATTACGTTACCATGTAGCTAAACATTAAATTATTATAAAACTAGAGACCTTTATTTGATCACATAGAATCCCCCATGTAAAGTATGAATTTGGCCGGGAACCACCTTTGTGGACTTCGAAAGGTGCCTAACACCTTCCTTTTGAGGTAATTTGAATCCTTACCCGAACGCTAGTGAACTAAGACTAAATAATAAAAAATAGGTTCGTAGTATCCTAGACCGATGCCCTAATGCACCTTAATACGTTAGGTGGCGACTCTTTACACCCTTCCTTTCAGATGCTATCCCAAGAGTTTGTCAAGTTGAATCCCGTCTTTCGCGAGGAAAATGGGGCATAACAACCATTTTCTCCTTAGGATAAAACCTCCACCTTCTGATCCTGGACTGGCTCCTTTAACTTATCTAAACTAGGGTCCCTGTCCTTCTTTTTTTTTACTTCGACAAATAATAAAGATTTCAAACTATTCTTAACCCATACGCTATCTTTGGATGAATCAACCAACCAAATGCCTAGCCACGCAAGATGATGAATTTCTTGGACCTACTCCTTATTATCATCCTTCACAAGAGCAACACTATCCATAGACAATCTATTACAGGTATCTGCCACTAAATTGGCCTTGCCTGGATGGTACAACACACTCACATCATAATCTTTCAAAAACTCAAGCCATCTTCTCTGACGAAGATTCAGACCCTTCTACGTGAACACATACTTTAAACTATTGTGATCTGTAAACACATCCACATCAACCCCATAAAGACAATGCCTCCAAATCTTTAAGAAAAAGACAACTGCCGCTAACTCGAGGTCGTGGGTTGGGTAATTCCTCTCATAGGGTTTAAGCTATCTAGAGACATAGACTATGAACTTATCTCTCTATATTAAAACATAACCAATACCAACAATAGAAGCATCACAATACACTACAAACCCATCTGTTCCATCTGGAAAAGTCAAGACTGGAGCGGAAGTGAGTTGAGTCTTCAACTCCTGAAAATACTTTTCACAGGAATCGAACTATTGAAATTTGACTTTATTCTAAGTTAGTCTAGACATGGGAGAAGCAATAGAAGATAACCCTTCAACAAACCATCTATAATAGCAAGCCAAACCCAAGAAACTCCTGATATCTGGCAGAGTGATAGATCTAGACTGGTTTCTCACTACTTCAGTCTTTTGAGGATGAACTCAAATGCCATCCCAGAAAATGATATGACTAAGGAAAAATACTGACCTGACAAAAATTTTCACTTATTGAATTTAGCTAATAACTAATGTTCTCTAAGGGTTTGCAATACAACCTTTAAATGGTTTACATGATCACTCTTACTACGGGAGTAGACCAGGATATTATCAATAAAAACAATGATGAACATGTCCAAGTACTGGTTGAACACCCTATTCATCAAGTCCATAAAAGCTGAAGGAGCATTCATTAGTCCAGAAGACATAACTAGGAATTTAAAGTGAACATACCGAGTTCTGAAGGCTATCTTTGGAATGTCACATTCTCTGACTTTGAGTTGATGATAGCCGGATGCGAGGTATATCTTAGAAAAATAACTTGCACCCTGAATTTGGTTAAACAAGTCATCAATGATGGGGAGAGGGTACTTATTCTTGATGGTGATTTTGTTCAATTGATGGTAGTCGATGCACATTCTGAGAGAATCATATTTCTTGTGCACGAAAAGGACTGGAGCGCCCCATAGGGAAACACTAGACCAAATAAAACCTTTATCTAAGAGATCCTTCAATAATCCTTTCAATTCATTGAGCTTAGATAGGAGTCATTCTATAAGGTAGAATTGAGATAGGCTAGGTATCTAGAAAAAAATCTATTCCGAAGTCAATTTCCCTTTTGGGAAAAACACGAGAAAATCTTCTAGGAACACATCGAGAAATTTGTTTACTACCAAAACTTACTCAAGGTTTGGAGTTTCTAAAATTGAGTCTTTGACTCAGAAGATAAGGTAAATACACCCCTTGGATATCATTTTTATTTCCTTAAGATATGAATTAAACTGGCCCTTAAGCACCGAAGTACTACCCCTCTATTTAATGACTGGTTTATTATGGAATTGGTACTGAACAATTCTATTTCTGCAATAAACTGAGGCATAACATGAGTGGAGCCAATTCATGCCGAGAATGACATCAAAATCAGTTATCTCTAACTCTACAAGATCAACTAAAGTAACTTTCTAAGACACTGTGATCGGGTAGTTTTTGTATACCCGTCAGACTACAATAAACTTACACACTGGGGTAGATACTGAGAAAGGTTCTACTTATGTTTCAAGACTGCTACCAAATTTTACATTTATATAAGGAGTTACAAAAGAAAATGAAGCTCCTAGTTCTATCAATGCATAAACATGAAGATGGATAACTTGTAATGCACCCGTAACCACATTAGAACTTTTTTTATTATCTTGGGTTTGAAGAGCATATAGTTAGTTCTGTCGGTGCCCACTGGTGATACTAGAAGTAGCACTCTGTTGTGTTGGGCAACCTGCTAGAGCTGATGATAAATTGGTTTTACCATACTGAGGAACATCCTCACCCTTGTGACCTATCGTTGTGTAATCCCTGATCCTGTGGTCTGGCCTGCCACATCCAAAACATCTCTGACTACCTGCTCTGCACTCTCTCTAATGATTTTTACCATATTTCCTACAAAGCAGATTGGTACGACCATTGTTCATACTACCATGATTCCGAGAGCCTAGCTCCTTACCCCGATTGTATTGCCTGAACTTAGGCATCGGAGTGCTGGCTGAAGATAGGGTTGGAGCTAAATTGTTTTGATGAAAATGAGAACAGTTACCACCTTCTGACCTTTGCTGAGAAAAGTTGCTGACCTTCTTATTTTTCTTTTCATTCTCTTTGAGCTTCTCTTCCTCGATCTACTAAGCATGGACCATCAATCTAGAAAGATCTATCTCCTTAACCAATATAGTTGTCCTAAACTTCTTCACCACATCCTTCAAAACTCCTGACACAAATTTATTTATTTTGGCACTGGAATCAGCCACCATAGTATGAGAATATCTTGCCAACTACATAAATTTAAGTGAGTACTCCCTTACACTCATGTTACCCTACCTCATATTTATAAACTCCTAAACCTTGGCCTCCCTCAACTCTAGCGGCAAGAACCTATCCCAGAAAGTCATGGCAAACTCCTCCTACTCTACCGGCCCTGCCTCAACACATCTATCCTCCTTCCACTGGTTGACCCATGTATGAGCCACTCCCTATAACTAGTAAGCATCTAAGTTTGCACTTTCACTGGAGGTGATACCCATGATGTCATTCACTTTCTGCACAGCATCCAAAAACTCTTAAGGATCCTCCTCAGACTTAGATCCAGAAAACAAAGGGAGATTCATCCGAGTGAAGTCTTGAATTCTGGTTACAGCTGTATTCACCACTGGATTAGCTGAGGCAGCAAGTTGTTGGTTATTCTGGCCAGCTACCGAATGAGCCAAAGTGGTGAAAGCGGCTCTAAATTCGGCGTGGGAAATATGCTCGTTCAGGGGATCTTCCTAAATAGGTGGTGGTGTGAGATGACCTCCGTCCTTTCTTCTATTATTTCTTCTGGGAGGAATATTCTATAAACGGAATAAAAGATGAATTAGAAGAGGAAATTCAATAGAGCTCACGCTCTTTTGTATGACAAGAATACTAAAAGAAGAGAAACTTTTCCTAAAACCTCTCAGAGCCTCTTGTACATAAATATGGCGCACATCACACCCATACACAAGACTTTACTCGATGTGGCTTTTAGACAACCTATGATACTTTAAATTTGTAGGCTCTGATATCAAGTTTTGTCATGACCCAAAGTTACCCACTGGTTGGAACACGGTGCTTACGATCATAAGTGACCCCAAGCTAACCCATAATCTAGTACCTTCTATGAACACTAAATAATTCAATACTGAAATACCATGTGCAGAAAAAATACTAATGAAATATAGTCCAAAATGGAATATTGAATCAAAATATAACTGTCAAGTCTTAAAATAACTGATAATATCTGAAAGATAACTGACTATTTGAACATCTAGTCTGAACATCTGAAAGCCTCTAAAACATAAGGATTTGACAAGACAAATCCCAACTAACTCCAACAGAATGACATGAATGAAAGTATTGTAAATAAATAAAATCATATCATCCTCGATAGATGAGGACTTACTACTACTGCTGCTGAGATGGTTACCAAAATATTTTCCAAAAATATATTCTCGGATGTTTGATTGAAAATAATTTTTTTTTAAAAAAGTATTAAAAATATTAACGATGACATTAGCGAATATTATAATTAGTTTGACTTATAACTTTATTTTGACAAAATTAATGAATTTATATTTCCTGTGATAAGAGAAATTCAATTGAAAAAAAATCAAAAATCAAAAATTGTTCATTTTGATTGATTTTTCTGCTTTTATGTTTAAACCTATTTAATTTGATATTTTTGGTAAAAAAATAAATTAAAAAAAATAGCAAACATTATTAATCCCTTAATAGAGATAAATATATTTTTAGAGGAAAACTAATTTTTATAATCTAACTTATAAGATCAACTACTCACAACTCGCAAATGAAATGCAAAATTAAATTTACGACTTTTTAAGTTTTGTGTGCATTTGGTCATTTGCTTATCTAGCACAACACTGATTTATAATTTCATTTAAATTTGTATTGATCTTCTTGATAATTAAGTGCAAGAAGTTAGTAAAATTAAATGTTATTTTCCTTTGTTTAAATAAAAAAGAGTTGATGATGTGGTTACTTGCTTGCAAATTCTATCAAACTCAATTTTCTTTCACAACAAGAAAAATAATAATTATCAATATGAAGAAGGTAAAAATCTTATTTCAAATCTGAATTTTATTTGAATCAAACACACTCAACTTTATTTTCATAAAAAAAGTTTCAAAAAAAGAAAAATAATAATTATCAATATGGAGAAGGTAAGAAATCTTATTCTAAATCTAGTTCTTTTTTAATCTAATAAGCAAGAGACAGAAAAAGAAGAGGAGGCGAGAAAAATGCTGCATTTGAAATTTACAAAATCTAAAACAAGTCAAAACTAAATTTTTTCTTAAGAAGTATCCATAATTACCCCTCAACCATAATCAATACATTTTACTTGTTACCTTATCTGTGTAAGCATTGTTACCATTTTATTAAAAATATGATCCTTTATTTCTGATGAACATTTTTTCAATTCCTCACTAATTCATTTATCAAATTCTCTAAAAAAACACCTTTGCAAGATGTACAACAACAACCAACAAGCGTAATGTCTCACCAAGAAATCACAATGAAGCCTGCAGAAATTATGTGTTATCAAACTTGTCAAATGTTATATACCTCGAGCCAAGGGCTAGCTAGGAAAACACGTAAGCATCTATCATAAAGAACTATGATCAAATGTGAACTCCATGAAAGGTTTTTGTAGCCATCAACTGACCTCCCTACCCTCCACCATAAATTAGATAAATGTAAATCGACCTTAACAATTTTACTTGGGAAAAGACACTTTTATTGTCCTCATCCAAGAAAACCAATAGTGCAAGTGCCTCAGAGACTTTTTGGCCATCTGCAAAAGTTTTTAAACCAGAATCAACAAGCCATGGTGTGGGTGCCTCATGTGGTTGGACCTACACATGCACCTACATCTATGTCCACACCTTTAATTTTTAGTTGTGGACTTATTCAAGCATTTGTCAATTATCTTAATCAATGGAATACGAATGGAATCCCATTCAATACAATTTCAACATTGGCTACTAGACCTCTTGGATCAATTCATCCATCAATAGATAGCACCAATATTAACAATCGGGAGAAGGAGCTTGACTTAGAGCTAAGGCTCTAGCTTTTAATCAATTTTTTTTATTAGTTATCCTGTTTTATTATTGTTTTCTTTTATCTTATTTTTATTGCAGCAACATTTGTCTTTTATTTAAGTTTATGTTTTAAATCTATATTATGTCTTTTTCTATAAAAACTGCATTAATCTCATTTTAATGGAAGCATATAAAATATAAAATAAAAAATATTATCGCTTGTGACAAAATTGGACATAGTAATAATGCCAGAAGTAGATTTTCTAATTATTGTAAATTATACAGGATGAGCTTAGTGTTATCACTAGAAAATGAGAAATAAAGTAAGTAATATATTAGGATGATCCCTTAATTTTCCAATAGACAAAAAGTCAAACAATTGTTATTACTTCACCATAAATAGCCAACAATATAATCTCAATACACAAGAAGAGTAGATAGAGATAGAATGCACAAGAAATATGATTATTGAGACAAAGAGAAAAGCAACAAAGAAGGGAAGAAAAAAAAGATAAACAAAATTTTGAACAATGAATCTTTTAAAATAAATTAATACTTTCATGGGATAGCTACCAACAACCAAAGAAAGTCTCGAATATGGCATAACAAGTCTTCGACTTGCTATTAATTGATTAAATCCTTGACAACTGCTAATATATGAAAAAATCTATGTATATAATATTATATAATATATAAACATAAGCTGGAGAGGTAATAGAGATATGAGATACAGTAAATTACTGTAACACCCTCAAAATTTTGGACATTTTATTTTTGTCCTTTTCATGCTTGAAATATCGATTTTTGACTCAATTATGTTTGGGGATATTAAAAGGATAACCCGAAAGAGTTTTAAATTTTTCAGATAGAATTCAGGATAGTTTTGGTTCATGGAGGCAGTAAGCCTCCGCGATAGCCCCGTGACATAAAAGGTACTCACCGTGATAGGGTCTGTGTCACAGAGACTAGTCTCCGCAATGAGGTCCGCAACACAGACCTATGTTATTTTGCGGCTGCATTTTTTAATTAAAAAAGGAAGAAGGAAAGTGAAGTCTTTTCACCCATACACGACTTTTAAACATACAAAGACCAATTCTCATAATTTTTTCATTACATGAAGGTCATTATTTACTATTAAACATCCTCTCTGAAAATTCTCTTTTTAACTCATGGATAGGGTTCAAGGAGGTGATCATTTAGTGTCCTAAGGGTGTGGTTTTCTTCAAAATTCTTGGTAATCAATACATGCATCTCTTTTCCTAAACTTGTATTTATTAATGACATGAAATTGGTCATTATTCATAGTTTTGATAATGAATTTTTGAACTATGAGTTGCGGGTTGTGAATGTGTTTGGTTTAAATGTTTTCTATGATTTAATATGTAATATTTATACTTTATTTATGATTTAAACATTGGGGATTCATGGGAATGGTAATTAAACTAAGGGGTCATGGTTAATCCCCAATTTGATGATTTTGCCTTAATATATGGTATTGGAAATCATGTGCCCTCAACCTATTTGTGAAATTGACAAAGAATATGATTTTGTTATATTATTTAACTATTCTTGGAATCCTTGCATTGCATAAATGGTAAATGGCACGCGAATTAATTTGTTTGGTTTTCAAACGATTTTGAAAGTCCTTGGTGGCGACGATTTTGGTTTAATTGGAAACTTTAGAGTCAAATTTGATTTAGTGATTTCATATGGTATAAAGGAATAAAATTGAAAACTATAATTTTTGTATGACGATACCAAAGGGAAGTGCCTAATTAAAAGACTCCTTGGTAAATGGTTGGGAATGTGTAAATGATTTTAATATAGGCTTAAAAAGATTTGTGTAGCAAAGTCGTGAAAGGTAGAGGTCCTGGGGGTATCGATACAGGAAACATATTTGCTGATAAGAGGTTCTGTCATGGCGACCGTGTGTATGAGGCACACTTTATAGTTTGGGAATGACATCAGCCTTCTTGGTTTTTCTCTGGTATATGCAGCTAACACAAACTAGGCCCTTTCAGTAGGAGAGCTGAACCTATATATCCTGTGGGTTCCTTTAGGATGACAAAGCTACACAGTCTAGGTTAATTATTTAAAAATGCATGTTAAGCCATGTTTTTTATACATATGATATATATATGTGTGTGTGTATGTGTACTTATTGCATATGATGTTGCACATTGAGTTTTACTAATTTTCATACTATATATTATGGCATTACTTTACCCCTTTATCCCTGAGTTACATGCTAGCTTTTTAACTGCTAACCGTCTTCAGATGCTGTATCCCAACATGATGCAGGAACAGGCCGTACTTCTACTTTTCTTGCATAGTGACTAGGTGATCAGAGGATAGCTCGTGAGTCAAATTTAAGTGGTGTGCTTTCAATACTTTAGAAGACCTCATTTTATGTTTTCGATTTCTTTATGTTATTAACTCTTTCCTTTGGACTTATATTTTAGCTATGGTTGGGGGCATATCCTGACAATTGGTGCTCGATTTTTGGTTAGAGGCTTTGTGGATACTGTGAACTTGGGTAATATCATTGTTATTTGGTATTGGTTTTGGTATGGTGGATAGTTTTGGATATCTGTTTTATATAGAGTTTTGAGTTTATATTTCATATCTTGTATTATATTAGTATTCATCTGCTGCTAGGTGTTCTTGGTTATATTAGAATAGGCTCAGAGGTTGGTCTTCAGTCCTTAGTGGACTTGAGATGCCTGCCCCGATCAGATCCTGTTTTGAGTCATGACAAAATTGGTATTAAAGCTTAGGTTTGAGTGTCATCGGGTGTCCACAAATCCATATCAAGTAGAGTCTCTTTTAGGGTGTGTAGAGTGTCACACTTATAAGAGAGATCATATGAGGTATTTAGGAATATATCCCTTTCTTGTTGTCATATTTTTGGGCTATAGAGTCTATGATCTTGGATTTCTCTTAACTCTTATTTATTTGCCTTTCAGATCATGCCTCCCAAATGATATAAAGCTCTTGAAAACTTTTCTATCTCTCCAGAGGACAATGCTAGGGATCCCATCAAACTTATGGGGTATATACCTAGTCTAGGGTCGTTGCTTCTGATTGTTCTCATAGAGTTCCACATGTCTCTACTGATCCTTCCTAGCTGGTGGCACTTATAATCAGCCACCCTAGGGAGATACTACTAATTTCGAGTTTCGCCAATCCGTTCATCTGTTGACTCATCTGGTGATATCTCAGTCATATTGGATAGGTTCAATTGATATTGTTAAAAGTTAATTTAAGGCCACTAGAGTCTGCTAATTTATGAGGCTGAGCCCTCCGACTTTTACTGATACTAAGGTTTAAGAGGATCTTCAAATTTGTATAGATGATATGGAGAAGATCTTTCACTTTATACATGTTTCTAAGGTAGGGAGCATGGAATTTGCTTCTTATCAGTTGAAGGATGTAGCGTACCAATGGTACGAGGAGTGGGAAAATTTTTACTATGGGCCTTATGCTACATGTCATAGTTGCATGAGACACCTATTCGTTTGACACATAAATTTTATGGGTCCCACCACTTAAAGTAATTTTCATTTTTATATTTTTTTGTTTTCTAAGTTATTTAATTTTTTTTTGACAAATCACTTTTTTCCTTTTCTTTTTATGGTATTTTTCTTTCTTTGTCTTTTTCTTCAAATTATTTTTTTCTCGTGTTATTGTACTAAATAAATTGAAGTTTTTTATTATTTTGCTTTGTTTTTATTTCCTCCTAATTTTTATTTATTGATATTTATAAATAATTTTTTTTTCACTCGACCATGGTGGTAATTTATAATTTTTAATTATATTCTCTTAATTATTTTTTAGTATATAGAATTTTGGATATTGAAAATTTGAAATTAAATTTCATACATAATAAATTTATCTTTCATAAATCTGTATGATATTATTTATTATGATTTAATATTATTAAAGTCATCTCTAATATTTAGAAATTAAAGAATCATCACAAATTTTTTATTGTTAAGGAAATCTCTTGTATAGTAAAATTTAAAGTTGATAGGATCAAAATATAGAGTGGGTCCTACATAAATCTAAATGTTGATTTTAAGTTTCTTAATATTTTTTTTTTAAATTTTAGAGTTGTCCTATCATTAAATAGACATAAAAATTAAATTAAAATATCTTTTAGAGTTCGTTTGAATAGGATTAAAATCTAATCAAATCAACTTTTAATCTCTTTTTAGCTTTTTAGACGTGTGGTAGAATTAAAAAGTACTTAAAAAAAGTTAAAATTTGATTTAAAAAATGCAAAAAGTGAGATGCCCAGTTCCCCAACTTTTTACTTTTTAGATTAAAATTTTCTTTAGTTTAACCAAGACATTTACCTTCTCATTCCTTATATTTTTCTCCAATTTCAATAATATCCTAAATTTGCAGCCCTTAAAAATATTATTTTTCTTTATTTTTCTCTTTGCCTCTTCTCTCCAGCTCTTCCCTTTAGTTTCCTCTTCATTTTTTTATTTGTTTTTGAATTACTAGAATTAAAAATTATATATAATTTAACTTATTTATTGTATTAGCAACTTTAAAAATATTTAAGTTATTTTGTAAATAAAAAGGTGTTTAACAACCATTGTTTATCAAGCACATCCACAACTTCTTTTCAGTTTCAACACTTTTATCCAAACATTTATCTGCTGAATTTCTAAACACTTATTTTCAACTTTTAAACACATAAATTAAAAAGTTATTTTTAATCCTATCCAAATGAGCTCTTAAACCATATTAAATTAGAAATATATAAAATATATTAAAATATTCTTTAACTTTTATGATTTTAAATATGTCATGTAAACAGTTAAAATTTAAAACAAAATAGAAAATGAAAAAGGCATTATTTTTTAAATGAACTTATAGAAAAGTGACATAAATAAGTTAAAACAAAAAAATATTATATAAATTTGATTTGATTGCAAATATCCACAAGTAAGAATTAGGAAAATAAAAAAATAAAGAAACACAAAAAAAGTAGTAAATAAAAATTAACTCTAAAACAAAAGAGCAAAAAAAGAGTTGTCTAAAAAAATGAGATGGTAAAGAAATATGGAGAGAGAAAGAAAAAATTATTTAGATAGATGGGACCCTTAAAGCTTATGTGTCAAAATAGTAGGGGCCTCATGCAAATATGACATAGTGCATGAGGCCCATAGTAAAATTTTCCCGAGTAGAAGCAACTTAGGGGTGATGATGCCGAGTCTACTTTGTGGGATGACTTCTTTAGTGCCTTTCTAGATTATTTTTTTCCTTAAGAGTTGAGGGAGGCAAAATATGAGGAGTTTGTGAATTTGAAGCAAGGCAAGATGACATTAAAGGAGTATGCCTTGAAGTTCCATTAGCTGTCGCGATATGCTCATAAGCTAGTGTCTAGCATGAGGGCTAGAATGAGGAATTTTTTTTTGGTTTGTCACATGAATTAATTTTGAAGAGTAAGGCTTCCTTTTTGAATAAGAATATGGATATATCTAGACTTATAGTGTATATACAATAAGTGGTGGAGGAAAAAATACAAGTGAATATGAGGTAGAGGCAGAGTAAGAATTTTTAGTATTCAGATCAGGGTAGAAGTCAGCAACAAAGTAGTAGGGATGGTGGGAAATGGCCTGAGAAGAAGTAGGGCAATTAGGGTTCATATTTAGTGACTAATTCTCCTTATCCAAAGCCATCCAAAAATAGTTTTTTCTAAAGTGGTGATAGGTCTAGGGCACAAAATGCCCAATCTCAGCTAGTGGGCCCTAATTAGCTCCGTCAAATCCTTCATGTAGAATGTGTGGTCAGTTGTATCATAGGTACTGTGATGAGGGAAAGAATTGTTGTTTTAATTGTGGTCAGCTAGGACATACACCGAGGGATTTCCCTAGGACAATGTTTCTTTGTAAGATAACAAGATTTCGGTTGCCACATCGTCATCACCTATACCAAAGGGTGCTACATCTAGTACCGACATAGGTTGGAATCACTTGTATGCTCTTACTACTCACCAGAAGTTTGAGGCATCACCTGATGTCGTCACTGGTATGTTAAAACTCTTCTCTCATAATGTGTACTATTTACTTGATCTGGGGTCTACTCATTCTTATTTGACCTCATTTGTGGCTGTGCATTTTGGTTTTGATCCCGAGTATATTTTGGACCCCTTTTCTATTTTTACCTCAGTAGGTGACTCAATGGTTGCTATAAGGGTCTATAGGGGATAACTGGTATCTGTTGGTGATAGGGAAACCTTGGTGGATCTGTTTGAATTAGACAAGTTTAATTTTGATGTTATGTTAGGGATGGTTTGGTTGCGCTAATGCTATGCCTCTGTAGACCGTTGGGCCCATAAGGTCATCTTTAAATTCCATAATGAGCCAGTTATTGAGTGGGAAGGGAGTTCCCTAGTGCCTAGGGAAAGGTTCATACCATATCTGAGATCCTATAAATTGATTTCCAAGGGGTGTCTTTATAATTTAGTCCTGGTTAAAGATTCAATCTCAATGGGTCCTATTTTACACTATGTTCTCATGGTTAGTGAATTTCCTGAGGTTTTTCCTGATGTTTTTCCTGGTGTTCCTCCTGATAGCAAAATTGATTTTAGGATTGATCTTATTATAGACAGTCATCCTATCTTCATCCTTCCTTATTAAATGTCTTCGACTGAGTTGAATCAGCTTAAGGAGTAGTTGAAGGATTTTCTTGACATGGGTTTTATCCACCCTAGTGTGTCTCCATGGGTTGCTTCTGTTCTCCTCGTGTGTAAGAAGGATGGTTCTCTTCGGATGTGTATTGATTATCATCAGTTGAACAAGGTAATAGTGAAGAATAAGTACCCTCTTCATAGTATTGATGATCTATTTGACTAACTTCAGGGTGCTAAGTATTTCTTCGAGATTAACCTCCATTTGGGCTATCATATACTAAAAATTAAGAATAAGGATATCCCTAATACAACCTTTCGTACTCGGTATGGACATTTTGAGATCTTGGTCATGTATTATGGGTTGACCAATGCCCCGAAGACATTTGTAGATCTCATTAATTGGGTATTCCATCAGTTTTTGGACTTATTCGTGATTGTGTGTATAAATCATATTCTGGTATATTCAAAAATTAAGGTGGATCTTGCCAATCACCTCCGTGATATGTTGCAGACCCTAAAACATCAATAATTATATGCTATGTTTTTAAAGTGTGAGTTCTGGTTAAATGCTGTAACTTTTCTGGGTTATATTCTTTCTAGTGAAAGGATCATGATGGATCCATAGAAAGTTGCAGTGGTTAAGAAGTGGCCTAGACCCACGTCTCTAACTAATATTTAGTGCTTCTTGGGTATAGCGGGTTATTATAAGAGGTTTGTGGAGAGATTTTCATCGATTATTGCACCTTTGACTAGGTTGACTCAGAAGAAGGTGAAGTTTCTATGCTTGTAAGGGGAGTTTTGAGAAGCTGAAAGATAAATTGACTTCTGCTCTCATTTTGACTTTGTCCAAGGGTAGTGATGGGTTCGTGGTTTATTGTTGTAATACCCCATACTTCTGCCTAGCTTAACATCATCCCAAAAATATTAAAGGCTTTCATTAAAAGATGAATCCACTTTTATACATGTGGTATTTTCAAGATTTTCACTTTTTTTTCATGTGGGAAATTCAATAAGCTTTTCATCGATACCAAATTATCCTAAATCCAAGAATCTCTCCGTCAATCTTCGTAGAATCAAGAACTAAGGTATGCACAATATTTATTCATCGATTCCTTTCATCCATGAAGCCTAAGAATCAAGTTTTAAATCTTGTATTGTGAATATTTTCTTGTGGGTTGATTATATTCATATGATTATGGTTGTATGATTCCCAAGTTGGAAACTTTATGTGTTGTTCATGAACCTATGCTAATATGTGGTCTAAAATATGTGAAATTAAGTTGAAATATAGACTTTTGTTGTATTAATTTGGTGGTCATGCCTATACCCTAAGTCATGCATCCTAGGCGATTGATAAAATGCCTAAGAGAATAGAAATTATGCACTATAGCTTAATTGTGACCCAAGTGATAAATGCATGCTTTACCCTATGTCCAAGAATGACTTCCATGATATTGTGTGCATTTGAATGTTGTGGAAATGTCCATGAGATTAGGTTGATGAAAGTATGACATGTTTATATGCAATTCCATTCATGTACAAGACTATTATAGCCATGTTCTTCATGAAATCCCAAAATTAATGTATTATGAATTGTTGATATTGATCATGTGTTCAAGAAGTGTCATGTCCTGTCAATTCCATGCTATCGAGTCCTGGAGGTACTTGTACTCGACAATTTAGCTGTGTGCCTAGAGCCAGTGTTATGTTTTCAGGATACTCTCAGTCAAGCCATGATCCTTAGATTTCAGTTAGTTTCATGACTCAGGAAAAACTCACTAAATTCAGTATCAGTCTAGCCTTACTCAATAATCTCAGTGACCTCAGTGGTCTCAGTAACATCAGTAATATCTATAATCTTCGTAATCTCAGCAATCCTAGTTAGTTATCAGATCTCAATAGTATTCCGTTAGTCGACGGAACTTAGTGAACTCAGTTCAAATCAGTTATACTGTATGATCAGCAACAATTCAGTTTAGTTAATCAGTTCATTTTCTATCTAGTTGGGAGTAGGATTTAGCACCGAGTAAACCCAAGGATGGGGATTCACATGTTATTTAATAGAGGGTGTGATCCTTAGAAGCAATCCTTGTGTTCCTGAACTACATAGCCAACATAGTTTGAGATGAACCCTACACGTTTAGGGATTTATATATCTCATTTGGGTTACCAACCATGAGGGGTTGACTGAAGAGCTCCCTGTCAGAGAGGGTATACTCAAAGATTTTCCTTACCCGTGGCACGGTACTGACACCCTTCCAGATGGGGTTACAGGTTGGACCCCGCCAATTCGGTTTTAGGGCATGTCGGTTAGATGATTACCTCCCACAGTCTTAGTTTTAGATCCAGTCTCAGTAATAGAACTCAGTTCAGTTCTACATAAATCCATGACTATCAGCTACAGTCAAATTAATACAGTGCGGACTCAACTAGTTCCATCAGTATCTGGACTTTCAGATATAGTCACTCATGTTATCAGTATTTAGACTCAATAATCATGTTTTCACGAACTCAGTTAATAGTATATTTGGACTGTCAAATACAGTTAATCAGACCAGCTCTTCATAATCAGAGCTATCAGAAATAGTCATTCCTATATTTGTAATATGACATCAGTTCCTCAGTACTCAATAGACTCAGTCATTTAGTATCCTAGTATTAGTACTCAGCTATCAGTAAATCCATATTATCAGAATTCATGAGTCACTATTATCACGATCTCAGTTATAGTTACGTATTCATGCATGTATTCTTACGTTATTGTTATTCATTCATGTAGTATTATTCATGCATATGAACCATTGCATTCAGCCTACCTCACTTGCATACTAGTACATTCAATGTACTGGTGCATTTGCACTATGGTGTTTTATACCATAGGTTTAGAACATGAGCTCCCAAGCATCCTTAGTAGATCAGACGTTCAGCAGCCAGACTAGCAGTGAGTCCTCATCATCCTTATATTCCACATATTTATAGTATATTATTCAATTCTTAGTTACATATATTAGTCATGGGTTAACTTGTGGTCCTTCAGGGTCATGAGCACCGTGTAACATTTCAAGTACAAAATTCGAGGTGTTACAAACTTGGTATCAGAGCCTAAGGATCAACAGTATCCTAGAAAGTTTGAAAATCCACATCTAGTAGAGTCTTGTGCATGGGTGTGTTGTGCACTACACTTATGTGCACACCCATGCACAGGAGGCTATGAGATGTTTTAGGAATAGTTTTCCTTTTTTTAGTATTCATGTCATGCCAGTGAGCATAAGCTCAAATTTTTCTCTCAGTCCAATCCATTATCCCTCTCATTTACAGAACTGGCCTTCCAAAGGGACTAATAAAAGGAGAATGGGAAATCAGTCAGCACCTTAGCTCGTTTAGGCAGATCCCCTGGATGAGCATGTGATCTTGGGTGTATTTAAATGCCTAAGCACCATAATTTTTCCATATTTTAGCTATGTTTAGAGAACAAAGTTCCTAGTTTCTTATGTTTTTACTCTACTTCTATGTAATTGAGCTAACCGATGTGATTAGCATGATTTCAAGTATTAATGAGGTATATGAAGACATTATGGGACTATGGAATGCGGATAGAATATGACACAAGAGAGAGTAGCAATCTGGACCAAATGTGGCGCCTAGAAACTATGTCCAAGACTAGTTTGTCATTTATAATTAGTTTAGGAACTTAGAAGGCAATTATGAGAGAACAGATTATTAAAAGGCTTAATGCTGAATTTTTATTCATTATTCATTATTTTATATTATCCAGAGAGAGGAGAATAGAGGCTTAGGGTGGAGAGACAGAAAAACGTTTCTTCTCTCTTTTTGTCACTATTCGCACACCAAGATTGTCTTCTAGTTTTTGGTATGATGAATATATTTATGATGATTTTCATTTTATTCATGAGTAGATAAGTTTATTATTTAGGGTTATGAAAGCCTTGTAGCATAGAATCTATCACTTTGGGTTTTGAATTCATTATGCATTAATTTGCTTATGTCATACTCTCTTCGCTTATCTTGAATTCTTGTGGTTGCAAACATAGAGGATATGTCTTAAAATACAACTTGTTCAAAAGAAAGGTTGATGTTCGGAAAAGAGAGTAGTGACAAGAAAATAGGATTACCAACCCCTATTTTATAAGTTAATGCCTTAGCAAGATTAACTACTTGGAGATTTCGTATTGTTTTTGGTGAACACTTTTAATTTGAGAGAACTAAAGTGAATTAGTACTTGATCATTGAGAAACACTAGGATTATGTTATTAAATGCAATGCGTTTCTCTCTAAGCATGATGCATGTATGAATTCATAAATCCCAGAGTTAGTAAGTATTGAAAACTACAAGGTAGACATAACCCTAGCTTACTATTTCTCTGAATTTGAATACTACTACACATATTTCATCTTGTTAAATTGAAACCATTAATTTGTGAACTGAATCAAATCCTCCTATTTATTTTACAAAAACGAATGATTAAAAGTCAACTAATCTGAATACAACTTAATTAACACCATATTCCCTGTGGGATTCAACCCCAACCTAGTTGGGTTATATATTTGACAACGACCGCTTACTCTCTCATAAGAGAGGTGTAATTTGAGAGTTATCAGCATGTCTCCCATGTAGAATTTAGGACTGTATTTACTACTCTAGCAATTCAGTCATAACTCAGAATGAACATCCAACTTTTTTTCCGGCCAACCCGGTGGCCAATTTTGCTGCAACCAGGATTCGGGACTTTACCCAAATGAATCCTCCTCTATTCTCAAGTTTTAAGTCTGAAGAGGATCCATAGGAGTTCTTAGACTAGGTTCAAAAAGTCACAGACATCATGGGAGTGACTTCTAGCGAGAGTGCAGAGTTAGTCACTTATCAGCTATAAGATGTAGCCCATACGTGGTTTAAATAGTAGAAGGTAGACAGGGGTATAGAGATAGAGCCCATAGAGTGGGAAAAGTTTGATATAGCCTTCTTAGATAGATTCTTTCCCCTAGAGTAGAAAGAATCCAAAGTGTTAGAGTTCATAAACCTAAAAAAAGGTAGCATGAGCGTAAAAGAGTATTCCCTCAAGTTTACTCAGTTAGCCAGGTATGCTCCCCAAGTAGTAGCAGATAGTAGATCCAGAATGAGTAAGTTTGTGTCTGAGATATCAGGTAGAGTGGTTAAGGAGTGCATAACTTCGATGTTGATTAAAGAGATGGACATATCTAGGCTTATGGTCCATGCTCAGCAGATTGAGAAGCAAAAACTTAAGAAGAAAGAGAGGAAAAATAAGAGAGCCAGGATTGGTAGTTATAGTGTTTCTCAGCCAGGGTTGCAGGGTGGTAACCGTTCTCAGCATAGACAAAAGTTTTCATCCCTAGTTCTATCTTCATCTAGTGCACCAGCACTAAAGTTTACAAATAATCGTAAAGATGGGGCTCCAGGATCCAAGGACCAGGGTAGTGAGTGTAGGGTTTTTACTCATCCACTTTACGAAGAGTGTGGTAAGCATCATAAGGGTATGTGTAGAGCCGACAATAATGTGTTTTTCAGATATGGATTGTTAGGTCATAAGGTCTAAGACTATCCTAAACCCAATCCTCAAAGTCAACACGGTCAGACTTCAGCTTAGTCTGGCCGCCTAAATTAGCAGGGTGTCAATTCCTATGCTATCAGTGGGAAACGCCTAAACAAAATCTCTGTGCTTCAATCATGACAGGATTAGGAAAGTCCTCCTGATACAACCACTGGTATGTTATAGATCCTTTATTTAAATGTTCTCGCTTCTTCAGATTTAGGAGCTTCTTTTTCATTTGTAACTCTTTGCATAGCAGTCAACTTTAAGGTTAGACCAAATATTAACTGGACCTTTTCCAGTCTCTACCCCAGTGTGTCGGTCTAACAGAGCTCGACAGGCATATAGTAACTATGATATCTCAGAAATCTAGGCCTTCAGGTTCTAGTAGTAATGCCAGTATGTGTTGGAAATCAGTAAGTGAAGATAATTCCCGACCCATTTCTATCTCAATGTGAAGTTTTATACTTCAACCCTCCCGATACTTATGCATTATTCACGTCACAATCCCATGCACTCAACTTATATTCACATACTTTCCATAAAATAGTATGTGTTTTAAGTTCCTAGTATGAGGAGTTTCGGCTTACTCAGTGCTACAAATCATCTTCAATGAGTACAGAAATATCAGACTCAAGTCATGTAGCTCATGACTCATGCTCCACTCCTAGTGATCAGCCAAACTCAGACTATGTCACGTATACCCTCAGTTTAGATACCTCGGTGAATCCGTGATGTTGATGTTCCATCCCTAAGTCTTCAATTACATCATCATTCAGTAGTTAGTATCCAGTAAAGGACTTAGATAGTCCTACAAAACCATGGCTTTCAGCCATCAGTTATGTAACCATCAGAATTCAGTATATTTGTATCAGTCTAAACATCAGTTATCAGAAAACCAGCATTCAGTCTAAAGTTATAGTCTTAGTTACGATTACAGTCTCAATTACTGTCTTAACTATGATCTCAGTCCCAGTCCTAAGTCTAGTAGATAGATTAGCAACTCAGTTAGTCTCAGAATTACCCAACCCTGGCACATTGCCATCAGTTACTCAGATATTAGTATTTTAGTACCTCATTTTATGGACTATTTTAGAAATAAGTTATACGCCTTGTCTTGCATTCTCTGATAATATCATCTTTACAAATTCATACTCATTTACCTTATGTGACTCAGTTAGTCCTTACCTTTTGTGTATATACTCTATAGTCTCATCTAAGTCCAGCTATTCAGACCAAGTGCATCTTATCTTTACACGTCTAGTATTCAGCTATCCGTCACTCAGTTAATGAGATAAATTATTATAATTATGCATTCTTGCTCAGCGCCCATGTAAACCTTTTCAGTATTCTCAGTTGCAGTGCATAAGGTTTAGTCACTTTTTCTTAGACAATGTCTCATAGGCCTTGCTAGCGATCTCCTATTCAGATGTCCTACTCATGCCCGACCAAGATTCGCTTTCTCTCTATAATCACTAGAACTCTATAGAAAAAATGTTATAGAAATGCTCCATCCGAGTATAATTTTTCAGTATGAGTTAGTCTGTAAAGCTAGTACTTCAATTTAGCAGTCAGACAAAAAAGTTTAGATGGTGTGTTTTCCCCATCTTTCTATCTAATTGCACTATTTGAAATCTCATAAATGTGATCATTCTAAGATGATCATTCTTCAGTTTCAGATCCCAAATATTCAGTTAAGACTCAGCTCATAGATGTCTTGTGTATCGCTTTAGTTTTCTCAGCGAACCAGCCAAGTCAGTATTTTTTGAGGGAAATAGTGTCCCAAAAGGGAGTTGCTCTATATCCCTCGAGCTATCATGTACTAGATCCTCCAGCTTCTCTTTACATAACAAATCCAATTTGGAGTAGTGGGTACACATAGGTTTACCCTCCAGCTCCAATCTCGGTCGTATGCCATGTGTTCAAGGTACTTAGTTCAGATCATGATATTCAACTCATGTATCACATTCCAGACCCAGTAATGTTCTCATATTTCTGCTCATGTATATTTAGTAATTAAGCTTAAACTCAGCCTAAGGTAATAGCTTTTCTTAAGCTTATCTAGTTTCATGTTCAGATTTCAGTTAGAACTGTGGTATTCAGTTCCATGCTCAGTTTTCATTTCAAACTTTGTATCTTTACTCTTGCATGTTCATTCATATGTTTATGAGTCAGTTCAGTTATGTACTCATGTATCAGATATACGTGATCAGCTTATCAGTACTCTCAGTCATGTAGTCATGCCTCAGCTCAGTCATAAAATCATGCATTAGATATGCATGCTCAATATGAATCTCAGTAATATCAGTCAGGTAGTAATATTTCAGTTATTCATGTTTAGTATGTACTTCAGCTTATGATTCTTCCATTTTAATCAGTCTCATTCAAGGATGAATGTTCCTAAGGGGGCGATATTGTAATACCCCGTACTTCTACCTAGCTTAAAATCATCCTAGAAATATTAAAGACTTGCTTTAAAAGATGAATCCACTTTTATACATGTGGTATTTTTAAGATTTTCACTTTTAGTCATGTGAGAAATTCAATAAGCTTTTGATGGATACCAAATTCTCCCAAATCCGACACCTGGGCGCAGAGTTAGAGCCATTTTAGTAAGACAGTGTGCCACCTGAGCCATCAATGCATTGCGGAGCCAGCCAAAATGGCAATCATCAAAATCCAGTGAGCTTTCGCGATTATGGCACATAGTGCCAAGGCTCCAATTCAGAGTTGTCAAATTCCAGTGACACAGCGCGATAGCACCGCATCACGCCAAGGGTCCAAGTCGGGAAATCTTCACAGAATTAAAATACACGTCCAAAGGTTAAAAGGGTCAATTTCTCACCCCTATATATACCCAATAACACGTTATTCAACTATATTTCTCCCCAAATATAGTGTTTCTCTCAAGTTTCTCTCAAGAACAAGCTAGGGTTTTCAATTGGGAATTCAAATCCAAGACTTAAATTCAAGAATCTCTCCATCAATCTTCATAGAATCAAGAACTAAGGTATGCATAGTGTTCATTCATGGATTCCTTTCATCCATGAAGCCCAAGAATCAAGTTATAAACTTGTATTGTGAATATTTTGTTGTGGGTTGATTATGTTCATGTGCTTATAGTTGTCTGATTCCAAAGTTGTAATCTTTATGTGTTGTTCATGAACCTATGCTAGATATGGTCTAAATCATGTGAAAATAAGTTGAAATATGGAGTTTTGTTGTATTAATTTAATGGTCATGCCTATGCCCTAAGTCATGAATCCTAGGTGTTTGATAAAATGCCTAAGAGAATAGAAATTATGCATTATAGCTTAATTGTGACCCAAATGATAAATGCATGCTTTACCCAATGTCCAAGAATGACTTCCATGATAGTGTGTGCATTTGAATGGTTATGGAAATGTCCGTGATATTAGGTTGATGAAAGTATGATAACCATGTGCTTCATGAAATCCCCAAATTAATGTATTATGAATTATTTATATTGGTAATGTGTTCAAGAAGTGTCATGTCCTGTCAATTCCATGCTATCAAGTCCTGGGGGTACTTGTACCTGACAATTTAGCTATGTGCCTAGAGCCAGTTTCATGTTTTCACGATACTCTCAGTCAAGCCATGATCCTTAGATTTTAGTCAGTCTCATGACTCAAGAAAAACTCAGTAAACTCAGTATCTGTCTAGTCCTACTAAATAATCTCAGTGACCTCAATGGTCTCAGTAACATCAGTAATCTCTGTAATCTTCATAATATCAGCAATCCCAGCCAGTTACTGGATCTCAGTAGTATTCCATCAGTCAATAGAACTAAGTGAACTCAGTTTAAATCAGTTATACAATACGATTAGTAATAGTTCAATTCAGTTAATCAGTTTAGTTTCTATTCAGTTGGGAGTAGGATTCAACACGGAGTGAACCCAAGGATGGGGACGCACCTATTATTCAGTGGAGGGTGTGATCCTTAGAAGTAATCCTTGTGTTCTAAAACTATGTAGCCAGTGTAGTTTGGGTTACCTACTAGGAGGGTTTGATGGAAAAGCTCACGGTCAGTGAGGGTATACTCATAGCTTATCCTTACCCATGGCAAGGTACTGACACCCTTCTAGATGGGTTACAGGTTGGACCCCACCAGTTTAGTTTCGTGGCATGTCAGTTAGATAATTACCTCCCACAGTCTCAGTTTTAGATCCAGTCTCAGTAATAGAACTCAGTTTAGTTCTATGGAAATCCATGACTATTAACTACAGTCAAATTAGTATATTGCAAAACTCAGCTAGTTCCATCAGTATTAGGGCTGTCAGATACAGTCACTCATGTTATCAGTATTCAGACTTAGTAATCTTGTTATCATGAACTCAGTTAATAGTATATTAATCATACAAAACTCATGTTATCAATATTCAGTTTCAAGATTGTCAGATACAGTCAATCAGACTAGTTCTTTATAATCAGAACTGTCAAAAATAGTCGTTCCTATATTTGTAATATGACATCAGTTCCTCAGTACTCAATAGACTCAGTCATTCAGTATCCTAGTATTAGTACTCAACTATCAGTAAATCCACATTATAAGAATTCATGAGTCAGCATTATCACTATCTCAGTTATAGTTACGTATTCATGCATGTATTCTCATGTTATTGTTATTCATTCATGTAGTATTGTTAGTGCATATGAACCATTGCAGTACATTCAACGTACTGGTGCATTTGCACTATGGTGTTTTATACTATAGGTTTAGAAGCACGAGCTCCCAAACATCCTTAGTAGATCAGACGTTCTGCAGCCAGACTAGCAGTGAGTCCTCATCATCCTTATATTCCATATATTTATAGTATATTATTCAGTGCTCAGTTATATATATTAGTAATGTGTTATATTGTGGTCCTTCGGGGTCATGAGCACCGTGTAACATTTTGGGTACCAAATTCGAGGCATTACAAACTTGGTATTAGAGCCTAAGGATTAACAGTATCCTAGAACGTTTGAAAACCCATATCTAGTAGAGTCTTGTACATAGGTGTGTTGTGCACCACACTTATGTGCAGGAGTCTATAAGATATTTTAGGAACAACTTCCCCTTTTTTAGTATTCATGTCGTGCCAGTGAGCATAAGATCAAATTTGTATCTCAATCTAATCCATTCTCTTTCTCATTGCAGAATATACCTCCCAAAGGGACTAACGAAAAGAGAATGGGAAATCAGTCAGCACCTCTGCCCGTTTAGGTAGATCCCCTGGATGGGTATGTCTCTTATGTAGAATTCAGGAATGCATTTATTACTCTAGCCAATTCAATCATAACTCAGAATGAACGTCCAGCTGTTGTTCCGGCCAACCCAATGGCTAATTCTGCTGCAGCCAGGATTTAGGACTTCACCCAAATGAATCCTCCTCTATTCTCATGTTCTAAGTCTGAAGAGGATCCATAGGAGTTCCTAGACCAGGTTTAAAAAGTCACAGACATCATGGGAGAGACTTCCAGTGAGAGTGCAGAGTTAGCCGCTTATTAGCTACAAGATGTAGCCCATACATGGTTTAAATAGTGAAAGGTAGACAGGGGTATAGAGGCAGAGCCCATAGAGTGGAAAAATTTTTCTACAACCTTCTTAGATAGATTCTTTCCCCTAGAGTAGAAAGAAGACAAAGTGTTAGAGTTCATAAACCTCAGAAAAGCTAGCATGAGTGTAAAAGAGTATTCCCTAAAGTTTACTCAGTTAACCAGGTACACTCCTCATGTAGTAGCAGACAGTAGATCTAGAATGAGTAAGTTTGCGTCTGGGATATCAGGTAGAGTGGTTAAGGAGTGCACAATTGCGATGTTGATTAAGAAGATGGACATATCTAGGCTTATGGTCCATGCTCAGCAAATTGAGAAGCAAAAACTTAAGAAGAAGGAGACGGAAAATAAGAGAGCCAAGACTGGTAGTTATAGTTTTTCTCAGCCAAGGTTGCAGGGTGGAAACCGTTCTCAGCATTGACAAAAGTTTTCAGCCCCAGTTCCATTTTCAGCTAGTGTACCAACACAAAAGTTCAGAAATAACCATAGAGATAGGGCGCCAGGCTCCATGGCCCAGGGTAGTAAAATCATGGTTTTTACTCATCCGCTATGCGAAGTGTGTGGTAAGAATCATAAGGGGGTGTGCAAAGCCGACAGTAATGTGTGTTTTGAATGTGGATAGTTAGGTCACAAGGTCCAAGACTGTCCTAAACCTAATCCTCAAAGTCAACACGATCATCCTTCAGCTTAGTTTGGTCGTCCAAATCAGTAGGGTGCCAATTCCAGCGCTATCAGTGGGCAACGCCCAAATAGACTCTATGCACTTTAGTCCCAACAGAATCAGGAAAATGCAGCCACTGGTATGTTGCAAATCCTTTATTTACATGTTCTCACTTCTTCAGATTTAGGAACTTTTTTTTTCTTTTGTAAATCCTTGCATATCAGTCAACTTTAAGGTTAGACCAAATATTAACTGGAACTTTTCCAGTCTCTACCTCAGTGAGTCGGTCTAACACAGCCTAACAGGCATATAGTAACTATATGGTTATGATATCTCAGAAATCCAGGCCTTCAGGTTCTAGTAGTAATGCTAGTATGTGTAGGAAATCAGTAAGGGAAGATAATTCCGGACTTATTTCTTTTCCAATGAAAAGTTTTATACTTTAACCCTCCCGATACTTACGCATTTTTCATGTCACAATTACATGCACCTAGCTTATATTCATGCACTTTCCATAAAATTGTATGTGTTTTAAGTTCTTAGTATGAAGAGTTTCGGCTTAATCAGTGCTACGAATCATATTCCATGAGTACAGAAACATCAGACTCAGGTCATGCAACTCATGACTCATACTCCAATCCTAGTGATAAGCCAAACTCAGACTATGTCACGTATACTCTCAGTTTAGATACCTCGGTGAATCCGTGATGTTGATGTTCTATCCCTAAGTCCTCAATTACAGAATCATTCAGTATTAGTATCCAGTAAAAGACTTAGATAGTCCTATAAAATCATGGCTTTCAGCTATCAGTTATGTAGCCATCAAAATTCAGTACATTCGTATTAGTCTAAACCTCAGTTATCAGAAAACCAATATTCAATCTTATGTTACAGTCTTATTTATAGTTACAGTCTCAATTACCATCTTAACTACAATATCAATCCAAGTCCTAAGTACAGTAAACAGATCAGCAACTTAGTTAGTCTTAGAATTATTGAACCCTGGAACATAGCCATCAGTTACTCAGATATTAGTATTTCAGTACCTTAGTTTACTGACTATTTTAGAATCAAGTTATACACCTTAGTCTTGCATTCTATAACAATCATGTTCAGTTACCTCGTGTGACTCAGTTAGCTCTTACCTTCTATGTATATACTCTATAGTCTCATCTCAGTCCAACTATTCAGCCTAAGTACAACTCAGTTTTACACGTCTAATATTCATCTATCCGTCACTCAGTTAATCACATAAATTAGTATAATTATGTATTCATGCTTAGCGCCCATGTAAAACCTTTTAGTAGTCTCAGTTGAAGTGCATAAGGTTTAGTCACTTTATCTTAGACGATGTCTTATAGGCCTTGCTACTGATGTCGTATTCAGATGTCCTGCTCATGCCAAACCAAGATTTTCTTTCTCTCTACAGTCACTAGAACTCTATAAAAAGAATTTCATATAAAATGCTTCAGTTGCATTTAAGTTTTTAGCATGAGTTAGTCCGCAAAGCCAGTACTTTAGTTTAGCAATCAGACGGACAAGTTCAGATATTGTGTTTTCCCCATCTTATCATCTAATTGCACTATTCAAAATCTCATGAATATGATCATTCTAAGATGGACCAGATAGGTAGTTGTGTGTTCCACTTGGTTCATGTATCATGCTTCAGTTTTAGATCCTAGATATTCAGTTAAGACTTAATTCATAAATGCATTATGCATTGCTTCAGTCTTCTCAGTGATCCAGCCAAGTCAATATTCTTCGAGGGACATAGTTTCCCAAGGGAGAGATGCTCTATATCCCCCGAGCTATCGTGTCCTAGATCCTCCAACTTCTCTTCACGTAACAAATTAAGTTTGGAGTAGTGGGTACCCATAAGTTGATCCTCTAGCTCCAATCTCGATCGTATGCCATGTGTTCAAGTTACTCAGTTTAGATCACGATATTCATCTCATGTAAAAGTTCCAGATACATTCATGTTCTCATATTTTTGCTCATTTATATTTAGTAATTAAGCTTAGACTCAGCCCAAGGTAATAGCTTTTCTTAAGCTTATCTAGTTTTATATTCAGATTTCAGTTACAACTGTGGTATTCATTTCAAACTTGGTATCTTTACCCTTGCATATCCATTCATGTGTTCATGAGTCAGTTCAGTTATTTATTCATGTATCAGATATGCATGATCAACTTATCAATACTCTCAGTCATGCAGTCATGCATCAGCACAGTCATAAAATCATGCATCAGATATGCATGCTTAGTATGAATCTCAGTAATATCAGTTAGGTAGTCATGTTTCAGTTGTTCATGTTTAGTAGGTACTTTAGCTTATTGTTTCTCCTATTTTAATCAGTCTCATTCAAGGACGAATGTTCCTAAGGGGGTGATATTGTAATACCCCGTACTTCTACCTAGCTTAAAATCATCCTAGAAATATTAAAGACTTGCTTTAAAAGATAAATCCACTTTTATACATGTGGTATTTTCAATATTTTTACTTTTAGTCATCGATAAGCTTTCGATGGATACCAAATTCTCTCAAATTCGACACCCGACTGAAGAGTTAGAGCCATTTTACTAAGATAGTGTGCCACCTGAGCCATCAACACGTCGTAAAGCTAGCCAAAATGGCAATTATCAAAATCCATTGAGCCTCCGTGATTATGACACATCGCGCCAAGGCTCAAATTTAGAGCTGTCAAATTCTAGTGATACGGTGGGATAGTGCCGCATCTCGCCAGGGGTCTAGGTTGGAAAATTTTCATAGAATTAAAATACACATCCAAGGGTTAAAAGGGTCAATTTATCACCCATATATATACCTAATAACATGTGATTTAGCCATATTTCACATAAAATATAGTGTTTCTCTCAAGAACAAGCTAGGGTTTTCAATTGGGGATTCAAATCCAAGACTCAAATTTAAGAATATCTCGTCAATCTTTGTAGAATCAAGAACTAGGGTATGCACAATGTTCATTCATGGATTCCTTTCGTCCATGAAGCCCAAGAATCAAGTTTTAAATCTTTTATTGTGAATGTTTTTGTTGTGGGTTGATTATGTTCATGTGATTATGGTTGTATGATTCCCAAGTTGGAATCTCTATGTGTTGTTCATGAACCTATGCTAGTATGCGGTGTAAAACATGTGAAATTAAGTTGAAATTTGGAATTTTGTTGTATTAATTTGTTGGTCATGCCTATGCTGTAAGTCATGCATCCTAGGTGTTTGATGTAATGCCTAAGAGAATAAAAATTATGTATTATAACTTAATTATGGCCCAAGTGATAAATGCATGCTTTACCCTATGTCAAAGAATGACTTCCATGAAATTGTATGCATTTGAATGGTTGAGGAAATGTCCATGAGATTAGGTTGATGAAAGTATGACATGTTTTTATGAAATTCCATTCATGTACAATACTATGATAACCATGTGCTTCATGAAATCTACAAATTAATGTATTATGAATTGTTGATATTGGTCATGTGTTCAAGAAGTGTCATGTCCTTTCAGTTCCATGCTATCGAGTCTTGGGGGTACTTGTACCTGACAATTTAGCTGTGTGCGTAGTGTTAGTGTCATATTTTCACGATACTCTCAGTCAAGCCATGATCCTTAGATTTCAGTCAGTCTCATGACTAAGGAAAAACTTAGTAAATTTATTATTAGTCTAGTCCTACTCAGTAATCTTAGTGACCTCAGTGGTCTCAGTAACATTAGTAATATTTATAATCTTCATAATCTCAACAATCCCAGTCAGTTATTGGATCTCAGTAGCATTCTGTTAGTTAATGAAACTTTGTGAACTCAGTTCAAATCAGTTATATAGTACGATCGGTAATAGTTCAGTTTAGTTAATCAGTTCAGTGTCTATTCAGTTGGGAGTAGGATTCAGCACTAAGTGAACCCAAGGATGGGTACTCACCTGTTATTCAGTGGAGGGTGTGATCCTTAGAAGCAATCCTTGTGTTCCAGAACTACATAGCCAACGTAGGTTGAGATGTGCCCTATGTGTTTAGGGATTTGTACATCTCTTTTGGGTTACCTACTAGGAGGGGTTGACGGAAGAGCTCCCTATCAGAGAGGGTATACTCATATCATGTCCTTACCAATGGCATGATACTGATACCCTTCTAACTGGGGTTACAGGTTGGACCCCACCAGTTCAGTTTTGAGGTATGCCGGTTAGATGATTACCTTCCACAGTCTCAGTTTCATATCCAGTCTTATTAATAGAACTCAATTCAGTTCTACAGAAATCCATGACTGTTAGATACAGTCAAATCAGTACAGTGCTAAACTCAGCTAGTTCCATCAGTATCAGGACTGTCAAATATAGTCACTCTTGTTATCAGTATTCAAACTCAGTAATCATGTTATCACGAACTAAGTTAATAGTATATTAATTATACGAATCTCATGTTATCAGTATTCATTTTCAGGGCTGTCAGATACAGTCAATCAGACCAGTTCTTCATAATCAGAACTTTCAGAAATAGTCATCCCTATATTTATAATATGATATCAATTCCTCAGTACTCAATAGACTCAGTCATTCAATATCTTAGTATTAGTACTCAAATATCAGTAAATCCACGTTATCAGAATTCATGAGTCAGCATAATCATAATCTCAGTTACTGTTATATATTCATGCATGTGTTCTCACATTTATGTTATTTTGTCAGTTAGTATTATTCATGCATATGAACCATTGCATTCAGTCTACCTTAGTTTCATACCGGTATATTCAACATACTGATGCATTTGTGCTATGGTGTTTTATACCATAAGCTTAGAAGCACGAGCTCCCAAGCATTCTTAGTAGATCAGACGTTCAGCAGCCAGATTAGCTGTGAGTCCTCATTATTTGAGGATAGCATTATTATTTTATTACTTTATTATTTCAGTAGTTCGAAGTTAGTTGGGGACATATCCTATCAACTATATAGTTTTTAGATAGTTTAAAATCTTTTAGACTATAACATATTTCAGATAGTTTATTTCAGTTTTGGGTATTGTTACACCCTATTACAGACATTATTTTATATTTAGTATTAGTTCATTTTTGAACCTTATGGCCTTACAACTTATATTCTATATATTTACAGTATATTATTTAGTGCTCAGTTACAGATATCAATTATAGGTAAGCTCGTAGGAGATGTAGATCCCCTATTGGTGGTTTGAAGTTTGTGAGTCGAGGTTGTTCGGTCATGATTTAGTTCATCAAGTTATAGAGAAAGTGAAGGTGATTCAGAATAGGCTTAAGACTGTCCAAAGTTGCCAAAAGTCCTATGCAGAAGTAAGGCAAAGAGAGTTGGAGTTTGATGTGGGTGATTAGGTTTTCTTGAAGGTGTCTCTCATGAAGGAAGTGATGTGTTTTGGAAAGAAGGGAAATCTCAATCCCCATTAAGTTAGTCCTTATTTGATTTTGAAATGAGTAAGAAGTGTTGCTTTTGAGTTAGAATTTCTGGTGTGTCCTTGTTGAGGATATATGTGGGTGATCCTTCCTTAGTAGTGCCTATTGAGGATGTTGGTGTCTCAGATTTCCTGTCTAACGAAGAGGTCCCAGTAGAGATCATGGATAGACAAGTTCGTAGGTTGCAAACTAAAGATATATCATTATTAAAGGTTCTTTGGAGGAACCATAGAGTGGAATAAGCAACTTGAGATGTGAAAAAAGATATGAAGGCTAAGTATCCATTTCTATTCATGCGATAGATGAAGAAACTTGAGGTATGAATTCCATTCTTTTTTGTTGTTATCCGGGTTTATCTTTTGATTTTGGGGTGTTGTTGTCATTCTCATGTGAAATGTGTCTTAGCTTATCATTTGAGAATGAATGATCCTTGGGGGGGGGGGGATAATATTACACCCTTAAATTTTTGGTGATTTTAATTTTGGCCTTCCCGTGCTTGAAATATCAAATTTTGACTTAAATTAAGTTTAGAGATGTTAAAAGGGTAACTCGGAAGAGTTTTGGAATTTTTAGACAGGGTTTGGTGTTTTGGATCATAGAGGCAGTAAGCCTCTGCAATAGACTTGTGACACAGAAGGTACTCACCGCGTTAGGGTCTGTGTCACAGAGGCTAGTGTAATACCCCGTATATTTCTAAGCTAGGAGATGAACCATTTTTCCTACGCATGAAACCTCCTATCCTGTGAGTAGCATTTTAGTGGATGACTTACAATAAGTATCCTAGCAATAAGATAGCTTATGATAGATTAATCATGTTCATATGAGTCACTTAAGGTAATACAAGCTAAGAGTTTTTGAATCCATCAAGTTTTAGTGTTTAATGTCGCAAAGGTCATCTTTGAATGAGTATAAATCGATGTTAATTCAGTATTTCTACATATTTCTACCCACCAAATTGTATATAATTGAATTAGCTTTCTAACGATACCAATTTCTCCTTAATCCAATACCCGAACGAAAAGTTAGCCCATTTTCGTGAGAGACAGTAAGGATAGGCGATTGGTTAGGCGCCGACCAACCAAACTTAGGCAATTGGTTAGGTGCCACCTAAATCAGTTCCAGCGCCAAAAACACTCCGTTTTGAGTTATTTTGAGGGTCATTAAGTATTTTAACACTCCTTACACTTCCCTAAACTTAACCCTACGAAATATATAGATTCTGAATACATTACAACCCTATTAACATCTCAAAGCTCATCATCTAAGAGCACCATAGGAGAAAAATAACTAGGGTTGCACAATCAAGCTTGAAGATCAAATTTCAAGGAAATTCCTCCGTCAATCATCAAGAACCTTCCTTCCAAGGTATGCGTAGTGTTCATCCACGGATTCATTTCGTCCGTGGAGTTCAAGAATCAATATTTAAAATACAAAAGCTTGGTTGATTGTGGTGATATGATCATACCCATGTTGATTTTGTTTGTTTTGCTATATAATAGTATCGTGACTGTATATCTCATGAAAGTTATGTTGTTAGTTGAAAAACATGATCTTTAGATGGATTGATAGAATGCAAGTATGAAATCCATCTATGCCTTAAAGAATGCATGAAAGGTGTTCGATAAAATGCCTAGTAGGTTAGAACTTCATATTTACATGACTTCATGATATCTAAATAACAAGTTCATGTTAGTCATACACTCCAATATGAACTTCCATGAAAATTATGTGTTGTTATTGTTGTGGTATAAAGTATGTATGATAATGGAGATATAAATTATGTACACAAAATATATCCATGCTTTCCTTACCATATTTGAGATGTTGAATAAATACATGAAGTATAATATCCCCAAATCATTACAATATGAACTAAATGTTACATGTTGCCATTCCCTTACGCTTGAATGGTTTCGATGCGATTGCTATGAATAGTATATGTTGTCGGAATGCCCATGATATTAGAATATGATATTTATGACTTGATTATAAGCATTCCTATTCATGATAGATATTCTGATGACCATGTACTTCATGAAATCCCCCACTTATGTATTATGGATTTTTTTATTGATGGTCGTGTACTCAAGAAATTTAAGTAGTGTAAGTTTCATTCCATTGAGTCCTTGGGGTACTTGTACCCGAAAAATATAGTTATGTGCCTAGAGCCATATCATGTTTTCACGATACCCTCAGTCAAGCCATGAACTATAGAATTCAGTCAGTCATATGACTCAGGAAAACTCAGAAATCTCAGTAATCTCAGTAGACCAGTAATCTCAGTTCTCAGTAACCTCAGCAACCTCAGTATTCACAGTCAATCTTAGTAACTTCAGTACTCTCAACCAGTCCTCAGAACTCAGTATATTCCGTCAGTCATTGGAATCCAGTAAACTTAGTTTAGCTTTGCTAAACAATACCACTAGTATTAGTACAGTTAATCAGTATCAGTTCAGCTAATCAGTTCAGTTCAGTTATTCAGTTAAGCTTAGTTATTCAGTTCAGTGTCCTTCATATGGGAGTAGAAGTTAGCACCCAGTGAACCCAAGGATGGGAACTCACCCACTAGTTCAGGGTGTGATTTTTAGTAGCCATCCTTATGTTCCAGAACTATGTAGCCAGCGTAGGTTGAGACATCTTAACTCGTCAGATTAGGGTTGATAAGGTGGCTTAACCCATTAGTTTAGGGTTTCCACTGTTCTCATTGAGTACCTGCCAGTATAGGGTTCTCACAGCTGTCCTTACCAGTGGCACGGTATTGACACCCCTCCAGTTGGGGCAAAGATTGGACCCCAGGTTAGCTATTATAGCGTATTTGGGGCATGTAGGTTAGATAACTACTTCCCACAGTTTTAGTTATAGATTTCAGTACTGTCTGTCAGCTATAGCTACCCAGTCTCAGTAAAGAACTCAAATAGTTCTTCAGGTTTTAGAATATAAAGACTGTCAGATATAGTCAACTTGGAAATAGAATTGAACTCAGATAGTTTCCTTCAGATTTATGGACTGTCAGATATAGTCACTTATGCTATCAATCACAAAAGTTATCAGAACTCATGCTATCAGTACTTAGCTTCAGGACTATCAGATATAGTCAATCAGACTAGTTCCTCATAATCCAAACTGTTAGAAACAATCATTCATTTATCAGTAATGAAATATCAGTCTCTTAGTATATCAATAATACAGTATTAGATCCATCACTTATTAGTGATTTACATATCAATATCAGTAAACTCAGTCTTTCAAGATCTTATTATCAGTACACTCATGTTGTCAGTATTCAGACTTAGTAGTCCGTATCTCCATGAGTTCAGTTATAGTTACGTATGCATGTATGTACTCTCATATTCATATCAGTCAGTATTGTCCATGCATATAACTCTTTTTATTTAGCCTACCTCACTCGTATACTCAGTACATTCAGACGTACTGACGCATTTGCGCTATGGTGCTTTCTCTTATGTTACACCATAGGTTTAGAGGCATGAGCTCCAAATCAGCAGTAGATTCTAGGATCAGCAGTCAGAGTTAGACGTGAGTCCTCATCATTCGAGGATATGATGATTTCATTTCTATTTCAGTTTTCACTTATTTCAGTAGTTGGAGTTAGTTGGGGACATGTTCCATCAACTCCTTATTCAGTTCAGGTAGACGCTTTTGGATTAAATGTCAGATTAGATGTTCAGACTTTGGTATTTATGTCTCTTTTTGGTATTGTTATACTATATTTTTCAAATATGTATTAGTATTGAACCTTATGGCCTTACAGTTCATGTTTCCACATATTTTATGAGATATTATGTAGTTTACAGGTACAGATATCAGTCATAGGTTAGCTTGTGGTCCTTCAGGGTTATGAGCACCGTGTAGCATTTCGATTCAGAAAATTAGGGCGTTACAAACTTGGTATCAGAGCCTAAGGTTCAATAGTGTCCTAGGCAGTCTCAAAGCTGCATCAAGTAGAGTCTAGTACATGGGCGTGTTGTTCACCACACTTAAGTTCAAGAGGCTATGAGATGTTTTAGGAACAATTTCCCTTCTTTCAAGTCTCAAGATCGTGCTATAGTATGTTTCTTTAAGGAAACCATGTGGATTCATATCATGCACCCCTCATGTGCACTTTACCTTACTTTCAAGGTAATAGAAATAGTAAAGTTCAAAGTCCCAAAGATAGGGCTTTCTCAGACAGTCCCTATATCCCATCAGTTCATTATTGTTCCAAGGTCGTACAAATTTTATTCACGATCATGAGAACTCATTCTTGAACCCAGAAGTTTAGTAGTAGTAGAGTTAGGATAGTATTATTTGATTTGATCAAATTATGTATTCATGGGATTAGATCAGTAGGCTTGAATAGTATGAGCTAAAAACTTAGATTTATTGACTCAAAATTAAGCATAAAGGTGTGAATGTGATATTAGCAATATATGAGGAAATAAAATCAGATGATGTGTTTAGTAAGACAGGTAGGTGTTGAACAGAATGTAGGTATGTGATTGTAGATCAAGTGACCAAGTTAGACTCTCAAGATTCCAGTAGTAGTGCCAGTATATATAGAAAAGCAGTAAGGGAAGACGATTCCCAACCTATCCTCTTCTTAGTACAAAGATTTGTACTTTAGCTATCATGAAATCCACTCAGGTCTTACATATCAACTCTATGGTCACAAACTATAATCATGTATGAATTCAATTTCCAGCATAAGGAGTCCCTTTTACTCCACAGTACGAGTCATGTTCCATGAGAACAATCTACTTTCACACACTTTCCATGGGATTATATGCGCCTTCAGTTCCCAGTATAAGGGGTTCAATTCCAGCTCCCTCAGTATTCGAATCATGTCCCACGAGTACTGAAGCTCATGACTCATGTACGCATATCATGATTTCCAGTATACTTAGCTTCCATGACTCATGCTATGCCCCTACAGATCAGATACATTTAGACTATGTCATGTATATCCTCAGTTCAGACCTTATTGGTAAATCCAAACTATTGATATTTTATTCCTCAAGTTTCAGTCATGTGCCAAGTTTAGTTTGTATCTATTCATGTTTCAGGTCCTCCTGATTTACTCCTCCAGTTATCTCTCCTTATGGAACAGTGTAGTGATGAGTAGTTGTTTAGATAAAATAAGATTGTTGCATGCTTACTTTACACGAGGGAGTAGTTGTGAAGATAGGCTTGAATGTCATGATAAATGTGCAAGTAAATGTCTAGCAATAGGTCGTATTTAGAAGTTGGGAAAGAACAAAGTGTAAGTGTACATTTAGGTCGTTGACTTATGTCTGTCCCCAGTATGTAGCCATCAAAAACTCAGTTGCCAACTTAATTATAGTTTCAGTATCTAGCACTCAGTGATCAGTGTTCAGTCCTTAAATTCAGTACTTCTGTACTAGCTATAGGCTTATTTATAATGTCATCTTCAGTTTAGTAACCAGATTTGAAACTCTGTTCAGTTCTAGACATGCTTGACTATAGCATTCAGGTTGTCAGTACTCAGTTATCAATGTTTTAGTACCCCATTTTATAGAATACCTTAGAGCCATGTCGTATGCTTGGTCTCGCATTCGCAAATAATACAGACTTCATGAATCCATGCTCAGTTAGTCCTTATCTCCTATGAATAAAACTAAAAAATCTTAGCCCAACTATTTAGACTAAGTACAGTTTAGCTTTGCAAATCCAGTATTCAGCCATCAATTATTTAGTTAATCAGATAAGTTGGTATATTTATGCACTCGTGTTCAGCTCAGTTCATGTATCATGTCTCAGTTTCAGATCCTAGTTATTCAGTCATGACTCAGTTCCTAGGTGTCTTGCGCATCGCCTCATTTCCCTCAGTAGCTCATCCAAGTTATTATTCTTTGAGGTACATAGTGTCCCAAAGGGGATATACATCATACCCCCAAAATTTCATGACATAAACATGATGCTCTATTTTTTTTTGATGAATCTAGTTTGGAGAAGGGGTACTCATAAGTTAACCCTCAAATTCCAACTTCAATCGTATGCCATGTTTTCAAGATTCACTTCAGATCATGATATTCAGTATATCTACCACATCCCAGACTTAGTTATGTTCTTATGTTTTCGATCATGCATATGGAGTAATTAATCTCAAACTTATCGGTATTATCAGTTTAAGGTAACAGTTTTCCTTAAACTTACTCGTTCTCATGTTCATATTTTAGTACCAAACTTGGTATTTAGTTCCATGCTCAGTTTTCAGTTCAAACTTGATAACTTTACCATTGCATGTTCATGAGTAAGTTAAGTCATGAATTCATGCATCAAATATGTGTGATCAGCTCGTTAGTACTTTCAGTCATGCATTCACGTATTATGTCAGTCATATAATCATGGATTCAGCCTTTCAGTTGTGCATTAGATATGCATTCTCATTTTGAGAAAACTTACTTTATTAGAATCCTCAGTCTTATATTCATGAATCAGCTTCCCATGCATCAGATATGCATGTTCAGTATGTTGTGCTCAACTTTCAGTCATGCCAGTCATGAACCCATGTTTCAATAGTGTATGTATTGTACGTACTTTATCTTATCATCTCTCCCGCTTCAGTTAATTTCCATTCGAGGACGAATTTTCCCAAGGGGGAGATATTATAATACCCCGTATGTTTCTAAGCTAGGAGACCAACCATTTTTCCTACGGATGAAACCTCTTATCCTATGAGTAGCATTTTAATGCATGACTTACAATGAGTATCCTAGCGATAAGATAGCTTATGATACATTAAGCATGTTCATATGAGTCACTTAAGGTAATACAAGCTAAGAGTTTTTGAATCCATCAAGTTTTAGTGTTCGATTTTGTAGGGATCATCTTTGAATGAGTATAACTCAATTTTAATGTGGTATTTCTGCATATTTCTAGCCACCAAATTGTAGATAATTAAATTGGCTTTCCAACAATACCAATTTCGCCTTAATCCAATACCCGAGCGAAAAGTTATGCCCATTTTCGTGAAAGACAGTAAGGATAGGCGATTGGTTAGGCGCCGCCCAACCATACTTAGGCGATTGGTTAGGCGCCGCCTAAGTCAGTTCCAATGCCAAAAACACTCCTTTTTGAGTTATTTTGAGGGTAATTAAGTCTTTTAACACTCCTTACACTTCTCTAAACTTAACCCTACGAAATATATAGCTTCTAAATACATTACAACCCTATTAACATCTCAAAGCTCATCATCCAAGAGCACCATAGGAGGAAAACAACTAGGGTTGCACAATCAAGCTTGAAGATCAAATTTCAAGGAAATTCCTCCATCAATCATCAAGAACCTCCCTTCCAAGGTATGCGTAGTGTTCATCCACGGATTTCTTTCGTCTGTGGAGTTCAAGAATCAATCTTTAAAATACAAAAGCTTGGTTGATTGTGGTGATATGATCATACCCATGTTGATGCTTGTTTGTTTTACTATATAATAGTATCGTGACTGTATATCTCATGAAAGTTATGTTATTAGTTGAAAAACATGATCTTTAGATGGATTGATAGAATGTAATTATGAAATCCATCTATGCCTTAAAGAATGCATCCAAGGTGTTCGATAAAATGCCTAGTATGTTAGAACTTCATATTTACATGACTTCATGATATCTAAATAACAAGTTCATCTTAGTCATACACTCCAATATGAATTTCCATGAAAATTATGTGTTGTTATTGTTGTGGTATAAAGTATGTATGATAATGGAGATATAAATTATGTACACAAATATATCCATGCTTTCCCTACCATGTTTGAGATGTTGAATAAATACATGAAGTATAATATCCCCAAATCATTACAATATGAACTAAACGTTACATGTTGTCGTTCCCTTACGCTTGAATGGTTTCCATGCGATTGGTATGAATAGTATATGTTGTCGGAATGCCCATGATATTAGAATATGAGATTTATGACTTGATTATAAGCATTCCTATTCATGATAGATATTATGATGACCATGTACTTCATGAAATCCCCCACTCATGTATTATGGATTTTTTTATTGATGGTCGTGTACTCAAGAAATTCAAGTAGTGTCAGTTTCCTTTCATTGAGTCCTAGGGGTGTACTTGTACCCGAAAAATATAGTTGTGTGCCTAGAGCCATGTCATGTTTTCATGATACTCTCAGTCAAGCCATGATCTATAGAATTGAATCAGTCATACGACTCAGGAAAACTCAGAAATCTCAGTAATCTCAGTAGTCCAGTAATCTCAGTAATCTTAGTAATCTCAGCAACCTCACTATTCACAGTCAATCTCAGTAACTTCAGTACTCTCAACCAGTCCTCAGAACTCAGTATATTCCATCAGTCATTAGAATCCAGTAAACTTAGTTTAGCTCTGCTAAACAATACCACTAGTATCAGTCCAGTTAATCAGTATCAGTTCAGTTAATCAATTCAGTTCAGTTATTCAGTTCAGCTTAGTTATTCAGTTCAGTGTCCTTCATATGGGAGTAGAAATTAGCACCAAGTGAACCCAAGGATGGGAACTTACCCTCTAGTTTAGAGTGTGATTCTTAGTAGTCATCCTTGTGTTCCAGAACTATGTAGCTAGCATAGGTTGAGACATCTTAACTCATCAGATTAGGCTTAATGAGGTGGCTTAACCCGTCAGTTTAGGGTTCCCACCATTCTCATTGAGTACCTGCCAGTATAGGGTTCTCACAGCTGTCCTTACCAGTGGCGCGGTATTGATACCCCTCCAGTCGGGGCAGAGATTGGACCCCAGCTTAGCTATTATAGTGTATTTGGGGCATGTCGGTTAGATAACTACTTCCCACAGTTTCAGTTACACATTTCAGGACTGTCAGCTATAGCTACCCAGTCTTAGTAAAGAACTCAGATAGTTCTTCAGATTTCAGTATATCAGGACTGTTAGATGCAGTCAACTCAGAAATAAAATTGAACTCAGATAGTTTTCTTTAGATTTATAGATTTTCAGATACAGTCACTTATGCTATCAATCACAAAAGTTATCAGAACTCATGCTATCAGTACTCAACTTCAGGACTGTCAGATACATTCAATCAGACCAGTTCTTTATAATTCAAACTATCAAAAATGATCATTCATTTATCAGTAATGAAATATCAGTCTCTTAGTATATTAGTAATATAGTATCAGATCCATTATTTATTAGTGATTTACATATCAATATCAGTAAACTCATTCTTTCAGAATCTCATTATCAGTACACTCATGTTATCAGTATTCAGACTTAGTAGTCTATATCTCCACGAGTTCAGTTACAATTATGTGTGCATATATGTACTCTCACATTCATATCAGTCAGTATTGTCCATGCATATAACCCTTTGCATTTAGCCTGCCTCACTCGTATACTCAGTAAATTCAGATGTACTTACGCATTTGCGCTATGGTGTTTTCTCTTATGTTACACCTTAGGTTCAGAGGCATGTACTCCAAATCAGCAGTAGATTCCAGGATCAACAGTTAGAGTTAGACATGAGTCCTCATCCTTCGAGGACATGATGATTTCATTTCTATTTTAGTTTTCACTTTATTTCAGTAGTTAGAGTTAGTTGGGGACATGTTCTATCAACTCCTTATTCAGTTCAGGTAGAGGCTTTCAGACTAGATGTCAGATTAGATGTTCATACTTCGGTATTTATGTTCCTTTTTGGTATTGTTATACTATATTTTTCAAATATGTATTAGTATTGAACGTTATGGCCTTACAGTTCATGTTTCTGCATATTTTATGAGATATTATGTAGTTTACAGGTACATATATCAGTCATGGGTTAGCTTGTGGTCCTTCGGGGTCATGAGCACCGTGTATCATTTCGGTTCAGAAAATTAGGGCGTTATAGCTAGTCTTTGAGATGAGGTTCTCGACATGGACCTATGTTATTTTTGTGTCTGCTTTGTTTAATTAAAAAGAGAAGAGAGGTAGTGAGGTCTTTTCACCCATACACAACTTTTAAACATACAAAGACCAATTATCATCAGTTTTTCATTACAAGAAGGTCATTATTCACTCTTAAGTATCCTCTCTCAAAATCCCCTTTTCAACTCAAGGCTAGGGTTCAAGGAGGTGATCATCTAGGGTCCTAAGGGTATGATTTTCTTTGAAATTCTTAGAAATCATGGCATGTATCTATTTTCCTATACTTGTATTTTATTAATGGCGTGAAATTGGTTATTATTCATGGTTTTAATAATGGATTTTGAACTATGGGTTAAGGGTTGTGAATATGTTTGGTTTAAATGTTTTTCTATGGTTTATTATGTAATAATTATGCTTTATATATGATTTGAACATTGGGGGATGCATGGGAATGGTAATTAAACTAAGGGGTAATGGTTAATCCCCAATTTGATGATATTGCCTTAATATATGGTGTTGGAAATCATGTACCCTCAACCTGTTTGTGAAATTGACTATGAATATAATTTTGTCACATAGTTTAACTATTCTTGGAATTTTTGCATTGCATAAATGGTAAATGGAACATGAATTGTGTTTTTTTGGTTTTCAAATGATTTTGGAATGGCCTTGGTGGCCACGGTTTTTGTTTAATTGGAAACTTTGGAGTCAAATTTGGTTTATGGTTTCATATGGTATAAAGGGATAAGCTTGTAAGCTCTAATTTTGGTATGATGATACCAACGATAAATTCATAGTTAAAAGATTCCTTGGTAAATGGTTTGGAATATGTAAATGATTTTAATATGGGCCTAAAGGGGGTTGTGTAATAAAGCCGTGGAAGGTGGATGTCCCGGGAGACCGATACTGAAAATTCATTTTTTCTGACATGAGGTTTAGTCATGGTCATCATGTGCATGAGACACACTTTATATTTTGGGGATAACATTATCCTTCTTGGGTTTACTCCGGTACATGCAGTTAACATACACTGGGGCCCTTTCAACAGGGGAAGCTAAACCCATATTATCCGTGGGTGCCTTTAGGATGACAGAGCTACATAGTCCAGGTTAATAATTTAAAAATATGTGTGTGTATGTGTACTTATTGCATAAGATGTTGGGCATTGGGTTTTACTGGTTTTCATATTATAGATTATGGTATTAATTTACCCTTTTATCTCTATATTACATGTTACGCTCCAATCGCTAACCGTCTTCAGATGTTGTATCCCCATACGATGTAAGAACTGTCCATACTTCTACTTTTCCTTCATAATTACTAGGTTATCATGGATAGCTCGTGAGTCAGATTGAAGTTGTTAGCTTCCATACTTTGAAAGACCTCATTTCATGTTTTTGGTTTCTTTATGTTATTGACTCTTTCCTTTGGACTTATATTTTGGCTATAGTCGGGGGCATGTCCCGATACTCTATTGGTACTCAATTTTTGGTTAGAGTCTTTGTGGATTTGTGGACTTGGGTAAAATAGTTGTCATTTGGAATTGGTTTTGGTATGCTGGATAGTTTTTTATATTGATTTTATATAGACTTTTATCTTTCATATCTTGTCTTATATTGATATTCATCTATTTCTAGTTTTTCTTAGTTATATTGGAATAGGCTCGGGAGTGGACTCTGATCCTCGGTGGATTTAAGATGCCCGTCATATCAGACCCTGGTTTGAGTCGTGTCAATTACCAAAAAATTGATGTGTTTGACTCTTGAAATTCAAACACTTCATAAATTGAGGAAAAAAAGTATAATATATACACATGTTATGAAATTTTGGGGCCCCTAAAATTAGGGGGTCAAAAGAAGCAACTTTAGCTGGTCATGCTTTGCCGGCCCTGGTGAAAAGGAAATAGAATATTTTGACAATCTAGTTTCTAAAATTTTCAAGGCAATAAATGATTAACATAGTAAAGAGTGAAAAACGAACGCACGTGTTTTATAAGATATCCCAATTTATATATTGGAAGCAATGGAACTACCCTAAGAAAATTTCAAGATTATTGAGAAACTTCTTATTAGATTCTTTTGGCAATCAATATCTAAAATATCCAAGCCTATCCATGGCATGGCCAACTAGAATCAACCAATCGTTTAGTGGAAGAAGCTCGATGACATGTATCAATGGCTCCACATAGTCGGATACATACTTGACATCTTTGAAATCTTTATAAAGCATGTTGTATGCGTCCAAATCAAGGTTATGACCTTGTAACCTAAGAATATTATGGGTCTTAATCCACGCATGAACAAGAAATGAGTGTTTATTACACGTCCTAGGCCCTTTTTAATATATGTATTTTAATTTAGCTTAATAGTTCATGAAATTGATGATAGAATTTCTTTCTGTTAAACAAAATTAAAGGGTAAAAAGTGTGAAAATATAGATAAGACTCCATTAATGGAGCTATGAAGAAAATAGAAGAAGGAATTTTTATAACTGCATCAAAAACTCTATTTATAATGTGGGATGTTTATCCTTATATAGGCTGGAAATGAGAGACAAAATATCTAATAACTAACTCCTTCTAGAACATTCTATTAACAACTCATTAATCTCACTCCACTCACTAACCAACTAATGGAGGTACCACTAACAACTAGGTCACAACTAAATAACTACCATCTACTAGTGTGATCAATAATACAATTGAATCCAATGTAATGGAAATATTCTAATGTAATAGTGAATACTTCATGATCAATAACACACACCCTCAAGATGAAGGGTGCAAGATACTAAGCACACTAAGATTGCTTATAAGATGGAAGTGCTGAGACTGACTCAACCCCTTTATGAGAAGATCTGCAACCTGTTGATATGTATGAACATACTTAGTCTCTAGTGAGCCTTTTTTGATTTTATCTCTAATGAAGTGACAATCTATCTTTATTTATTTTGTACTTTCTTAGAAAATAGGATTGACAACCAACTAAATTGCTGATTTTCTATCAGTCATAAGATTCATATGTTGTTGTATTGGGACTCCTAATTTAGTAAATAATCCTAGAAGCCATGTGAATTCAGCTGCAGCAAAAGCTTGGCTCCTATTCTCAGCTTGAGCTGAAATTCTAGAAATTGTTTGTTGTTTTTGGATTTCCAAGATATTAGTGATTCTCAAAACTTGATCACATAGCCTGTGATAGACCTCCTGGTGTTAGGACATAAAGCCCAGTCAGAGTCACACCAATAAGTTAAAGTGGATACAGGTGCAACATACAACCAAATACCTTGACCAACAGTGACTTTCAAATACCTGACCACCCTGGTAGCTATTTCCCAATGAGACTTCTTAAGAGATTATATCAACTGGCTAAGAGTCTGTACAACATAAGAAATGTCTGATCTATTAATAGTAGTATACAACCATTTACCAACCAACTTCTGATAACCAGTGATATCATGTAAAACTTGATCACCAATAAGACTATTTACCTTGTCATATTTAGCTGAAGTCAATCTAAAATTAGACTCCAAGAGAGTAGAAGAAGGCTTGGAACTATGATACCTGTGTCATTTATTAGCTCCAGGATGTATTTTCTCTGGTTCAGGATGAAACTTGTATCAGATCTCAATACTTCAATTCACAAAAAGTATTTAAGTTAACCTAGATCCCTTAACTTAAACTTCTAATGTAGAGTTTGTTTAACTACATCACTTAGCTTATCATTACTCCCAATGATGAGCAGGTGATCCATATATACTATTACAACCACTGTCCCTTCATCTTTTTAAAAGTAAATAATGAATATTCATGAACACTATAATAGAAACCAACATCTAATAGAGCAGAGGTCAGATTGATATTCCATGGTCTAGAAGCCTGCTTTAAACCATATACAAACTTAAGTACCTTGCAAAACTTTGTCTCTCTTAGTTTCTTAAAACCTTCAGGAATGTCCATGTACATTTATTCATTTAGGTCTCCTTGCAGAAATATATTATCGACATCTATTTAGAATATATTGCATGTTTTAGAAATATCCAGAGCAATGACACATTTGACTATCACCATTTTAACAATATGATAGAAAGTATCATGGTAATCTAATCCTTTTAGCTAACTATATACCTTTGTAACCAACCTTGCTTTGTATATGTAATACCTCGTATTTCCCTAGCTTAATTTAACTCTCAGTACATGAGTTATCCTATATAAAAATTTTGAAATACTTAGTATTTTTAATTTTATAACCTTCCAATGCATTGGAAATTGAATTAGCTTTCCAACGATATAAAATTTACCTAAATCCGATAATCGGGTAAGAATTTATGGGTATTTTAAGTTTCGGTCATTAAACACCATCATTCATGCCATTAGCGCGTCGCAGAGTAAGTAAAAATGGCAATTGTCAGTTTCCAGTGAGGTACCGCGATAACAACGCATCATGCCACAACTTATTTTCATATTTGTCAATTTCCAACGTGTACCAACGCGATCCCACCGCGTCGCGCTGAGTCTAAATTTCAGAATCAAAGGGGTACTGCGATTCCACCGCATCGCGTCAAGCCCTGAGTTCCCAGTTTTCAGTTTCCAATGGACCGACGTGATCATGGCAAGTCACACCAGGGGCCCAGGCCGGAAATTTTTGATGAAAAATTAAAGTTTCATCCAGGGTTAAATTAGTCTTTTCCCATGATTTTATTACATCCAGATATGGGATTAAAGCCCTAAAAATGTTTTAAGTCATTCATTATTCAATTTTTCTCAAAAATCAATAGATTTCTCTCTACAATACAAAACCCTAACTTTAAGAAACCATGAGCAATCTCAAAAATCTCACCAAGAACTTTCAAGAATTAATCCTCTCAGGTCTGTTAGGTGTTCATCTATGGGTTCCTTTCGCCCATAGAGTCCACGAATCCATTTTCAAATTACAAGATTATTGAATTATGAACTTCCATGTTTAAATTGAATTGAATTCATGTTCATGTTATTGTTGGTTCTTAGTCCATGATTAAATTACAAGCCTTCATGAAATAAATCATTATATTTGTTGATTTGCATGATATTCCTAATAAACCCTTCAATTTGCAAGTTAATTGTTATAACCATATTTACCCTAAGTGCTTATGATTTAGTAAATCAAGTATGCTTCCCATGTTTTCGATAAAATTGTCTATGAGAATAAAATAATGCTATTATAGCATGCTAACATGTATTACCCATTAATGTACAAGTTAATGCATTACAAGTGTTTGATGAAATGCCTCTATGAATGAATTATGACCAAGTGAACATTGTTATGTTATTCAAGATTATGCTTTGCTTTACTTTTCATGATATCGAGTCCTGGGGGTATTTAGTACTCGATAATTTAGTTGTTTACCTAGAACAAGTGTCAGTTACAGAATAGTATCAGTTATGTCATGACCAGTAGTACTCTCAGTCAGTTACAGAACTCAGTAGAACTCAGTCAGTTACAGAACTTAAGAAAACTGAATAAACTCAATATCAGTCCAGTCTAGTTCAGTATAATCAATTTAGTGTTTTTTAGTTGGGAGCAGGATTCAGCACCGAGCAAGACTATGGATGAGGGCTTACCCGTTAGTTCAGACTGGGTCCCTAGAAGCAATCCCTAAGTTCAAGAACTATGTAGCCAACATAGGTTATGAGATATCACCCCTTAGATAGGACTGACATACTCAGGGATTACCAACTAGTTTAGGACTGATTTCAGGGATCACCTATTAGTTGGGACTAACTTCATAACAGTTGCTAGTACCCGTGGCACGGTGCTAACACCCTTCTAATTGGGGTTACAGATTGAAACCCAACTTAGTTATCTTATCTTATTTAGGGCATGTCAGTTAGATGATTACCTCCCACAGTTTCAGTCTTCAGTATAGAGCTCAGTTCAGTTCCACAAAATCAGGACTGTCAGACATAGTTAATTAGTATCAGTAATTTAGTTATTAGTAACTTCAGATATTAGTTACCCAATTATCATAACTCAGTACTAAGATTTAGAAAAGCTCAGATACAATATATATCTATATATGTCCATAGTATTGCATACTCAGTGATTTCAATAATATCAATTATCTATGCACTCTTATATTCAGTTGCTCTAGATCATTCAGTTAGTTACTGTTCATGCATATGAACCCTTGTAATAAGCCATACCTCATCTAGTGTACCAGTATATTCCACTTATTTATGTATACTCTTTCTTTGTGCTATGATTTCTCATATCATAGGTTCGGATGCTCAAGTTCCCGACCGCGCTTAGACAGATCCAGTCAGCAGTTGCAGCTTTAGTAGTGAGTCCTCATCTATCAAGAATGTGTTTTTATTTTAGTATTACAGTATTTTCAGAACTACATTACTCGGAGTTAGTTGGGGGTCTCATTAGCTCCACTTTCAAACAGTTCAGTTAGAGGCTTTTTAGACTAGTTTTCAGACAGTATTCAGTTTTATATTATTATATTTGATATTTTTAGTAGTATTTCAGATATTTTAAACCTTATGGAAATTTGGCCTAATTGTCCATTATTTAAAATATTATTATTCAGTGCTTACAGCAGATATCAGTCATGGGTTAACTTGTGGTCTTTCGGGGTCGTAAGCACTGTGTAGCATCAGGGTATAGACTCAGGGCATTACAATATATCTCTACCTCAATATTTTCTTGGTATTTGATTTTATACACCTATTTTGATCCAACTATATGCTTACTATGTGGTAAATCAACCACTTCCCATGTAGAATTATCTTCAAGAGCCCGAATCTCTTGCTTCATAACTATAACCTATCTATCATCCTTGGTTGATTCCCTGAAAGTCCTAGGCTTCACAGGATTGGAAAGCATGCTCACATAATACTGATACTGAGGATAAACATGATCATATAATAGATAATTAGCTATAGGATACCTGGTACTGCTCTGAGGTCTCTTGCCAGTACAAAAGTCTTTCAACCAGGTTGGTTGTTTCGACACCCTTCTAGTTCTTTTGATAGGGAAATTCTCTATAGCAAGTGATGGAATAACAGGTACAACCTCATCTGGTGCATCTACATAAGGTAATGGTTCACCTATAACAAGAGCTAAACCACCTTACCCTTCTTTTATTAAGGTAGTTTCAGAAGCAATATCAGTTGATTCTACATTATTTGTGTCATTATTTTGACATGAATCATGCAAAATTTCCAAATGAGAACCATGTAAAGTTGACAGTGAGGATGAACTATCAAGTCCAACATCAATAAAAGGGAAAACATCTTCCCTGAAGGACACATCCCTGGACACAAAAGTCTTGCTTATGGATATATCCTAGAGTATGTGCCCCTTCTGCAACTCTAAATATCCCAATAAGATAGCAAGATCAGCTTTTAGTAAGAATTTTTCACCCCTTGGTAAAATGGATGCATGGGAAAGACATTCTATGACCTTAAGATATGAAAACATAGGCTTTTTCGGATATAAAAACTCATATGTAGTTTTATTCTCTAGAACTAATGATGGCAACCTATCATTGTATGCACTACAACTTTGACATAATATCCCTAAAATTTCATTGGGAGTTTAGACTGAAATTTGATAGATCTAGAAATATTAAGAATATGTCTATGCTTTTTTTCCACTATTCCATTCTGCGATGGAGTATATGGACAACTACTTTGATGCAATATTCCAAAGTGTTGAAATAATTTAGTACATTATTGATTAAGGAATTCAGTATCATTATCTGATCTCACAATCTTAACATGAAAGTTAAATTGAGTTATGATCATTGATAAGAATTTTTTAATGGTAATAATGGTCTCATATTTCAATTGCAATAGATAAATCTAAACAAATCTCCTATGATCATCCACAACAATCGTAAAGTAATGCTTCTTATCAATAGTAGGAACCTTATATGGTCTCAAAGATCTATGTGAACAATATCAAACACTTTAGATGCTCTAGAATTACTAATAGAAAATGATAGTCTAGCTTGTATATCTAATAGACAAACATGATAGTTATGAAACATCTCACTATTGTTAGTGTATTCCATCAGGTTCAGATGCTTTAGATCCTGAAAATAAAGATGTACAAGTCTGGAATGCTATAACTTGACATTAGAGTGTATCACATTTGCAGTTACTTTCCCTTTTGAGTGATATCTTGCACTTTCCATCTGCTTAAGTTCAGTTCCATTTCTAAATATATACAATACTTAATTCTCCTTACAAATCCACCTCACCCTTCCACTTAAGATATCCTAGAAACATGGAAGTTAGGTCAAACGAATACAAAACAAGATAGTTCCCTCGTGAGTTTGGACACAAAAAAGATTGAACTTGAAATATGACACTAAAAGGACATTCCCCACTTCTTGGTTTACAGAGATATCTACTTACAAATGTGAGTTACCTCCACCTTATCTCTTTTATAAAGGTAAACTTGATCTTGCTATGATTTTTTCAGGCATTGAATATTTCTCAACATATAACTATTAATAGGACGTTCTCTACTACTTGATTTATAGAGATATCTACTTACTAATGTGAGTTACCTCTACCTTATCTCTTTTAGGAAGGTGAACTTGATCTTGCTATAATTTTGTCAAGCATTGAATACTTCTCAATATATAACTATTAAAGGTTATTTGGTAAGAAGCACCAGAATCTACTATTCAATTTTGTGTAAAACTAGTATAGGACATAAAACAAGTTGTGGTACCTTTCATGTTAACCTGATTAGATTCTGTGTCATCCTTATGTAGCGAGGTAAGGATCTGCCTATATTCTTCTATAGTAAAGTGCTGCCCTTTTGAAAAAATAGTGTCATTGCCTTCATGGTTTGTGGATGGCTTGCTAGTTGATGCTACGTGAGTGTGATCACATAATCCACTAGAAATGTTGTTTGTTGTAAAGTTACCTCCTGTATGATTACCATATCTATGCCCTACACCACTATCAGAAGTGATGTGATTATGCATGTCTCTAAAAGTACCAATTTTCTTCCTTTTCTTCCAATCTACTGGATACTTAATCAATTTATAACAATTCTCTTTTGTATGACTAGTGAAATTGTAGAACTCACACTTCTTTCCTTTATAGGATTCTATTCCCTGATTCGTAGTCCTATTCATATTCACAACTATTTTATTAGGCTACCCAACCATAATAGCTACACAAGATTAGTATTGAATCTCATCCTTTCTCATCATAGAATATGTTTGGTTTATGGTTTGAGTAGTCCCTTTTATCAAAATTTGCCTTTAAGCTTGGTCATAAGATTCATCCAAACCATTTAGAAATTGGATCATCCTTATTTGTCATAAATGATCCATATAATCCTTCGATCTTAGACAATCACAACTAGGTGAAGGTATAACAACATTATATTCACTCCCTAAGGTTTTTAATTTTCTGAAATATTGAGAGATAGAATCAGTGCCTTGTGATAATGTGGTAATTTATCAATGTAATTTATATACCCACATTTGATTTACCTTGTCAAACCTCTCCTGCAAGTCATTCCACACAGATATGTACTGGTCACATACACTATTCCACTAAAGAAGATCTCCACTTACTATATTTATCATCCATGACAGCGCAGTTGCATTGAATTTCTCCCATTTCTCATATAATTCTTCTCTATATGTCTCCTTTGTACATATCCCTATAACAAATCCATACTTTCATTTTCCCAACAAGGCAATTTTCATTGACTTACTCTATATGTCATAGTTTTTAGGTCTAGTCAAGTTGATTGGAATAAGCACATGTAATATCCCGAAGGTACCCCTGGATGTCACACAGTGCTTAAGACTATGAATATCCCAAGATAACCCATGATATCTACTCAGCTCTAAACTCTCATAAAGGTAAACTTAAAATATAAGTGAATACTGAAGAAAAAGTGTAATTCAATCAAAATAATAATCTCAACAAAAAATCTATAACTTAATAACCTTTAAACTGTGGGAAATAAAAAGAAACATAATTTGACTAGTCTTGACACGCCTCTAATCTATGAATGAAGAGCCACTGGGACAGACCCCAACTTACCCAAACTGAAAGCTAAATAACTGAAATAACTACATTAAACATCTAGAATCATCATAATCTTAGTCCTTAAATTATGAGGACTCACCAACTATCTGAATATAGGAAATGGTGCTCGCAGTTAGTGGTGTTGCTGAGGACGAACACCAAAACCTACATTATGAAATAATGTAGCACATAGACATATATATGGTCAGTACTTCTAGAATGTATTGAGTATGTGAGGGTGAATGTAATAAGTAAATACTATCATATACGATTTGTAAAATATACATGCTAAGTGTAGATGGACAAACCTTGATCATGAATAAAGCTAAAAGTTTTAATAAGTGAGCAAAAATCATAAAACAACACATGAATAAGACTGTGAGTCACTACACTTAGATTCTAAAATCTTTGCTTTTGTTTTCTTGGTGGGAGATTCTTATAACTGGCATAAACCATGTGAGATATCATGGAGTCCAATGTCTTAGCTACATTGAAGAGAGTTTTTCTATCCATTTCATCAGAATAGAACCTTAACTTAGAGTGATCGTTAAACTTATCTCATATTGAGAAAAGGAGGGGACACTCTCTGTCGAGGCCTCTAAACCTACGGTGACATGTAGTTTTGGAGAATAGAATCTGCTAAACTCACATTTCCTATCTCAGTGCTAAAAACTACTCCCAAAACATATACCTATATGCTCATACTTATAAAATTTACCTTAAAATAGCATATCGGATTTTAAACTGTAAACCAACTATGCTTTTCTTAAATCATATTCATGAGGAGACTTGTGAATTTCTTGTCTTATCTGAGATCATAAGATCAAAACTAAACTTTAATCATGTTGTAAAACTTGTATTTTGAACTTATAAGCTTAAACTTCTTGTAAACTTTGTAACTTATGCTTCAACTTAAAACCATTCATCATCTCATTGAAACTTCATACCAAAATATAAAATTCAATGCTTCAGATCACTTTTAGGGATAAAAACATAAGTAAACACGAAATCATATGCAAAAAAATATTCAATTCATGAGGAAGTATCACAATCTCAAAGCATAAGGAGAGTGGGTATAGACCCTAGTAAGTCAATTTCTTCATAATTAATTAAGAATCAAACTTTTGGGCACAAGGATGGAAGAGTATCCTTGTTTAAACCCCACATACTGGAATTTAGTAAACATTTTGAAGGAAGCTTGAATTGGAGCCTTGGGAATTGAACTTTGGGGAGAAACCCTACTTCTTTTGTTCTTGAGAGTGGATAGAAGAATGAGCTTTTAGAAATGTCTTTCAAAGTGCTAAATAGAGTTTATTGGAGGATTTAAGTCTTTTAAGAGGAGTTTGAGGTGAATAAAAGACCAAATTACCCCTAAGGAAACAAATTTTTTTTAGAAATTCTTCAGTTCATGACTTGGGTTGACGGCTTGTCAGTTTGGTGATGTCTTATCATCATAGTAGTCACTGTCAAGCTGGATTTTGCCATTTTCTAGTTAAGGTTAACGACTAGGGTTGATGGCTCATCACCTAGGTTACAGCTCATCAGTTTGGTCATCACCTTTTGGCAGATAAACACTTTCCAATAAAATAAGCATAACGTTCTACTTCAATATCCGATTAATAGGAAATCGGATGCATTGAAAAGAAGACTCGAAGATCTTTCAATTGTTATATAATAGACCACCATACTCATATTATTATAGGAGTTATACTATTTTTATGTTGACCTTTGTAGGATACAATACTAAAAATCAAAAACTCAACTTTGCTCTAAATGCTTCCTATGGCTATAATCGTATTGAAAGAACTTCATACACAAGGTTAATGGTCATGATACTTAATTATGGCTTGCCATAATAACTTTGGGATCCATAATAAAACAAATAGTTTAAAACTTATCTAAGAGCTTGTGGAGTATTACAACACAGCTCTAGTATCATCTAAAGATCCAATAAACGGATGATCTGATCAATCTTTGGCTCCAATACTCACCACAAAGTTCTGCAATTAGGCGACTTAAAAGAAATATCACTCTACTATGATCAACTAGTTGAGTAATACTCAATATCAATATGGATTTGAAGTAAAAATATACAATATCGATGCTCTGATACCATGTGAAAATAAAGCTAAGCCTCTATTAATGGAACTAAGAAGAAAAGAGAAGAAGGAATTTTTATAACTGCATCAAAAACTCTATTTATAATGTGGGATGTTTAGCCTTATATAGGATGAAAAATAGAGGTAAAATATCTAATAACTGACTCCTTCTAGAACATTCTATTGATAGCTCATTGAGCTCACTCCACTCACTAACCAACTAACGGAGGTGCCACTAACAGCTAAGTCACAACTAACTAACTACCTACTACTAGTGTTATCAACAATACAATTGAAACCAATTTAACAGTAGTAATCCAATGTAACAGTAAACAATTGATGATCAATAATAAAAAGAAATTGACTAAAATGATAAACTATGAATAAATTATTTTTCAGACGTATTGACTATCTGATATTAACTCTTCGTTTAACAATAGCAAGCTTGAACTTTGTTTAGTGGATAATATTGAAATTTTGATCATGCTCAGTTCAAATAGTAGTAAAAATAATTTGTTATCATTAAAAATATAACTCATATTTGAGTTCAGAGTAGAATAGTTAAGAAAAACTAATTCAAAAATTCTATGTTTTACTCATGAAGTAGTAATACTTTTACAAATTTACTTTGAGAGTAATACATATGAAATTTACTCATGAAGTAGTAAATACTCTAAGATTTACTTTCAAGTTCTGAAGTAGAAAATACTCTGAGATTTTATTCTAAAGTAATAACACTGCCAAATATATTACCGTAGTAGAATTTCAAATTTTATGCTCAAAGTAGTAAAACTTAAATTATACCCCCAAAGTAGAAAAGATTGATATGTGTGTACTGATCATATCTTCATCATTTACCGTATATCGTATTGTAATAATTACCTATCACAACTTTGATTTGCAGGAAAGGAACAAACCTACTTGGAAGTTAGGGGTCTAGGATAAGGATGTGAACAAAATATTATATACAAAGATGTTTTTCATATATTACCATCTATCAAAAGATTTAATCAATTAACAACAAATCATGTAGTTGTGACGCCATGTTAGAGACTTTCTTTGGTTCTTGGTAGCTATTTCATGAAATTATTAATTTATTTTAAAAGAGTTATTATCCAAATTTTGTTTATCTTCTTTTTCTTTCCTTTTTGGTTGCTTTCTCTAGGTCTCAATAATTATATTTCTTGTGCATTCTAAGGCATTCTCTATCTACTCTTCTTGTGTATTGTGATTATAGTATTGGCTATTTATGGTGATGGAATAGCAATTGTTTTACATTTTTTCTATGGAAAATTAAGGGATCATCATAATCTGTTACTTTATTTCTCATAATCTAGTGATAACACTGAGCCCGATTGTATAATTCACAGAATTTAGAGAATCAACTTTTGTCATTATTACTATGTCTAATTTTATCACAAATAATACTATTTTATTTTTTATATTATATGCTTGCATCAAAATGAAATTTAATGCATTTGTTGTTGTAAAGACATAACATAGATTTAAAACTATAATACCCCAAAAATCCAAACCAATGCTAGAACCATGTTTTAATCTCATGCAAAGTACATCGCAACTCTTTGGTATTTTGTGAGTGATTTTGATGTATATTAAGGCCTTAAATAACTCCCAACTATTAGATGAATCAAAATATTCCTTGTCGGTTGACATTTCGAGAAGAATGTTGCTTTATTCAACTTCAAATGAGCATGTATTTTTCTATTCTCAGAATATTCTAGCTTAAGACCCACCAAATGATGGGAAATTGAATTAGCTTTCCAACGATACCAATTTTGCCTTAATTCGATAGTCGAATGAGAAGTTATGACACTTTTAGTGAAAAATAGTAGCCTAATGTGATAAGACCGCATTGCAGTGATGGTAAAATCACGTTTTTCCTTTTCCAGTGGACCACCATGGTAAGCACCACATCGCACCAAGGGGTATTTTCGCGTTCGTCACTTTCTAATGAGGCACCGTGATTGGCACCGCATCGCGCCAAGGTTCCAAATCAGGATTATCCATTCCAATGGTGCAATGAGATACACCGCATTACGCCGTAGGGTAAAATAGGGATTTTTAGTTTTTCAGTAGCCCAACGCGATAAGCATTGCATTGTACCAAAACCAAAAATTAGGATTTTTCCAGTTTCGCGATCTAATTTCCTGGGACCGTTTGGTCTTTTTTCATGGCCCCAAATCCATCCAAAATACGTAATTACAAGCCTAAAGGGGAATTATGTGCCCCATTACTCATAATTTTTATCCAAGAAACTAATCATCTCTCAATAACAAAACCCTAGCCTTCAAGATTCAAGATCAAATCTCAAGAATTCACCATCAATTCTCATGAATTCATCAACCCAGGTATGTTAAATGTTCATCCATGTGTTTCTTTCACCCATGGAGTCTAAGTATATAATTTTAAATTCAAAGTTATGATCTTTACAAGTTATTGTGATTTTTAATTGTGATTTTAACCATGAATTCTCATGAATTGAAATTTTATACCATGTTTTCATGAAATTATTGTTGTTATTAAACCCCCACGTTTGAATAATGTTATTCGCTGATTTAAGCCCTAATTAGTGATATTGATGTTAAAATCAAGCTATTACGAAAATCCTTAAACTATTTCCATGATTTTCTTACACTATGCATATCAAGTGTTTGATGAAATGCCTACAAGGCTAAATTTTTAAATAAATACTTTCATATCACGTTCCTAAAGTTTAAGTACTATATGTTGAGTCCTAAGGGTTATGAATACCCAAAAAATATAGTTGTTTACTTAATATCAGTATCTTCAGGATAGTTTCAAGTATGTTATGAGCATTATCAGTTCAGTCAGTTATCATAATCAGTTAATCTCAGGATGATTTAGTATTTCGAGTCAGTTCAGTTAGGAGTATGATTTATCACAGAGCGAACCCAGGGATGGGGGATCACCTGATAGTTGAGGGTTTGACCTTTAGTAGCAGTCCTCATATTCCATAACTACGTAGCGATCATAGGTTGAGATGTTAACCTACTCGTTGAGGGTTGATATCGTATGGGTACCTGCCAGTTGAGGGTAACCCTTAGTCTTTCAGGATAAACTTTAGTGGATCCACATAGTCAGTTTTAGTATCCGTGGCATGGTACTGACACCCTTCCAACTGGAGTCATAAGTTGGACACCAAATTTGCTCAGTGGGGCATGTCGGTTAGATGATAGCACCCACAGTCTCATTCTAGTAATAAGCTTAGTAATTCAGTTTTAGTTTTTCTTGACCATTGCAACTGATATCAATTATTCATGTATCAGTACTAGTATTTTAGTTTACAAATTATATAAAGAAAATGTTTTGTGATTGGTCATGCATTCTCAGTATTTATAGATTTCATGCATTCTATTCAGTACTTCATGCTATTTATTTAGTTAGTTATTTCTCCTGTACATTAAACTATGCATATCAGCCTACCACATTTAGCATACCAGTACAGTCAAGTATTGATCACATACTCATTTCTTGCGCTATAATATATTATATCATAGGTTCGGATGCTCAATTCCCGAATCGTACATAGACTTTCTAGATTTATCAGGAGTAGCAGTAGTGAGTCCTTATATTTTGAGGACATGATTTATTTATCTCAGTTATTTCATCAGTTTTCAGTATTTGTTTTTCCATTCAGTCAGAGTTAGTTGAGTGTTTGTCCCATCGACTCCACAGTTAGTTAGTAAAGGCTTTTCAAACTAGTACAGACAGTTAGTCAGTCTTCAATTTTTAGTTGCCATTGTCAGAAGTGATATCAGTATTCGCAGATTTGTTTTACAGACTTTATCAAAACTATGATTTAAAACCTTATGGCATTCCTCAGTTAAATTCTGCATATGATTTATTGTTATTAGTTTTATTCAGCTCTCACTACAGGTACTAGCTCATGGGTTAACTTATGATCCCTCAGGATTGTAAGCACCGTATGGCGCCCAAGGTATAGTTTAAAGATGTTATAAACTTAGTATCAGAGCCTAAGGTTTAAAAGTATCCTAGAAAGTCTGAAAGCTGCATCAAGTAGATTCTTGTGCATGGGTGTGAAGCACACTACACTTATGGACAAGAGGGTATAAGACATTTTAAGAAAATGTTTCCCTTCTTTTAGTGTTCATGTCGTGCGACTGAGCATGAGTTCATATTAAACTCTTTGTCTAACCTATTTTTCCTTCTATTTACAGAATATGCCTCCCAGAAAGACAAACAGAGGAAGAAATATGAACCTGCCAGCACCTCCGCCCATTCAAGAAGATCCCTTGAATGAGAATGTCTCTCATGTAGAGTTCAGACCTGCATTCACTACTCTAGCTCACTCTGTAGTGGCATAGAATGTTCATCCATCCACTGTCCCAGCCAACCTAGTGGCCAATACTATCGTAGCTAAGATTTGGGACTTTACCCGAATGAATCCTCCTCTATTTTTGGGATCCAAATCTGAAGTGGATCCATAAAAATTCTTAGACATGGTCCAGAAGGTAACATATATTATGGGTTGACTTCTAGTGAGAGTGTTGAATTGGCTGCTTACCAGTTGCAGGATGTAGCCCATACCTAGTTTAAGTAGTGGAAAAGGGATAGAGGCGCAGATGTAGGGCCTTTAGAGTGGAAGGAGTTTACTATAGCCTTCTTAGATAGATTCTTCTTGTTGGAGCTGAGGGAAGACAAAGTGTTTGAGTTTATAAACTTGAGGCAGAGCAATATGAGTGTGAAGGAGTATTCCCTTAAGTTTACTCAATTAGCTAAGTATACTCTTCATATGGTTGCTGATAGTAGGTCTAGGATGAGCAAGTTCGTTTCTGGGGTATCTGACAGTGTGGTCAAAGAGTGTAGGTCAGCGATGTTAATTAAGGAGATGGACATATCTAGGCTTATGGTCCATGCTCAACAGATTAAGGATCAATAGAATAATAAGAAGGAAATACAGGACAAAAGGGCTAGAATAGGTAGCTTTAATTTTTCTCAGCCAAAGTCAGACGGTGGTAACCTTCCTCAGTTCCATAAGAAATCTTTAGTCCCATATCCATCTTCAGCTAGTGCCCTAGTACCTTAATTCATAAATTATAATACTGATAGAGTGCCAGGCTCTAAATCCCAAGGTAGTGTAAACAATGGTCGTACAAATCTTCTTTGCCAGAAATATGGTAGAAACCATTAAGGTATTTCTAGAGTCGGTAGTGAAGTGTGTTTTAGGTGTGGCAAACCAGGCCACAGAGTCAAGGATTTCCCAAAGAGTGGTCTGCAGGGTTAGTCCAATCCTCCCCCAGTTTTGTTCGGTCGCCCGACTCAGTAGGGTACCTCCTCCAGTGCCACCAGTGGTCAGTGTCTAAATAGATTGGATGCACTTTAGTCCTGACAAGATCAGGAAAGTTCTCTTGATACAGTTACTGGTACGTTGTAAGTCTTTTATTTATATGTTTATGCTATACTAGACCCTGGACCATCTATTTCTTTTGTAAACCCTTATATAGCTATTGATTTCGGTGTCAGTCCTGAGATTTTAGTAGAACCCTTTTCAGTGTCTACCCTAGTAGGTGTCTCTATGGTAGCCTAGTGGGTATACAGGAACTGCCCAAATACAGTGTCTCAGAAAGTTATCTCAGTCGATCTTGTAAAGTTAGAGATGACAAATTTTAACGTCATTTTTTAAATGGATTGGCTCCACTTATGTTATGCCTCAGTGATTGTAGAAATAAAGTAGTTCATTTTCAGTTTCCAAATGAACCAGTCCTTGAATGGAGGGGTAGTACTACAGGGATTAGGGGTCAGCTTGTTTCGTACCTTAGAGCGAGGAAAATGATATCCAAAGGGTGTACTTATCATCTAGTCTGAGTCAAATACTCTAACTCTAAGACTCTAAATCTTAAGTCAGTTTCAGTAGAGTGGGAATTTCCAGATGTGTTTCTTAAAGATCTTTTTGGAGTTCCTCCCAAAAGGAAATTGACTTCGGAATCGACCTTCTCCTAGATACCCAGCCTATCTCTGTTTTGCCATATAGAATGGATCCATCCAAACTCAATGGGTTAAAATATATACTAGATAAGGGATTCATCAGGCCCAGCGTTTCTCCATGGGGCACACTAGTTCTATTCGTGCATAAGAAAAATAGTTTTCTTAGAATGTGTATTGACTATCGCCAGTTGAACAAAGTCACTATCAAGAATAAATATCCACTACCTAGAATTGGTGAATTGTTCGACTAACTTCAGGGTGCCAATTATTTTTCTAAGATAGACCTCATATCCGTCTATCATCAACTCAGAATTAGAGAACGTGACATTCCAAAAATAGCTTTCAGAACTCAGTATGGTCACTTTGAGTTTTAAGTCATGTCCTTTGGTCTCACAAATGCCCCAGTAGCCTTCATGGACTTGATGAACTAAGTGTTCAAGTAGTACTTGGACATGTTCAACATAGCCTTTATTGATGACATTCTTGTCTATTTCCATAACGAAAATGATCATGCAGACCACCTCAAAATAGTATTGCAGACACTTAGAGTCCATCAATTATTCGCTAAATTCAATAAGTGCAAATTTTGACTAAGATCAGTAGCTTTCCTTAGCCATATTATTTCTAGTGATGGCATTAGAGTATATTGTTAAAATATCAAAGTAGTGCGAAATTGGCCTAGAACTATCTCTTCCGCAGATATCAGGTGTTTCTTGGGTTTGACTGGCTATTACCGACGGTTTGCTGAAGGGTTTTTGTCTATTACATCCCCCATGTACAGATTGACTCAGAAGAAAGTTAAGTTTCAGTGGTCAGATTCTTATGAGAAGTGTTTCCAGGAGTTGAAGACTCAACTCACCACAACCCTAGTTTTGATACTACCTGATGGTTTAGATGGTTTTTTTGTGCACTATGATGCGTCCAGAGTTTGTTTGGGGTGTGTTTTGATGCAGATGGGTAAGGTTGTGGTCTGTGCGTCTAGATAGCTTAAGCTCTATGAAAAGAATTACCCTACCCATGATCTTGAGTTATAAGTTGTGGTGTTTGACTTAAAGATTTGGAGGCATTATCTACATGGGGTGTATTTTGATGTGTTCACAGATCATAAAAGCTTACAGTTTGTGTTTTTGCAGAAAGATTTGAATCTACATCAAAAAGATGGATAGAATATTTGAAAGATTATAATATGAGTATTTTGTATCATTCGAGAAAGGCCAATATAGTGGCAGATGCCCTAAGTAGATTGTCTATGGGTAGTGTTGCTCATGTTGAGGATGACAAAAAAGAAGTTAGATTAGGAAGTTCATCATCTTTCCAGGTTAGGTGTTCGTTTGGTTGATTTATATGAGGGTAGTGTTTGAGTTTAGAATAGTTCAGAATCTTCTTTGGTTTCCAAACTGATAGAAAGTAGGATAGGGATCCTAGTATGGTGAAGTTGAAGGAGTCAGTCAGAGATCTGAAAGTGGAGGATTTCTCCCAAGGGGGAGACAATGAATTCTTGTGGAAGTGCATGATGGTGAACGTTACTCGATTCATCCAGGGGCCACAAAGATGTACCAAAATCTGTGAGAAATTTATTTGTGTTGGATAAAGAAAGATATTGCAGAGTTTATAGCTACGTGCTTCACTTGTCAACAGGTAAAGATTGAGCATCAGAAGCCTAATGGGTCCATCCAAGAGTTCAGTAATCCCACTTGGAATTAAGAAGTAATGAACATGGATTTTGTGATAGGTTTGCCTCATACTCATCAGTAGCATAATTCGATTCAGGTGACTATGGACAGGATGACTAAATTAGCCTATTTATTACCAGTCCATACTTCTTATTCAGCCGAGGACTATGCCAAGCTCTGTATTAGAGAGTTCGTTAGGTTGCACGGTGTTTCATTATCTATCATCTCAGATAGAGGTACCCAGTCTACCTCTCACTTTTGGAAAGCTTTTTAGAAGGGTCTTGGTACCCAAGTTTACCTCAGTATAGCCATTTAACCTTCGATAGATGGTCAGGCAGAAAGGGCAATTCTGACCCTTGAGGACATGTTGAGAGCGTGTGTAGTTGACTTTAAAGGCAGTTGGGATGACTACTTGTCTTTGATTGAGTTTACGTATAATAATAACTATCATTCCAGTATTCAGATGGCTCCGTTTGAGTCTCTTTATGGAAGGAGATGTAGATATCCGATTGGTTGGTTTGAGGTAGGTGAAACCACTTTAATAGGGCCTGATTTGGTGTTTGATTCTTTGGAGAAAGTTTAGCTAATCCGGGAAAGGATTAAGGCATCCCAAAGACAACAGAAATCTTATGCAGATGTGAGGAGAAAGGATTTTGAGTTTGAGATTGGTGACTTTGTATATCTAAAGATCTCTCCCATGAAGGGGGTAAAGAGGTTTGGTAAGAAGGGAAAGCTTAGTCCCTGATATGTTGGCCCTTATAGAATTATGGATCATTTCAGAAAAGTGGCTTATGAGCATGAGTTACTTGCAGACTTAGCATCAGTGCACCTAGTGTTTCATGTCTCCTTGCTAAGGAAGTGCATTGGTGACCCAATTGTAGTTGTTCTCTTAGAAAGTGTAGAAGTTCAGAACAACCTTTCTTATGAAAAAATTCTAGTCGAGATCCTTGATCAACAAATTCGTAAACTAAGGAACAAAGAAGTTCCCCTAGTCAACGTTCTTTGGCAAAATCAATCCATTGTGGGAGACATTTGGGAAGAAGAAGAAAATATACAGACCAAGTACCCTCATCTTTTCTCTGCAAACAAAAATTCAGCTTAAGGTAACAATCTTCTAAGAATTTCTCTTTTCCATGCTCAGTTTTAGTTGCATATCATTCTCATATCAGTCATGCATTCACAAAATCAGTTCAGTCATGTGTCATGTTTCAGACTCAGTCATGCTATCACGTTTTCATTATGTATATTCAACATGTAATCTCAGTTCCTCAGTGCTTTAAACGTGACCAATCTCATTCGAGGACGAATGTTCCTAAGGGGGAAATAGTGTAATACCCCAAAAATCCAAACCAATGCTAGAACTATGTTTCAAGATCATGCAAAGTACATTGTAGTTGTTTGGTAGTTTATGAGTGATTTTGATGTATATTAAGGCTTCAAATAACTCCCAGCTATTAGACAAATCAAAATATTCCTTACCGATTGAGTTTTCAAGAAGAATGTTGCTTAATTCAACTTCAAACAAGCATACCTTTTGTTCTACTCAGGATTTTCCATCTCAAGACCCACCAAATTATAGGACATTGAATTAGCTTTCCAATGATGCCAATTTTGTCTTAATCCAATACTCGGGTGTGAAATTATGGTAACTTTAGTGAAAAATAGTAGCCCAACGCGATAAGCCTTCATCGCGGTGATAGCCAAAATCACGTTCGTCCTTTTCTAATGGAACACCACGGTAAGAACTGAGTCATTCCAAGGGGTATTTTTGCATTTGTCACTTTCCAGTGAGCCACCGCGATTAGCACCACGTCGTGCCAAGGTACCAAATCAAGATTGTCCGTTCCAGTGGTGCAATGTGATAGCACTGCGTTGCAATGTAGGGTAAAATAGGGATTGTCAATTTTCTAGTGGCCCGATGCGATAGGAACCACATCGCGCCAGAGACAAAAATGGAGATTTTTCTAGTTTCGCATTTTAATTTATAGGGACCATTTGGTCTTTTCCCATGGCCCTAAATTCATCCAAAACACGTAATACAACCCTAAAGGGGAATTATGTGCTCCATTTCTCATAATTCCTCTCCAAGAAACTAATCGTCTCTCAATAACAAAACCCTACCCTTCAAGATTTAAGATAAAATCTCAAGAATTCACCATCAATTCTCACGAATTCATCAACCCAGGTATGCTAAATGTTCATCCGTTGGTTTCTTTTACCCATGGAGTCTAACTATCCAATTTTAAATTCAAAGTTGTGATCTTTACAAGTTATTGTGATTTTTAATTGTGATTTCAACTATGAATTCCCATGAATTGAAATTCTATACCATGTTTCCATGAAATTATTATTGTTATTAAACCCCCATGTTTGAATAATGTTATTAGCTGATTTAAGCCATAATTAGTGATGTTGATGTTGAAATCATGCTATTACTACAAGCTTTGTACTATTTCCATGCTTATCTTACACTATGCATACAAGTGTTTGATGAAATGCCTACAAGGCTGAATTTTGAATAAATGCTTTTATATTATGTTCCCAAAGTTTTAATACTATTTTGCTATTATTTCTATCGAGTCCTATGGGTTATAAATACCCAAAAAACATAGTTTTTTACTTAATATTAGTATCTCCAGGATACTTTCAAGTCTGTTATGAGCATTATAAGTTCAGTCAGTTATCATAATCAGTTAAACTTAGGACAGTTTAGTATTCTGATTCAGTTCAGTTGGGAGTAGTATTTAGCACCGAGCAAATCCAGGGATGCGGGCTAACCTGCCAGTTAAGGGCGTGACCTTTAGTATCAGTCCCCGCATTCCAAAACTATGTAGCCATCGTAGTTTGAGATGTTAACCTTCCAGTTGAGGGTTGATAACGCTCAATCTACAGCTCTTGTAAGAGTGTAAAACGTTTGTTGTCAAATATATAACCCAACTGGGTTGGGTATCGATCCCACAGGGAATAACCGGTCAATAAGTAAGCAAATATTATTAGACTTTTGGTGCAAGTCTCGTGAAAGGGGAGATTTTAATGTGCAAATAATGTAATCAAAATAGTAAAGTAAAAACAGAAAATAGCAAAGTAAAAAGAAAGAATGTTTAGTACGATGTAAAATAATGAGAATTGAGAAGTTGGGGTTATGTCCACCTTATGAGTTGTACGTCTCTATTGTCTATGAGTTGTGCGGAATTCCGACATGTATGTGCTTATAGAGAATTGTATTCGATGGTAAATCCAAGCGTCTTTCGACCTAAACAAGGACTATTTCACTTTAACTCTTTCGAGCTTAAAGCGTATTTAACGGTACAAATTCTCCAAGAGGTCAATCCAGTTACGGCACTAACTTTTTAATAGGGGATGGGACCCTATTACCTTGACATTATCTCTTTTCCAGACATATAACTTTTCTTTCGAACAAGTTAATGCTATACTGGCGTTATTCTATGCGTCTGCAGCCACAAAGAATTTAGATTAAGATGAAGAGAATAATGATATAAGCAGCATACGTGTCACGAATTCACAAACTCACAGCCTTAGATAGTATCTCATAAGGCTTCCATAACCCCAACAGAGAGGTTTAGCTATTCATGAGTGCGATGGAAATCACAATAGACATTATCATTATACCACAATAAAAGATCTCACGTGTAGTATGGTGTGGTATGGATTTAGGCGTGAATTCCTTGCAAAATAGCGATTCTCTTGTTGTAAAATTAAAAGTCGAATAGATGAAAAATAATGTCAACAATGAATTAATAAAGAGAAATGTTTTGATGGATGGATGGATGGGAATTGATGGAATAGGTGGATGAATGGGTGAATTGTGTGGAATTAATTAAAATCTCTAGCAAAATAGGGTATTTATAACACCCATATCCTATTCCTACTAAGCTACTGCATTACTTAACCCAATCCTACTAGGTTAATGTATCATTATCCTAATCCTACTAAGTTACTGCTAATCCCCAAAGTCTTCAGAATTGCTGTTTTTGCCCGGGACAGATTTTCCATGCGCCACTTTTGGTCCTTGGCGTGTAAGATTCCCCTTCCTTCTTTCGTGAAGTTTTCTTTGGCGTCAAGTTATCCATAAAATGCTGAATTCTGCATCATTTATACCTGAAAACTTGCTAATCATGTTCGTTAGCTAACTTACAGGAAAAAGGACTAAAAGTGCATGAAATATATAATTTGTCCTCAAAACTTAGCTAAAATATGGGTAAAATATAGCACTATAGGCGTGTAAATTCGCCTATCATCAACACCTCACACTTAAAGCTTTGTTCATCCTCGATCAAACTATCATGCCCATCTAAACATCGACTTAGGGTTTCATAGTAACAACACAAAATATTCATCAAGACAAGCACAACAATTATCAACAAAGAGTAGTTTTCTGATCATTAGTAGAAACAATTCAACCTCCAACATAGACTCGTGATAATGGTCAATTCGTATTCAAAAAGTTAAGGCACAAATAATCATACACAACTACCCAAAACTCATCAACCATGTGTGTCTCACAATATATTACCCATAATCACTCACAAGTATTGTATATTTCGAACATGGGCACAAAATTATCCTTGCTCTCACTCTCACAAAGAATTCATATGCTGCAACTGATGACCATAGGCTTTCCCTTAGTGTAATGCTCCACTAAATGTCAGAATGCTAAGCTTAGGATCAAATAGGTCTTTTACAGGTTGTAATGTAGGCTAAGGGACGGGTAGGACTATTTTGGCCAGAAATAGTGACTATGTTCCTAAGCGCTTTAATACATCACATTATGCCATTAATACCTTTCTTTCAAACAACCTTTCTACTTTCTTTTATTCTACCACCCCTTTTTCCACCTTTGTTTTTCAATTTTAAACATAACTAACTTTTCAGTTTTCCTTTCCCTTTTGTTTTCTTTTTCATAACACCTCTTATGAAAGCAATTCTTTTTCATAACAAATTCAAGCACCATTACATTCTAAAGCATCATACTCACCTAATTTCCTCTTATTTTGTCACATGACTTTACACTTTAAAGCACTTAGGAATTTGGATCAAATTATGGTCTTGAAAAAATGGATTAGGCTTACATATGAGGTTGTCAAAGAAAATAGGCTAAAGGCTCAAAGGGATTAACTAGGATAATTTCCATGGGTAGGTAAAAAGAAGGTAAACAAGTATAGGTTGTCAAAGAAATGCCTAAATCATCTCCTAGACTTTCACTCCTTATTTTCGCTTTACATACATACCAGGAAAGTTCTAGCATCAGCCACAAACACAGAATATACTATATCCTCACACACACAAGGCACATGGTTGACTTTATTGGGAGTAGTATAGACTCTTGTCCCAACAGTTGAAGGAATTAAACCATATAAATATCACATAGTGAGTCATAATTAGAGCCTAAACGTCTCAATAGTCATGATTTTAGCACAAACTCTTTTTATAATCTCATGCTGCCTATTAGAATAATTTCATGCGAAGTTAAGTAAAAAAATTTAACTACTATAAAAATTAACTACTAAAAAGAAAGACAAAACAAGAAAAAATGCAAATGCAGATAGAGAAGTATAGCATGCAATACCAGCACCCCACACTTAGACGGGACACACTCCCCTCAGTGGAAAATAAATACAAAGAACCTGGTTAGTCGAACTCCTCCTCTATGTCTGGGGTCATACCCCCTTCGTCGGAATCATCATTGGAGTCGTCGTCATCAGAATTCTCCTCCACGTTGGAGTCTGGCATTCGTCTATCGTCATCGTTCAGCACATCGTCATCAAGAGGTTTCTCAAAATATGTACCTACTCCACACATCGACTTCGCGTGCTCATTCATTGGATAGTCATAATCCAGCTATTGGAGCTCTGCAGCAGTTGGAACACGGCCACCGCTCATTATTGTAAACCGAGTCATGCCATAAAGATGGCAAAAAAAACTCTCATCTCGAGCATGCCTTTCTGAAGTGGTAAGGTTGACTTCATGCGTGGTTTTAGCATCTTTAACCTTCATGAGATCAACCTTATGTGGGTTGTGTGAGAGTTTATGATCAGCCGGTTCCTCTTCGATATCTTCCTTCCTTAGTATTGCAGTCAACAGATTGCCAAAACTGAAGTGGGACCTCTTGTGTAGCCTAGCTTTTCGCATTGTGGATCGAATAATTGCCCTAATGTTGATAGGGACATTCGTCATCAATGCGTATACCAAGCACACTCTATATCGTGTTATCTTTGTGTACTGATGCCCTGGAATGAGGCAAGAGTTGACTATACGCAACCATATCCTTGCTTCCCTATTCAAAGGAGCATATGGGAAGGTGTTGTGTCGACTGGTGTCTTTGTGTCTACTCCACCGTGCCATGGATCTTGTTCCACAGAGTGTGTGTCGAATGGATCTATATGGAGGTCTACTGTACAGCTCTTTGAATGGTGATGGATCAATAGCAGGCAAGCCAAGAAAGGAGTTGAAGAAATCTGCATTGAGTTGTAAAACTTGGCCCCGAATCTTGACCTCGCTTCCTGTGGTATTCGGTGACCAGTTGGCATAGAATTCTCTTGTTAAATCGAGATTGCATTCTCCCATGTCTCGGAAGATGAAATCAAGATGTAACGCCATGATCTTGGCCAACACGCGCAGTTCTTTCTTTACTAGGCTTTCCTTATTTATCAAGTCCACATGAACATATTTCTTCTCTTTGTTGTTCCTATACCATTCCTTTGATTCCTCCTCTAAAACCTATTTAATTCCAAACATGCGGCATGGTACTTGCATCGAGGAGGACTCTCCTTGCTCTTTGCATCCTCTTTTCTTGCCTTTTTGGGAAGTAGTCGCCTTATCTTTGCCTTGTCTTGCTTTGGGTGCCATTGTACCTGAGAGTAAAACAATGTTCATGTTAGCGCCATCTCCATGGATACAATCTATAAACAAGCAGTAGTGGCACCACCCCACACTTAGTTTGTTGGTACAGACTAGTGAAGTGAAAGTGGTCGATTACTCAGACTTCATCGGCATACGTTTTAGGTTCTATATTCCAACAATAAAATCAGTGCAGTCATACTTCTTGTATTCTTAGCAATACTTTCATGTTTGATATATCAAGACTACTACATAGGGATTGAATCAAGGTATAGCATCTAGAAATAATCACAACCTCCTATATTGGTAGTCAACCATAATTCTCATCTTGATGAACAAGTTATTCCAACATGTAAGTATTCAAGTGACAAGATTATGCAATTTTTATGATCATATCAATTCCGCAAAAGTATGACAGTGCATCAAAATCAAATACAAGTTGGGAACAAGTTAAGATCATCCTTACGTATACGTTCACTCACTTGGTTGTATCACAACAATTCAATCACATTCAAATCATCAATACTACTTCAAGATTTAACAATTCATAATAGGCATAGTAGTGTATTACTTACAGAATATAAATTAAGAACAAAGAAGTACTTACTTGATTGATGCCTTTGGATGATATTCTTGTGAAGAAAAAGAGTAAAAGGAAAATTTTTGAGAGGATTTGGAGGTTATAGGCGGCGCATAAGCTAGGTTTCCAATGTGTTTTTGGTTTAAGACTAAGTCTCATATTTATAGGAAAAGGTTGGGTCGGGTTTTGACCCATTTAAAATCGGATTTGGAGACAAGAAGTGACCATAGGCGGCGCCTTTAGCTTTGCCTATGCTTGGCATAGGCGACGCCTTTTGAAAATCATTGTCTAGCATAGGTGGCGCCTATGCCATGGCATTCCTAGGCATAGGCGGCGCCTTTCACTTTGCATATGAGATTCAGAGACAAAAGGCATTAGCGTAGGCGGCGCCTATGCTATGGCATACTTGGGCATGGGCGGTGCCTATGCTATGGCACACTAGATTTTGAGACCTTAGGCCATAGTATAGGCCTTGCCTTGTTCGTAGCCTAGTTTCACCTAGGCCTAGCCTTTTTTGTTGTCTATATTTTCATAAGCAATGCCTAATCCATAGCCTTTTGCTTCTTCATTCCTAACTTACCACCTTTAACATGGAATACGTCCAAATCAAAATTTGAAACCGGCCTCCTTGTTTTACACCTCTTTGCACCTACATTTACTCAAAAACAACAAAGACGATTAGAACGATGGGTTGCCTCCCATCAAGCGCCTTAGTTTTGGTCGTGGCACGACTCTTCTTTTTGGATTTTTATTTATCAAAAGCAAACAATTAGTAGAACGAAAGAAAGAAAAAAAATGAAAAACGATGGGTTGCCTCCCACCAAGCGCTTGATTTATTGTCGCGGCACGACATAGCTATCTCGATTACTTAGACTTCATCGAGATAGATGGTGGATCATTTTCTGAATGGATTCAGACGACAATGAGGCTTACTTGTAGGCATGCAATCTTCTTCGAGATGACCCTTGCGCATGCCTATCCCAGGACGGATACCAATTATATCATCAATAGACCAACCCATAGCTCTCTTGTACCTCTTCAGAGCAGAGATGAGAGCCTCTATGTACTATTCACTTAAATCATCCGCCACACTCACAGGAAGTGTGTCTCCACTTCCGAAGAACGCATACCTTAGATAATTGGGGATCTCTTTCGATTCAAGCACTGGGGGCTCTTCATTGGAATTCTTCACTGTTGGTGAGGGTCGATTCTTAAGATCAGGGTCCAGCTTCTTAGGTGCATGAGAATAGGATTTATTCCTATTAGAGAACAAATGGTTTCTTCATGTTCTTCAGCATCCTCACGCTCAACATTCATAAGCACAGCTGCCAATGGGTCAACAATAGGCTACTTCTCTACGGATAATTCTTTATCATCCTTATTATAAACATCATCTATAGAGAACACATTCATATTGCTGGGATGCTTCATGGCTTTGCACACATCAAAATGGACCACTTCGTCATTCAACCAAAATAAAAGCTCATTAGCTCTCATGTCAATAAGCACACTTCCTGTTACAAGGAAAGGACGTCCCAAGATTATGGGAACTTCAGAATCCACCTCACAATCCAGAATAATGAAGTCTGCAGGAAAGATGAATGAAGAAACCTTCACCAACACATCATTCAAGATACCCATAGGTCGTTTTACCGACCTATCATCCATCACGAGCCTCATATTGGTTGGTGTCGGATCACCTAACCCCAACTTCCTGTAGACGGATAGTGGCATCAAATTGATGCTTGCTCCCAAATCGCACAATGCCTTAGCAAAATTCATAGATCCAACCGTGCACGGAATAGTGAAAGCACCAGGGTCTGCCTTTTTCTGAACTAGTGATCGGGTAGCGATTGCGCTGCAGTGATGAACAGTATCCTTCAACTCATAGCTTGCTGATCGCTTCTTTGTCAAAAGATCCTTCATAAATTTTGCATACCCAGGCATTTGTTCTAGTGCCTCTACCAACGGAACATTAATGGTCAGCTGCTTTAACATATTCATGAATTTGCTGAACTTTGTATCATCCGCAATCTTCTTTAATCTTTGAGGAAAAGGTGGTGGTGGATAAGGAATTGTTTTCTCCACGACTTTCTTCTCCTCTTGCTTCCATTTTCAGCCTTTTCAAGCTGCAACATACTCGGTGTGACATCATGAACGTCGTAGGTAGCTTCTCCTTTTGCCTTATCATCGATGTCTGCTGCCTCGTCAACCACTTGCTTGCTTTTGGATGAAGTTTCCAAAACCTTACCACTTCGGGTAGTAATAGCCATGCATGATCCGTCATTCCTTGGATTTTGCACAGTGTCGCTAGGTAAGGTGCCAGCCTTTCTTTGATTGAGTGCTGCTGAAAGTTGGCTCAATTGCTGCTCTATTTGCTTGATTGAAGTGGAATGTGAGTCAACCAATTGCTTCATTGAGGACAAATCATTTATTACCTCTGTTACTCCTGCACTGGTTGCCTCCACTCCTTTCAATAGTTTAGCCATCATATCTTTTATATTTCCAGAACCAGATGCAGTGGCATCACGTCTTCCTGGGGGAATATACAGACCACTATTATCATTCTTGTTCTTCCAACTATCGTGGTCCTTGTTTTCAGATTTATCATAATAGCTTCGACCTTGGTTTCCTTGGGCATTGCCTCGAAAACCCCCCTGATTGTTCAAGTAGTTGGCTTCTTCTTCTGAATCAGATTTGTCTCTTCCTTTTAACGCAACAACTTTGACTTTTTCGATCTTCCCTGATAATAAATGCTTTGTAAGAAGATCCACTTGCGTTTTCATATACGCTATATCTTGATCACGTTCTTCTTCTCTTCTTCTTTGTTCAGCAGTCATGCCAATAGATAAAGTGGAGCTTGCTACCTCAGAATCCCTGGTATGCCAAGCTCTACTTTGCTTCGTCATCCAATCTAGCATATTGCTTTCCTGCCCAAAGGTGAGGTCCATAAATGATCCTCCAGACGCATTATCCACCACTGGTTTAGTTATTGAATTTAAGGCTCTGTATAGTATCTCCATTAGGTGGACATTGGTCATGTGATGGTTCGGGCACCTCATAAGCTTCGTCTTGAACCTCTCCCATATTTCATGAAGAGCTTCGGTTGGAAGCTGCCGAAAGTTGCTGATTTCATCTCTTAATTGTGCTCTTTTGGATGGCGGAAAGAATCTTTCTAGGAAAGCGTCTTTCAATTGCCTCCAATTAGTAATAGAATCAGGAGTCAGCCCATTCAACCATAGAGTTGTCTCTCCAGACAGAGACAATGGAAATAGACGTAATCGAATTGCATTCTGACCAACGCCTGGATTGTCAAACGACTTGCATGTAGAAATAAATTTGATGAGATGCATATTTGGATCATCGCCTGCTAGTCCACCAAATAATCCCTTGAGTTGCAAAAGCTGAATCATGGTGCTAGTGATATTGAACTTTGCTCCAGGTGCCAAGGGTGGCAGAATAATGGCTCCTGTGGCACCAGCTTCATCCAAATCATCATCATCATCATCAAAAGGAATCTGCACAGCTCGGCGATCAGGCCTGAATCGCGCTTGACGATCTTACCTCTGCATGGGTGCCGCCACCTCAGTAGTATGCCGTGGGTTTAGCAGCTCCTCATCGCCCAGGTCCTCATCATCAGGATTTGTTGCACGGCCTGGGTTATCAATATTCTGTCGATGCACTTAAGCAGCTATCCTTTCAATTTCACGTTGTGCATCCATTGATGCACTGAACAAACCTGAATATAACAAAAACAACAACTAAAAGTAAAAGTACGAGAATCTTTGATCAAAGGGTCTAGTAATTATCACAAACTTAATTGACACTCGTATTCCCCGGCAACGGCGCCAATTTTTGATAACGCTCAATCTACAGATCTTGTAAGAGTGTAAAACGGTCGTTGTCAAATATATAACCCAACTGGGTTGGGTATCGATCCCACAGGGAATAGCCGGTCAATTAGTAAGCAAAGATTAGTAGACTTTTGGTGCAAGTCTCGTGAAAGGGGGGATTTTAATGTGCAAATAATGTAATCAAAATAGTAAAGTAAAAACAGAAAATAGCAAAGTAAAAAGAAAGAATGTTTAGTAAGATGTAAAACAATGAGAATTGAGAAGTTGGGGTTATGTCCACCTTATGAGTTGTATGTCTCTATTGGCTATGAGTTGTGCGGAATTCAGACAGGTATGTGCTTATAGAGAATTGTATTCGATGGTAAATCCAAGCGTCTTTTGACCTAAACAAGGACTATTTCACTTTAACTCTTTCGAGCTTAAAGCGTATCTAACGGTACAAATTCTCCAAGAGGTTAATCCAGTTACGACACTAACTTTTTAATAGGGGATGGGACCCTATTACCTTGACATTATCTCTTTTCCAGACATATAACTTTTCTTTCGAACAAGTTAATGCTATACTGGCGTTATTCTATGCGTCTGCAGCCACAAAGAATTTAGATTAAGATGAAGAGAATAATGATATAAGCAGCATACGTGTCAAGAATTCACAAACTCATAGCCTTAGATAGTATCTCATAAGGCTTCCATAACCCCAACAGAGAGGTTTAGCTATTCATGAGTGCGATGGAAATCACAATAGACATTATCATTATACCACAATAAAAGATCTCACGTGTAGTATGGTGTGGTATGGATTTAGGCGTGAATTCCTTGCAAAATAGCGATTCTCTTGTTGTAAAATTAAAAGTCGAATAGATGAAAAATAATGTCAACAATGAATTAATAAAGAGAATTGTTTTGATGGATGGATGGATGGTGGATGGATGGGAATTGATAGAATAGGTGGATGAATGGGTGAATTGTGTAGAATTAATTAAAATCTCTAGCAAAATAGGGTATTTATAACACCCATATCCTATTCCTACTAAGCTACTGCATTACTTAACCCAATCCTACTAGGTTAATGTATCATTATCCTAATCCTACTAAGTTACTGCTAGTCCCCAAAGTCTTCAGAATTGTTGTTTTTGCCCGGGACAGATTTTCCATGCGCCACTTTTGGTCCTTGGCCTGTAAGATTCCCCTTCCTTCTTTTGTGAAGTTTTCTTTGGCGTCAAGTTATCCATAAAATACTGAATTCTACATCATTTATACCTGAAAACTTGCTAATCATGTTCGTTAGCTCACTTACAGGAAAAAGGACTAAAAGTGCATGAAATATATAATTTGTCCTCAAAACTTAGCTAAAATATGGGTAAAATATAGCACTATAGGAGTGTAAATTCTCCTATCATTAAGGGTTGATCTCATACAGGTACTTGCCAGTTGAGGGTAACCCTTAGTATTTCGAAACAACACTTTAGTGGATCCACACAACCAGTATTAGTACCCATGGCATGGTACTGACATCCTTCCAACTGGTCCAAGGTTGGACCCAAATTTTCTCATTGGGGTATATCGGTTAGATCATAGCTTCCACAGTCTCAGTCCAATAATCAGCTCAGTAATTTAGTTTAAGTTTTTCTTGACCATAGCTACAGATATCAGTTATTCATGTATCAGTACTCAGTATTTTAGTTTACAGATTATATACAGAACATGTTCTATGCTTGGTCATGCATTCTCAGTATTTATAGATTCCATGCATTCTATTCAGCACTTTATGCTATTTATTCAGTCAGTTATTTCTCCTATACATGAAACCATGCCTATCAGCCTACCTCATTTAGTATACCAGTACATTCAAAGTACTGATTACTTATTTCTTGCGCTATGATGGATCATATCATAGGTTCAGACGCTCAGTTCCCGAATCGTGCATAGACTCTCCAGATTTATCAGTCATGGTAGTGGTGAGTCCTTATATTTTGAGGACATGGATTATTTATCTCAGCTATTTCATTAGTTTTTAGAATTTTTTTACCATTCAGTCGGAGTTAGTTGGAGGTTTGTTCCATCAACTACATAGTTAGTCAGTAGAGGTTTTTCAAACTAGTACAGACAGTTAGTCTGTCTTAAGTTTTCAGTTGTCATTGTCAGAAGTGATATCATTATTCTCAGATTTTTTTTACAGACTTAATCAGAACTATGATTTAAAATCTTATGGCATTCCTCAATTAAATTTTGAACATGATCTATTATTATCAATTTTATTCACTGCTCACAGTAGGTACCAACTCATGGATTAGCTTATAGTCCTTCGAGACTGTAAGAACTGTGCGGTACCAGGGTATATACTCGGGCATTACAAAAATATAAGCTTAACAAAAAATTATATTGCAATAAACATAAGAGAAAACAAAATGACAACAAATCAAGACAACCAGTAAAGGTATTGATTAAGACCTAGGGACTCAGCTCTAAGTCAAGATCCTTTTCCTGATAAACATTAGTACTCTCAGTTGATAGATGAATTGATCCAAGAGGCCTAGTAGCTAATGGTGCAATTTGATTGAATGGAACTTCATTTGGACTCTATTGATTAAGATGACTGAAAAATTCTTGAATAAGTTAAGGACTAAAAATTAAAGGTTCAAGCACAGTTCCAGGTGCAAGTATAGATATAGATGTAAGTATGGGTCCGACAACATGAGGCACCTGCATCATGGCTTATTGCGTTTGGTCAAAATTTTTTTGCAAAAGGCCAGGAAGTCTGAGTCACTTGCACAATTGATTTTCTTACATGAGGATGATAAAAGTGCCTCCATCTACCTAATACACAGTAAAGTGCGTGGAGGCCAGTGGATTGTCTCAAAAATATTTCATGGGGCTCACCTTTCATCAAAGTTTCTTATGATAGGTACTTGTACGTGTTCCCAGCTAGCCCTTAGTTCAAAGTGAACTCCATTTGACAAGTCCTGCATCGATAACAAACAATTTCCATAGGCTTAGTTGTGATTTCTTGGTGATCCATTCCACCTGTTGGTGGTTGTTGTATATTTTGAAAAGAATTTTCTTTTTTGAGAATGTGAGAAATAAATTAGTGAGGGATTGAAGAAATATTCATCAAATTATATAGGATCAGATTTTTAACAAAATAGCAACATTGGTTACACAGATAAGGCAACAAGTTAAATGTATTGATTATGATTAAGGGGTAATTATGAAATTTTTTAAAAGACAACTCATTACTGACCTGTTTTAGATTTTGTAAATCTCAAATGCAATATTTTTTTCACTTCCTCTTCTTTTATTCACTTTTTCTTATTACACTCTAACTGAATTTTAAAATCTCAAATTAAACTTCCTACGTTTGTAAAATTAATGATTATTATTTTTATTTTTCTAAACGACTTTGACTAGTTTTAGATTATTTTTATTGTAACAAAGGAAAATAACATTAAATTTTATCTTATACTTATACTTAAAGATCAATATGAATTAAAATGGAAGTATAGATCAAACAATACTAGATAAGCGCATTTAATTGAACATGACCAAATGCACTCAAAATAATTAACCTTAGGATCTTCGAAAGAATAAAACAACAAAAAAATGATACATACTTATTTAAAATGAAAGAAGAGACACGTGATATATTATATTCATATAAGTGACCCAATTCTAAAAGAAAAAGTAAACAATAACACGACAAATGTGAGATATGACCGTTGGGCTCAATTCTAGAAAAAGAAATACGATAAATGTGGAACATAAAACTCCAATTTTATTTTTAAAGATGCACCCATTTAATAATGTATGACAGGACTTTTTATGCTTTCCTACACATATATTTAAGTAAGTTTTTAAAAAATATAAAATTATTATGCATGGTCTAGGGAGAATACCATTTGAGTTCACATTAACCCATGCTCCAACATATAGAGACATTTCTGCTGTCAACTTACCAAATATCCAGAGAATATCCTTTCTACTAATATTGTTTAAAGTTAATTTTTGTATTATATTCATGACGTGCTGAAATAGTTTGTATTCTGATTAGCTCAGATCAATGATGGTTTCAGGTGTTGGCCATGCATAGGATCTCGACTTTGGGGGGTGACATATATGGAAGCATTTAAAACAAGAAAACTTAATATAAGTAAATCACTTCATTAACTGATATAAGAAGACATAAGTTGGCCTAAAGACATGTAAAGTAGAATTAAAAGTAATATATGTCTGATAACTAACAAGGATCCAGCATACCTTAACAAAAGAATTAGACCAAAATAACTAGACTAAGCCTTCTGAAAAGATAGAGGGATCACTTGTAGCTAAATTGGGAAAACTTAGAGATGCACTGGGAAATGTGCATGCATACTTAAATCTACATCATGAAGCAATGCAGTTCTAAAGATGTCAACACATGAAATTTATGGTATGTAAAATTTCTAGGAGATCACACAACAAGATACATACTAGAAACTGAAGCAATAAACTTTAATCCATGTCCATAACTCAGTGTATTAGTAGTACTCCAAAGATTCAATCAATTAACAAAAAGTCATGTAGTTGTTTCACCTCGTTAATAATTTTCTTTGGTTCTTAGTAACTATTTCATGAAATTATTAATTTATTTTAAACGAGTCAATTGTTCCAAATTTATTTATCTTCTTTTTCTTCCCTTTTTGTCACTTTTCTCTTGGCCTCAATAATCAAATTTCTTGTGCATTCTAAGTCATTCTCTGTCTACTTTTCTTGTGTATTGAGATTAGAGTGTTGGCTATTTATGATGATGGTATATCAATTGTTTGAATTTATGGCTATGGATAGTTAAATGATCATCATAATCTATTACTTACTTTATTTCTCATTTTATAGTGATAACACTGAGCCTGGCCTGTATAATTCACATAAATTAGAGAATCTACTTTTTTCATTGTTACAATGTCTAATTTTATCACAAATAATACTTTTTTTATTTTTTATATTATATGTTTTTATTGAAATGAGATTTAATGCATTTGCTATAGTAAAGACATAACAAATATGTAAAACATAAACTTAAACTAAAGATAACTATTTAAATAAATATAAGATAGAAGAAAACCACAACAAAACAAAACAACCAATAAAAAAATTGATTAAGACCTAGAGTGTAAGCTCTAAGTCAAGATCTTTCCCCTGATTTTTAACATTGGTTCTTCTCTCAACTGATGGATAAATTGATCCAAGAGGAATAGTAGCTAAGGGTGCAATTTAATTAAATGAAATTTCATTCAGATTCTGTAGATTAAGTTGTCCGACAAATGCTTGAATAAGCCAAGGACTAAAAATTGAAGGTGCAGGCACAGATGTAAGTGTGGATATAGGTGTTGGTACAATAACATGAGGCACCTATACGATGGCTTATTGCATCCAGCCAAATTTTTTTTTTTGAAGGATAGGATGTCTTCGAGGCATTTGCATCACTAATTTTCATGGATGAGGATGACAAAAGTGTCTTTTTCCAGGTAAAGCTTTTGGGGTTGATTTACGTCTGCCCAATTAATGGAAAAGGGCATGGAAGTCAGTAGATGGCCCCAAAAACCTTTCATAAGGCTCAAGTTTCATCAAAGTTTCTTGTGATAGGTGCCTGTGCGTATGACCAGCTAGACCTTGGCTCGAAGTGAACACCATTTGACAAGTCCTACATCGACACTATTTCTGCAAGCTTAGTTGTGATGTTTCGGTGAGCTATTCCACTTATTGGTGGTTGTTGTATATTTTTCAATGGATTTTTTTCAAAAAATTTGAGAAATGAATTAGCGAGGAATTGAAGATATGTTCATCAAAATATTTGAAGATATGTTCATCAAAATATTTATGATCATACTTTTAACAAAATGGTAAAATTGCTTACACATATATGACAACAAGTTAATTGTATTGATTATGGTTAAGGAGTAATTATGAAATTTTTTAAAAGACAACTTATTTATGACTTGTTTTAGATCTTGTAAATCTCAAATGCAATATTTTTTCTACTTCCTCTTCTTTTATTCACTTTTTTCTTATTATACTATAACAAAATTTCAGAATCTCAAATAAGATTTCTTATTTTTTTTAAAATTAATTATTATTAGTTTTAATTCTCTAAACAACTTTGACCAGTTTTAGATTATTATTATTTTTGTAACAAAGGAAAATGACATTGAATTTTATCTTATACTTATCCTTAAGGATAAACATGAATTCAAATGAAATTATTGAGCAAACAATGCTAGATAAGCACATTTAATTTGGACTTGAACAAATGCACTCAAAATAATTAACCTTAGGAGTTTTGAAAGAATAAAAAAACAAAAAATAGTACATACTTAGTTAAAATGCAAAAAGAGACACGATATATGTTAAATTCTATAAGTGGCCTAATTCTATACAAAAGAAAGTGAAAAATAACATGACAAATGTGAGATATGACCATTAAGCTCAATTCTAGAAAAAAAAAAATAAGATAAATATGGGACATGAAACTCTGATTTTAAATTTAAAGATGCACCCAATAATAATGTCTGTCAGGATTATTTAAACTTGCCTACACTCATATATTTAAGTATTTTTTTTTGGAATATAACGTTACTATAAATGGTCTAGGGAGAAGACCATTTGAATTCACGTTAACCCATACTCCAACATGTAGAATCATCTCTGACGCTAACTTATCAAATATTTGAAAAATGTCTTTCCTACTAATATTGTTTAAAGTTACTTTTAGTATTATATTCATGACAGGATAAAATAAATTGTATTGCGATTAGCTCGGGTCAATGATGGTCTTAAGTGTCGGCTATGCCTAGGATCTTGACTTAGGCGTCACATATGTGGAAGCATTTAAAACGAAAAAAATTAATATGCGAAAATCACTTCATTAACTGATAAGGGAAGACATATGTTGGCCCAAAGATATTTAAAGTAAAATTGAAAGTAACATATGTCTAACAACTAGCAACTGTCTACGAAGCCTCTAGATAGATTAATCAATGTCTATTGGTACAAGGATCCATCATACCTTAAGAAAAGAACTAGACCAACATAACTAGACTAAGCCTTTTGAAAATATAGAGGGCTCACTAGTAGATGAATTAGGGAAACTTAGAGATGCACTGGGTAACGTGCATTTATACCTAAATCTACATCATGAAGCATGTTAATTATTTGACTCTTGAAATTATTAAATATTTAATCAATTAACAGCAAGTCATGTAGTTGTTACGCTTTGTTAGAGACTTTCTTTGGTTCTTCATAGCTATTTCATGAAATTATTAATTTATTTTAAATTTGTTATTATTCTAAATTTTTGTATCTTCTTTTTTCTTCCTTTTTATGTTGGTTTTTTCTATGTCTCAATAATCATATTTCTTGTGCATTCTAATTTATTCTCTGTCTACTCTTCTTGTGTACTGAGATTATAGTGTTGACTATTTATGGTGATGGAATATCAATTATTTTACTTTTTTTATATGGACAATTAAGAGATCATCATAATCTATTACTTACTTTATTTCTCATTTTCTAGTGATAACATTGATCCCAGCCTGTATAATTCACAAAATTTACAGAATTAACTTTTGTCATTATTACTATGTCTAATTTTTTCCAAAACAATACTTATTTTTTTTTTTTATAATATATGCTTCATTGAAATGATTTAATTCATTTGTTGTAGTAAAGACATAACATAGATTTAAAACATAAACTTAAACAAAATACAAATATTGCAATAAACATAAGACAGAAGAAAACGACAACAAAACAAGACAGCCGATAAAAATATTGATTAAGACCTAAAGCCTAAGCTCCAAGTCAAGATCCTTCTCCTGACTGTTAACATTGGTGCTCTCAATTGATGGAGGAATTGATCCAAAAGGCGCAGTAGCTAATGGTGCAATTCGATTGAATGAGATTTCCTTTGGACCAACAAATGCTTGAATAAGCTGAGGACTAAAAATTGAAGGTGCAGGCACGGATGCAGGTGCAGGTATAGGTGTAGATGTTGGTGCACGTCCAACAACATAAGGCACCTGCACCATGTCTTGTTGTGTCTGGTCAAAAAAGTTCTGTGGAAGGTTAGAAAGGTTCTGAGGCACTTGCACTACTGGTTTTCTTGGACGAGGACGATAAAAGCGTCCCTGCCCAGGTAGAATTGTTGGGGTTGATTTACGTGTACCCAATTCACGGTAAAGGGCAGGGAGGTTAGTGGATGGCCACAAAAACCTTTCATGGGTCTCACCTTTCATCAAAGTTCCTTGTGATAGGTGCTTGCGTGTGTGCCCAGCTAGCCCTTGGCTCGAAGTGAACACCATTTGGCAAGTCCTGCATCTATAACACACAATTTCCGTAGGCTTAGTTGTGATGTCTTGGTGAGCCATTCCACTTGTTGGTGGTTGTTGCATATTTTCTAAAGGATTTTCCTTTTTAGAGAATTTGGGAAATGAATTATCAAGAAATTTATAGAAATATTCATCAAATTATATAGGATCAAATTTTTAACAAAATGGTAACATTTATTACACAGATAAGGCAACAACTTAAGTGTATTAATTATGATTAAGGGGTAATTATAAAATTTTTCAAAAGACTAATCATTTCTGACCTATTTTAGATTTTGTAAATCTCAAATGCAACATTTTTCTCGCTTCCTCTTCTTTTATTTACATTTTCTTACTATACTAATAAAATTCTAGAATCTCAAATTAAATTTCTTACGTTCCAAATATTAATTATTATTATTTTTCATTTTCTTAACAACTTTGACTAGTTTTAGATTATTATTAATTTTGTAACAAAGGAAAATAACATTAAATTTTATCTTATACTGATCCTTATAGATCAACATGAATTCAAATGGAAGTATAGAATAAATAATTCTAGATAAGCACATTTTATTTAGACAAGACCGAATGCACTCAAAATAATTAACCTTAGGAACTTCAAAAGAATAAAACAACAAAAGAATGAAACATACTTATTTAAAATGCAAGAAGAGACACGAGATATGTTATATTCATATAAGGGACCCAATTCTAAATAAAAGAAAGTAAAAAATAACACGATAAATGTGAGATATGATTCTTGGGATCAATTCTAGAAAAATAAATAAGATAAACGTGGGACATGAAACTTAGATATGATTTTTAAAGATACACCCAATAAATAATGTACGCCAGGACTTTTCAAGCTTACGTACAGATATATATTTAAGTAATTTTAAAAAATATATAACATTATTATGCATGGTCTAGGGAGAAGACCATTTTAGTTCTCGTTAACCCATGCTCAAACATGTAGAAACATTTTTACCACCAACTTACCTAATATCTGAAGAATATCCTTCTTACTAATATCGTTAAAGTTAACTTTAGTATTGTATTAATGACGTGCTGAAATAGTTTGTATTGTGATTAGCTCGGGTCAATGATCGTATCATGTGATGGCCATTCATAGACCTCGAATTGGGGGGTGACATATGTGGAAGCATTTAAAACATGAAAACTTAATATAAGAAAATCACTTCATTAACTGATATGAGAAGACATAAGTTGACCCAAAGACATATAAAGTAAATTGAAAGTAACATATGTCTGACAACTAATAAATGTCTACAAGGCCTCTAAATAGATGAATCAATATGTAGTGGGACAAGGATCCAACATACCTTAGCAAAAGAATTAGACCAACATAACTAGACTACTGTAATACCTTGAGAATCCGAACCAATGTTAGAATCATGCTTTAAGCCCAGGAGAAATAAATTACTATGATTTGTTAGTTTTATGATCAAGTTTGATATGTATTAAGGCCTCAAACATATTCTAGATATTAGATGAATCAAAATATCCCTTACCGATTGAGTTCTTGAGAAGGATGTTGCTACAATCAACTTCAAACAAGAATATCTTTTATTTTCCTATGAATTTTTGAGCTCATGACCCACCAAAAGATAAATAATTGAATTATCTTTTCAACAATATAAATTTTGCCTAAATTCAATAACTGAGTAAAAAGTTATAGCATTTTTCGTGTGAGGTAGTGGGCTGCCGTGATTACACCGCTCAGCGGTGCAATAGCGGTGAAGCCAATACCGCTTAGTGGTAAACCTTCAAATCAGAGTCGTCCTAAGGTAGTAAGTCACTGCTATTATATCGTTCAGTGGTGCTATAGCAGTGGGACCAATACCGCTCAACGATAAGCCTCAAAATTTAGATTTTTAATGCCCAAGGACCGTTTGGTCTTTTTTCATAGCTCCAAATCCATCCAAACATGGGATTTAAGTTCTAATAGAGCCTTATTTTCTCATTATTTTATCAAATACTCAAATTAAAGTAGCCCTCTTTTGAGAACAAAAATCCTAGACTTCATAATTCAAGAACAAATCGCAAGAATTCACCGTTAACTCTCATGAATTTATCAACCCAGGTATGTTAAATGTTCATCGATGGTTCCTTCCACCCATGGAGTCCAAGAATCTAATTTCAAATTTAAAGTTATGATTTTTTACAAGTTATTGTGATTTTAAATTGTGATTTTAACTATGAACTCCCATGAATTTTAATTCTATGCCATGTTTACTTGAAATTATTGTTGTTACCAAACCCCACATGTTTTGATATTGTTATTCACTGATTTAAATCATAATTAGTATTTTTGAGGTTGAATTCATGCTATTAATACAATATTTAAAATATTCCCATGCTTAGGTTGAATTATGTATATCAAGTGTTTGATGAAATGCCTACAAGAATGGATTTTGAATAAATGTTTCTATGTTATGTCCGAAAAGTTTAGTATTATTTTAATATTATTGCTATTGAGTCCTGGGAATTATGAATACCCAAAAACTTAGTTGTTTAATTAATCTCAGTATCTTCAAAATAGTTTCAGAATATGTTATCAGTATTATCAGTTCAGCTAGTCATCATAATCAGTTAAACTTAGATTAGTACAGAATTCAGCATCCTTTAATTAGGAGTAGGATTTAGCACCGACCGAATACAGAGATGACGACTTCCCCATTAGTTAGGTAGAGTCATTAATAATAGTCCCTATGTTCCAAAACTGTGTAGTCAGCGTAGAATGAGGAGTCACCCATCAGATCAGGCTTGACTACCTCCTAGGGGTCACCCATTAAATTAGTCTTGACTCCGCCCAGGGATCACCCATCAGTTTAGGCTTGATACCCCGGTTCTTCAATAGCTTAGCTGATCCACATAGCCATTGTTAGTACCCATGGCACAGTATTAACACCCTTTCAACTAAGGTTATAAGTTGAACCCCAATTAGTTCAGAGTAGGGCATGCCGGTTAAATAACACCTCCCATAGTCTCAGTCCAATAATCTGCTTAGTAATTCAGCTTTAGTGTTGTTTGACCATAGCATGCAAATATCAGATATTCAGTCATCAAATTTTAGTAACTCAACTTACAGATTATATTTAGAATATATTTAATGCTTGGTTATTTACACTTAGTATTTGCAGATTTTATGCATACTTAGTATTTACAGATTTCACGTAGACTCAGTATTTATAGATTCTATGTATTTCTATTCAGTACTTCTTTCTATTAGTTAATTATTATTCATGTACTTGAAACTATGCATATAAGCCTACCTTATTTAGTATATCATCCTACCTCATTTAGCATACCAATACATTCAAAGTATTGATCGCATACTATTTTCTTGCACTATCATATATCATATCATAGGTTTGGATGTTCAGTTCCCAAATCACGCATAGACTTTCTAGATTATCATCCATAGCAGTGGTGAGTCCTTATATTTTTTGAGGACAGGCTATATTTATTTTCATGCTTTTAGTTCAGTAGTAAGATGGAGTTAGTTGGGGCCTGTCCTATCAACCCTTACGCAATTTGTAGAGGCTTTTTAGACTAGTATAGATAGTTAGTCAGTTTTTTTTAGATTTCAGTTGTCATTATCAATATCATTAGTTTTTTCTTACAGACTTATCAGATTTATGACTTAAAACCTCATGGCATTCCTCAATTTATTTCCACATATGATCTTTTCTTTTCAGTTTTACTTAGTGCTCACAGCAGGTACCAACTCATGGGTTAGCTTATGATCTCTCATGACTGTAAGCACCGTGTGGCACCCAGGGAGTACTTTAGAAGCATTACAAACTTGGTATCAGAGCTTAAGATTTTAAAGTATCCTAGGAAGTCTAAAAGTCACATCAAGTAGAGTCTTGTACATGGGTGTGTAGCACACCACACTTATCGACAGAAGGCTATAAGATATTTTAGCAAAATTTTCCTTTTTTTAGTATTCATGTCATGTGAAAGAACATAAGCTCTGTTAAACTCTATGTCTAACCAGCCAGCACCTCCGCCCGTTCAGGAAGATCCCTTAAATGAGCATGTCTCTCATGCAGAGTTAAGAGCTACATTAACCACTTTAGCTCACCCCATAGCAGCCCAAAATAAGTGGCTAGTTGTTGTTCTGGCCAACCTAGTGGCCAATACTTCCATAGCCAGGATTCGGGACTTTACTCGAATGAATTCTCCTATGTTTTTAGGATCCAAATTTGAAGAGGATCCATAAGAATTCCTAGAAATGGTCTAGAAAGTAACAAACATTATGGGGGTGACTTTTATTGAGAGTGTTGAATTGGTTGTTTACCAGTTGTAGGATATAGCTCACACCTAGTTTAAGGAGTAGAAAGGGGATAGAGGCATAGATGTAGAGCCAATAGAATGGGAGGAGTTTTTGACAACTTTGTTAGATAGATTTTTCCTAATAGAGTTGAGGGAAGCCAAAGTATTAGAATTTTTATTAATCTAAAGTAGGGCAATATGAGTGTGAATGAGTATTCCCTTAAGTTTACTTAGTTATCTAGGTATGCTCCTCATGTGGTAGCTAATAACAGGTCTAGGATGAACAAGGTTGTGTCTGCGGTATTTGATAGTCAGGTTAAAGAGTGTAGGATTGTGATGTTAATTAAGGATATGGACATATCTAGGCTTATGATCCATGTTCAATAGATTGAGGAGTAGAAGCTTATGGAGAAAGAGAGAGAGAATAAGAAAGACAGAACACGTAGTTTTAATTTTTCTCAATCCAAGTTAGCGGGTGGTAACCTTTCATAGTTTAGCCAGAAGTTTTCGGCCCCAGTTCTATCTTCATCTGGTGCACCAGTACCAAAGTTTAGGAATAAAAGTTGGTATAGGGTGCCAGGCTCCAAAACCCAGGGTAGTATAAGTAGTGGTCATACCCATCCACTTTGCAGAGAATATGGTAAGAATCACCTAGGTATGTGTAGAGCTGGCAGTGATGTATGTTTTGGATGTGGTAAGCCAGGCCACAAAATGCAGGAATGTAGAGTCATTGCTCAAAGGGGAAGAGATTTGCGCCAATAGGGTCAGCCCAACCATCCTCCAATCCCATTCAATCACCCGACTCAGAAGGGTGCCACTTCTAGTGCAACCAGTGGCCAACGTCAAAATAGGCTATATGCACTTTAATCCCAACATGATCAGAAAAGTTCTCCTAATTCAGTTACAAGTATATTACAGGTCTTTCATATTCTTATGTATGTTTTACCAGACCATGAAACTTTACTTTCTCTTGTACCTTCCCCCTCCCCGTATAGTTGTCAACTTTGGTGTCAGACCTAAAATATTAGCAAAGCGCTTCTCAGTGTCTACATCAGTAGGTAAATCTATCCTAGCCAGATGGGTGTACAAAAACTTTCTGATTTTAGCATCCCAGAAAATCACTTCAGTTGATTTCAAAAATAGAGCCATTCGATTTTAGTTTCTAAATAAATAGGTCATTGAATCGAGGGGTAGTACCTCAGTGATTAGGCGTTAGACGCGTCTTTAGATTCTTTCTCAAAATCCTATGATAGTATATGATCTAGAATTAGAGGAGTGAAACCAAGAGTTTAGCAATAGTAGTAGAGTTGGGATAGTGTTATATAAATTTGGGAAGATTATGTTTCATAGGGTTAGTTTTATAAAAGGTGAATCAGTAGACTTGAAGCAGTGTATGCAATAATTTAGGTTTGTTCATTCAAAATATTGTTTTGGATATGATCGTTGTAGGCTATGATGAAAGTAGTATAGTTATTAAAGATTTGGGGATATTCATGTTATGTTTTACAAACTAAGTTTGAATCTTTAAAGGTTGAGCTAATGTAAAGAAGAGTTGAAAACTCTAAGTTATTAAATTTTAAGTTGTTATATGATGATTGTTAGGGCTATAGGCTATAGAATGCTAAGAGATGTATCTTAGGAGAAAGTACTGGCAATAAGTTTTACGTTATTGGGCATAGTCCTTTAGGGCGAGTTTATCATTTCTGGGTAATATTACCCCAGATTATAGAGTAAAGTGGTGGCAGTTCAGTTTAGAGTTTCTTAAGTAGTTCACAAACTTAGAATGATGGCTTTAATATAAGAGGGAGATGATAGAGTAAGTAACCAATTCATGCTCTCAGATCCTAATAGTGATGCCAGTATTTGTAGAAAAGCAGTAGGAGAGGATGTGCACAACCCATTCTTATCTCAGTGTAAGGTTTCTCAGTCATCACGATATCTACTCATGACTTACATGTCGGTTTCATAATCATAGTTCATGATCATGCTTATCATAAAGAATTATATATCATCCAGTTCCTAATATAAGCAGTTCTAGTTCACCCAGCAGTTCAAATCATATTCCATGAACTTAGAAACTTAAACTCAGGTCATGCAGCTTATGACTCACGTATTTATGCTTTAGAGTATGTTCAATTCCAGTACTCATGCTACACTCTAAGTGATCAGTGAAACTCAGATTCATGCCATGCATTTCCTCAGTTCAAACCACTTTGATAAGTTGATTTCATTAACCCTCTATTCCTTATACTTCAGTTTTGCACTCCAGATGTTCAGTTACGATTCAATCTATAAGTGTTTTGCATATCATCTTAGTCTTTCCCTAGTATATCGGCCAAGTCAGTATTATTCGGGGGACAACTATCCCAAATGGGAGATGTATTATAATGCCCGATATTTTATGTCCTAAAACCGTCCATCTTAGATTCATGCAATAAGACCCAGCTTGAAGTAATGGGTACACATAAGTTGACTCTCTCATTTCTATGTCAGCCTTATAACCATTCTCATGTCATTCATATATTCACGAAATTAGTTCAGTCATGTGTCATGTTTCATACCAAGTCATGTACTCATATTTTCATCATGTATATTCAGCATGTAACCTCGATTCCTCAGTGTTCTCAGCTTAACCAACCTCATTAGAGGACGAATATTCTCCAGGAGAAGATATTCTAATACCCCGAGAATCCCAACCAATATTAGAACCATGATTCAAGACCATGAGAAATAAATTATTGTGCTTTGTTGGTTTTATGATTGAGTTTGATGTGTATTAAAGCCTCAAACACGTCCTAGCTAATAGATAAATCAAAATATCCCTTACCGATTGAGTTCTTGAGAAGGATACTGCTATAGTCAACTACAAACGAGAATATATTTTGTTTACTAAGAATTTTTTAGATCATGGCCCACCAACAAATATATAATTGAATTATCTTTCCAACTATACCAATTTTGCCTAAATTTTATAACTGAGTGAAAAATTATACCATTTTTCATATGAGGTAGTGGGTTGCTGTGATTACACCGCTCGACAGTGCAATAGCGGTGAATCCAATAACTCTCAGTGGAAAACCTTCAAATTAAAGTCATCCTAAGGTAGTAGATCACCTCTATTAGCCTACTCAGCGGTGCTATAGCGGTGGGACCAATACCGCTCAACGGGAAGCCTCAAAATCGGGATTTTTAATGCCCAGGGACCGTTTGATATTTTTCCATAGCTCTAAATCCATCCAAACACGGGATTTAAGTCCCAATAGAACCTTATTTCCTCATTATTTCATCAATTACTCAAATTAAAGTAGCGCTCTTTCAAGAACAAAAACCCTAACCTCCATAATTCAAGAACAAATAGCAAGAATTCACAGTCAAGTCTCACGAATTCATCAACCCAGGTATGTTAAATGTTCATTCATGGGTTCCATCTACCCATGGAGTCCAAGAATATAATTTCAAATTCAAAGTTGTGATTTTTACAACTTATTGTGATTTTAACCATGAACTCCCCTGAATTGTAATTTTATGCCATGTTTACACGAAATTGTTGTTGTTATCAAACTCCACATGTTTCGATGTTGTTATTCACTGATTTAAATCAGAATTAGTGTAGTTGAGGTTGAATTCATGCTATTATTACAATCTTTAAACTATTCCCATGCTTAGCTTGAATTATGCATATCAAGTGTTTGATGAAATGCCTACAAGAATAGATTTTGAATAAATATTTCTATGTTATATCACCAAAGCTTAGTACTATTTTACTATTATGGCTATCGAGTGCTGGGGGTTGTGAATATCCGAAAACTTAGCTGTTTAATTTGTTTTAGTATCTTCACAATAGTCTTAGAATATATTATGAGCATTATCAGTTTAGCCAGTTATCATAATCAGTTAAACTTAGATCAGTTTAGATTTCAGTGTCCTTTTGTTGGGAGTAGGATTTAGGACTGAGCGAATGCAGAAATGAAGGCTTTCCTATTAGTTAGACAGAGTCATTAGTAGCAGTCCCTATGTTCTAGAACTACGTAGCCAGTGAAGGATGAGGAGTCACCCATCAGATCAGGCTTTACTACCTCCTAGGGGTCACCCTTCAGATTAGGCTTGACTCCGCCCAGGGATCACCCATTAGTTTAGGCTTGATACCCTAGTTTTTCAGTAGCTTAGTGGATCCACATACTTATTTTTAGTACCCATCGCATGGTATTAACATCCTTTCAATTGGGGTTATAGGTTGAACCCCAATCAGTTCAGAGCATGGCATGTCGGTTAGAGGATACCTCCCACAGTCTCAGTCCAGTAATCAGCTAAGTAATTTAGCTTCAGTGTTGTTTGACTATAGCATACAGATATCATATATTCATTCATCAGATTTTATTAACTCATCTTACAGAATATATTTATAACATGTTTTATGTTTGGTCATGCACACTCAGTATTTATAGATTTCATGCACACTCAGTATATACAAATTTTATTCATACTCAGTATTTACAGATTTCATGCACACTCAATACATATAGATTTCCTGCATTTCTATTTAGTACTTCTTGCTATTCAGTCAGTTATTATTCATGCACATGAAACCATGCATAACAACCTACCTCATTTAGTATACCAGTACATTCAAAGTACTGATCGCATACTCTTTTTATGCTATGATGTATCATATCATACGTTCGGATGCTCCATTCCCAGATCGAGTGTAGACTTTCCAGATTATCATCCATAGCAGTGGTGAGTCCTCATATTTTGAGGTCAGACTATATTTATTTTCATGCTTTCCGTTCAGTATTCAGTTGGAGTAAGTTGGGTCTTGTCCCATTAACTCTTATTTAGACTAGTATAGACAGTTAGTGAGTTTATTTTTCAGATTTTAGTTATCATTATCAGAATTATTAGTTTTATCTAATAGATTTATTAGATTGATGGCTTAAAACCTTATGGCATTCCTTAGTTTATTTTCGCATATGATCTTTTGATACCAGTTTTACTCAGTGCTCACAGCAGGTACCAACTCATGGATTAACTTATAGTACCTCGGGACTGTAAGCACTATGTAAAGCCTAGTGTGTACTCTCGAGGCATTACAACTACGTCTTTTAAAAAGATAGAGGGCTCACTTATAGCTGAATAGGGAAAACTTAGAGCTACACAGGAAAACATGCTTGCATGCTTAAATCTGCATCATTATCACGACCCAAACCAGGGCCTAGACGTAATGGGCATCTAAAGTATAACTAGGATCGGGGAACACCCCCTCTTACCAAACCCAACCACCTTCTACAGCTTTTGATGGGCTGAATTTCAAGCATATAACAAGATAACATAAATGCAATGCCCTGAAATCTCATCCCGAAGAGTGACACGGTGCTCAAGGCTACAAGTAGCCCTAAGCTAACCCTTTGAACCTTCTACTAAATCTAACACTTACTTTAGGATAAATGATCAAGTCAATAATACTATATCATGCCAAATATAAACTAAAGACAATATCTGGATAACAAAATACTGATAATCTGTAACTCCACTAATAGTTCGAGAAGCCTCTACATACTAAGGGACTAGAGAGTCATTAGGACAAACCCCCATCTGACTCGAACTGAAATGAATACAATAAACAACTGTTATCAAGACTTAAATTAGGGAAATAGGTCCTTGAATCATGAGGACTCACCAACTGAGAAAGTGTAGATAAGGTACTCGAAGATCACTGTCACTGCTGAGACTGAGCACCTGAACCTACACTATGAGACAATGCAGCACACAGATGCATATGTGGATCAGTACTTTGAGGATGTACTGAGTATATGGGGGTATATGCATTTAAGTAAACAATATCATTACTCTTTATAAAACCATGGATGCAAATATGAATGACTCACATAGCTAGAACAAGTCTGAAATATAAGTCTCATAAATCATAAATAACAAAACATGTAGTATAAATCTCGTGAGTCATTACACTTAGTTAAAAAACTTGTATTATCCTCTTATTCTCAAAGCTTGTAAAAGAAAGGAAACTTAAACAATAGCTATAAAAGCATATACTTTTATTGTAAGGAGAATAAAGAATTTCTTTTGAAACTTAGGGACTCAAGGACTTGGGATTGTAGAACTTTGGAACTCTTTGTGAACTTGGGAGTTTCTTCTAACCGACAGAAACTATGTGAGCTAACATGGAGTCCAACGTCTTGCACACATTTGGGAGAGCTGTTCTACCCTTGCCATCGGAATAGAACCTTAACTTTAGTAGTCACTATCTTAACCAACTTGGGGTAAATCATAATCCTACGATGGCTCGTAGTTTTGGGGCATGAAACCTTAGAATCAAGCCTAACTCGATGCTAAATACTACTCCCATACTTAGTCTTAGAACTTTTAGGAAAATCAACCTTAAGTAATTCAACAATGTGAAATGAAAGCCAACTAAGCTTCGCTATACTTTAAATCATCACTAAATATTTATTGTGGACTCCTATCTTTGCTTGGTTCAAAAGACCAACTTTCTTTATCAAAACAAAAAAATAGCTAATCATGGAACGCTTAAAATAATGATCATTCTTTGAAATATCAAGGATAAACCTTAGAACTTTATACCCATGCTTCAAATTCATATCAACACCATAAAGTTCATGCTTTATGACACAATTGTTCTTAATTCAACTTAAAATCTAGAAAATATAATCATGTGCACAAATATTCGAAAGTAGACATGTTGTTAAATATTCAAATCACTCAAAATCTTAAAATCATGCAATTAGCAACATGGGGTATAAACCTTAACTTTCATGGAAATCATAATCAAAATTTAGAAATTCATAACTTGAAGAAAGTATTTGGGCACAAGAATGACAGGATTGTTCTTGTTTAAACCCCACATACCTTATTTGGCTTGAATCGGTGGAACAAGGTGACTTTTTGATGTGTGCGCAATCATGAACACATCTAAGGCCTTTAAACTAGAATAATTGCAAAGTCTTAAGAAACTTTTATTATTTTTGATCGTTTGTTGTGTGTTAATGCAGATACAAGTGACCGAGGAGGATTCCAAAGGAAAGAAGAATTAAACAGCTAAAATCTGGTGTAAATAAGATGAAATGTGTCTGACGATCATCCTGAAGCGCCGTCATACATGGGACAGGCTGTCAAAGTTGTTGTCAAGCTCAGACCAAACCTGAGAAGTTGAGATGAACTGTGATGGTGATATAGAGGGGCCATCAAATATATGGCATCTCATCAAAATAGTCGTCAACCTGAGGCAGAATATGTTGTTTACCAGTGGAGTTGTGATGCCAGTTTGCAAGCGCCGTCAAGATTTTTGACATGCCATCAGGATTGCCATCTGAAGATTCAGAAGATAACAATTCACTGGAATCTTTGACGATATCTCGCACACGTCGTCAGGTGTCTGACGCGTCGTCAAAAGCATCATCGTCTAATCTGAAGAGAAAATTGAAACTTTAATTTTATTTACTTATTTAGGGTTGACTATTTAAAGACTTGTTTTAGGGTTTTTAAGGAGGATCAATCATTAATTATCAGACAAGAACTTCTGAAGAGAAGCACGTAACATTGCTTCATCTTTACCATCAAATATTTTTCTTGTTTCTTATCAACTATTTTTTATCTTCCACCTTGTGATTAAAATGAAGGAACTACTTGTTGTTTTTCATCCATTCCTAAGTTGATCCTTATCATCATGAATTCACCTTGTTATTTTTTTCATCAAATTATGAGTGACTAATTCCATTAGCCGGAGTTATGGGATCCATGGATTAGGGTTTGATATGATGCTAGGTGTTTAACGGATTCAAAGAGTAGTAGAATATCTTATAATTCTGTTGTTTTGACTGAAATCTAGTGGTTGCAAATATTAGATTATGCCTTAGGTTTTATTTGCTTCTAACAGAGAAATAGACTATAGGTCATGAACTATCAACAGGGACTCGGAAGCTACCATCCTTCTGTTTAATGATTGATGCCATACTGGATTAATCTACCTGTGATAACATCCTATTTGAAATAGATAAGTTATCTAAGTTCGAGAGAATTAGATAATAAATTGTCTGGTGAGGTTGAGAGATAAGTCAGAAAGTATCATAGTCAAGGATATTCTACTGTTTCTACTTACTCCAAGAATCCCAAGCATTACCTAGTATTTGTTAACTCCTAATACCTATGGTGAACATAACTCTGGTTTCTTATTTATATTGATTACAAACACTGAAGTATTGAAAGTGACATTTGGCTTCTGTGAAATTTAAAGACCCATCTTTTGTAAATAGTAAACTATCAGTAAAGCATTTCGTAAACAAATTGAAGCTCACACCCTATTCCCTGTGGGATTAGACCCCAACCTAGTTGGGTTTTATATTAACAATGATCGCTTACACCCATTCAAGAGTGTAATTTGAGCGTTATCAAAAATGGCACAGTTGCCGAGAAATATGATTGTAGACTAAAAGTTCGTGCATGAAAATTTGTTGATAGTTGAGTTTTTTAGAGTTATGTTCGGTTTTTGTTTTTGTTTATTTGTAGGATCTCTATAGGTTACACCGAGCACTACTCGGTCCGGAGCCCCACTGGATGAGTAGAATGGCAGAACAACCACTGTAGTATGAGGCTGATGATGAAGATTATGTGGATGGAGTAGGTGCAACGGGTGCAATCACTTCCCCTCCGCTAGCACCTGGAGCAAAATTCAATATTACAAGCATGATGATCCAGCTTTTAAATCTGAAAGGGTTGTTTGGAGGGCTTCCTGCGGATGACCCCAACCTCTATCTGCTGAATTTTATCACCATTTGCAAATCCTTTGATAACCCAGGGGTAAGCCAGAGCGCGATCTGGTTGAGGCTTTTCCCATTGTCTCTATATGGAGAGGTAACATTGTGCCTAAATGAGTTGACGCCTGACTCTATAACCAACTAGAGGCAGTTGAGAGGAACTTTTCTTAAAAAGTTCTTTCCGCCATCCAGGAGGGTACAGTTGAGGGATAAGATCAACAATTTTAGACATCTCCTGAATGAGGCATTACACGAAACTTAGGAAAGGTTCAATAAGAAGATGACATAGTGTCTAAACCATAACATAACAGACATACATTTGATGGAGATTTTGTACAGAGCCTTTAACTCTGTGACAAAGCCAATGGTAGATAACGATGCTGGTGGGTCATTTGTTTCTCTATACTTTCAAGATGCTGCTGATATGCTAAATAGGATAACCAAACTAAGTAGGGCTTAGTATACCATCGATAATGTGGTAGAAAATCCAACTATTCCTATTAGAATGGATGATGAACAACATATAAGAGACGAGGAAAAGGATCAAGACATAGCCCATCTAAAGACTCAAATGGACCTGCTCACCAAGTATTTATTGTTAGGAAGGACAAGAAAGGTAAAGGCTGCAATGATTTGGGACTGTATTGATAGAAAACCTGAAAAAGTAGTCAACTATGTTGCTAATCAGAGGGGTTTTCAAGGCATTAGCCAATGGAATCAAGGTTGGAATTGGTATGATAATCCTAATTACAGAGATAGGGAGCAAGAGAATCGGAGAAGCAGCAATGATAAAAATGGGTTGTATTCTCGTGCTGGAAATCAAAAAGCTGCTACAAATAGCTCGAGAAAGTATTCTATGGAGGATATGAGGAAAGAACTATTAAAAAGAGTAGAGGCTACCAACGCAGGAGTGACTAGTATGAGGAGTAAATTTTCCACTATGATTCAGTTGGTCAAGTCACTTTCAATTTCGATCCAGCCGTTAGAGCAATAGATGAGTTAAATTTCATCAACACTAAACCAGGAAAGAAGTGGTACTTTACTTAATCAAATGATTCAGGATCAAAAGACAGACGATTTATGTCTGGCGATTGTCACTAGGAGTGGTAAGATGTTATCTGGCCCTTCTGTGGGTAAATCTATGAATACTGAGGAAGTTGTATAGGAACCAATAGAACAACACCTAAAGGAGTCTAAGAAGATGAATAGTTCTATTGATATATCAGACAAGGAGAAGGAAGAGAAAGTGGTGTTGAAACCCATCCCAAGGCCACTATCTTTCTTTTCTCAACGGTTGAGAAAGAAGGTGGATGATGCAAAATTCAGCAAGTTCCTAGCAATGCTCAAGCAATTGACTATAAATGTGCCTTTTATCGAAGCACTTGAGCAAATGCTAGGATATGCAAAATTTCTAAAAGACCTTGTTACCAAAAAATGAACAGTGAGTTGCGAACTAGAAGCAAATCTCCACCTTTGCAGTGCTATTTTCACAAGGACCTTGATGTAGAAAAAGTCGAATCCAGGTGCAGTCACTATTCCCTGCACAATTGGAACCATGGAATTCACTAAAGCACTATGTGATCTGGGGGAAAGTGTTAACTTGATGACATTGACTATTTATAAAAGGTTAGGCCTGGGGAATCCCACACCTACCAACATAAGGCTGGTGATGGCCAACAGATCAGTAAAGAGACCTGTTGGCATTCTATATAATGTGTTGGTAAAGGTCTCAAATTTCATATTCCCTACAGACTTCGTCATTCTGGACTGCGAGGTGGAATTTGAGGTGCCCATAATCTTGGATCGACCTTTCTTTGTAACCAGAAGTATGTTGATCAATTTAAGAGAGTTCTTATTCAAGGTAAATAATGAAGAGGTACGGTTTGATATAGAAAAATCAATGTATCAGTATGAGGAAATGAGTGTGTTCTCAGTGGTTGATATGTATTTTGAGGACGAACAGGATGTGGTCAGAACTGAACAACTTATTATTAAGCCCTTAGCTGCGGTTATGATGAACTATGATAGCAAAGGAATTGAGGAGTATAAAGAGACAGTTTGTGCCCTGACTGGCCTAGGCTCGTATTCCTATGCTCCTAAAAAGCTCAACCTTGATCTGACAAATCGACCAACACCACCAGCCAAGCCATTTATTGAAAAACCACCGGTGTTTGAATTGAAGAAGCTGCCTGGTTACTTACGATATGTGTTGTTGGGGAAAAAAAGTATGCTACCTGTTATTATTACAGCTGATTTGGAAGAATAACAGGCAAATGCACTTGTTTCAGTACTTTAGAGGCATAAGAAAGCAATCAGATGGACCATCACAGATACTATTGGTATTCCCCCTGGAATCTGTACGCATAAAATCCAACTAGAAGAAGATTGTCTCCTACCATTGAGCATCATTTCCATCTGAATCCACCAATGCAGGAGGTGGTTAAAAAAGATATTATTATGTGATTGGATGCAAGAGTAGTTTACCCTATTTTTGATACCAAATAGGAAAGTCCAATTTAATGCGTGCCCAAGAAAGGGGGTATGACGGTGGTTGCTAATGAAAAGAATGAGTTTATTCCACTCAGACCAGTAATTGGGTGAAGGTTCTGCATGGATTAATGCAATCTTAACTCTTGGACTCTAAAAGATCACTTCCCCATGCCCTTTATGGACCAAATGCTTGATCAATTGGCTGGTAGGGGGTGGTATTGCTTTTTGGATGGTTATTCTGGATATAACAATATCTACATTACTCCGTACTATCAAGAGAGAACAACATTTACATGCTCATATAGCATATTTGCATTTAGGAGGACTCCTTTTGGGCTATGTAATGCACTGGCCACTTTTCAACAGTGCATGATGTCTATCTTCTTTGACATGGTGGAAAACACCATAGAGGTATTCATGGATGATTTTTCTATGGTAGGTGATTCATTTGAAATGTGTCTAGAGAATCTAAATGTCGCCTTGCAAAGATTTATTGAATTTAATCTAGTGCTCAACTGGGAAAAATGTCATTTTATGGTGAAGGAAGGTATCATGCTGGGCCACAAAATCTCCAAAAAAGGGATTGAATTTGATCTAGCAAAGGTAGAAGTTATCGAGAAATTACCACCTCCCATTTCAGTAAAGGGAGTGCATAGTTTTCTTGGTCATGCAGAGTTCTATCGAAGATTCATAAAAGACTTCTCCAAAGAATCCACTTTGCAAGCTTTTGGAGAAGGAAGTGAAATTCCTATTCAATGATGAATGTTTGAAGGCATTTGAGTGCCTTAAAAAGAAACTAATTGAGGCCCCTATTGTTATTGCACCTGACTGGGCAAAATCGTTTGAAATAATGTGTGATCCAAGTGGTGTCGCGCTAGGAGCTGTATTGGGACAAAAGAGGGATAAATTGTTTCACCCAATATATTATGCCATCAAGGCACTGAATGGAGCACAAAGGAATTACACAGTAACTTAATAGGAGCTTCTAGCTGTGGTGTATGCTTATGAGAAATTTAGATCTTATCTGCTTAGGACTAAAGTGGTAGTCCATACTGACCATACGGCATTGCAGTATCTAATGGCCAAGAGGGATGCTAAACCAAGGCTTATTTGATGGGTGTTTCTACTGCAAGAGTTTGATTTCGAAGTCAAAGATAGGAAAGGTTGTGAAAATCAGGTTGCAGATCATTTATCTAGAATGGAAGGTGAACAGGAAGCTAATGATGAAACAAAGATAAATGATGCATTTCCTGATGAGGAGATCTTGGAAACTGCTGTGGAATCACTACCCTGGTACGCGGATTATGCAAACTACATTGTGAGTGAGATCATCCCAGAAAATCTTTCATTCCACCAAAGGAAGAAGTTCTAGCATGATGTAACACATTACTTATGGGATGATCCTTATCTTTTTCAGTGATGTGCAGATAGTATCATATGGAGATGTGTACTTGAAGTAGATGTACTGTGTATGCTAGAAGCATGTCATGCTTCCCCAGTTGGGGGTCACCATGCAGGTGACCGAACGGCCAGGAAAGTGTTGCAGAGTGGCTATTATTGGCCAGCATTATTTAAAGATGCCCACGAGTTTGTGCAGAAATATGACCAACGCCAGAGGCAGGGGTCAATATCTAAAAGGCATGAAATTCCCTTGACTAAGACGCTTGAAGTGGAATTATTTGATGTCTGGGGCATTGACTTCATGGGGCCGTTTGTAAGTTCTTATGGAATGAAGTATATCCTTGTTGCTGTTGACTATGTTTCTAAATGGGTCAAAGCTGTTGCTCTGGCTGACAATGAGGGAAACATAGTCATTGCTTTTATCAAGAAGAATATCCTCTCTCACTTTGGAGTACCACACACTATTATAAGCGATGGAGTATCTCACATTTGCATCAAATTATTTTGAGCATCTCTGGCAAAATATGGAGTGAAACAACACAGAGTGGCTACTCCATATCACCCGCAAATTAGTGGGCAAGTGGAGGTGTTGAATCTTGAAGTTAAGTCCATCCTAGCCAAGACGGTGAATGCTAGCCAAAAATACTGGTCCAAAAAACTTAATGATTCCTTGTGGGCATACCGAACTGCTTTCAAGACACCTATTGGCATGTCACCATTTCAGCTGGTCTATGGAAAAGTGTGTCATTTTCTAATAGAGCTGGAACACAAGGCTTTATGGGCGCTCAAAAGGTTGAATTTGAATTGGAAGTAAGCTGCAGAGATGAGACTAGGGCAACTGAATGAGATGGATGAATTCCGTCTCAGGGCATATGAATGAGCAGATTTGTATAAAGAAAAGATGAAAATGTACCATGACTGTAAAATAGAGAAACAAGAGTTCAAAAAAGAGGACTTGGTGCTTCTGTTTAATTCCAGACTCAAATTATTTCCAGGGAAGCTGAAATCTAAGTGGTCGGGTCCTTTTAAGGTAAATCAAGACCACTCATTTGGGGTAGTGGAGCTCAAAAATGAAGATGGCATTACATTCAAGGTAAATAGGCAACGGGTAAAACTTTAAATTGGCCCGAAAGAATCAGTGAAAAGCACCACCATTAGCTGTCTCAATAAAGTCTGAGGTAATCAAGACACCTGATTCGTGCCGCGACATTAAATCAAGCGCTGCATGGGAGGCAACCCATGATCCCTGAGAACAACTTAGTCCAGGTATACTCTAACTCTTAATCTAGTTTCTACTTTAGTTTTAAGTTGTTTTTTAAAAAAAAAGGCACAAAAGGCAGTGACATTGTGCTCAACAGTAAACCAGCCTTCTAATGTCCTGCTCGATAAAATGTATGGAATACATTTACTTGTGATCATTGTGAATCTTGTTGTGGCATTAATCATAGTTGCTTGACTCGTATTACTGAACAATAGAATGAACTAGATAAGTAGTGATATGTGATATATTTGTGTACCAGGTGTGTGTGAGCTATTACTTGGTTCCCTCTATATGCTAATGCCAGAACTTTCCTGGTTAGTCTTTCTATGATCTCGGGATAGCAGTCAGGACAAGATCATAAGTCGTCGTTGATTAACTTGCTTTTATCCTAAATATCCTTCCTTGTATGCATAACACCAGTTTGATCCCTATTTAGAGCCTAGTTTGACCATTTCTTTTGTGTGGCACCTTTCACCTTATCATTTATGCCATAATAAACATATTTACCCCTGAGCATCCTTGGACACTGAGCACCTAGATTTAGGCAAACAGCCAAAGTTGAGGATAGCTATCTTAGAGATGCATGGTGTAAGATGAAGAGTATGAAGAAGGGTGGGATAAAAAAGAATGAACTAAAGTTGGGTACTAACAATGCTAATAACAAAAAAAAGAGAAAAATGGTGGAGATGCGTGGTAGCTCCCAACTTGAATATGGATAATCACGAGAAGAGGAGAAACGAATGAGGATAATTAGTGAGTCCAAGAAAGAAGTATAGTATCAAGGAGGCATAGTCACTCTAAATAACCTTGGATGTCATACCAACCCCAAACCACATTACAAGCCTAAAAGAAGTCCTATAGTGATCCTGACTGGACTATCTAAGGTTTGATAATGAAAATAAGGGCAAGCCTATGGTACTTGGTATTCATTGACTGGAAATTTCTTATGAGAGTGAGAGTTTTACGATAAACCCTAATTCGTATGGTTGGACTTCTCATATGAAGAAAGGGGGGGTTCTTTGTTGTAAGGGCACACTGGTAGCATCACTAGCTACTCGCTTGTTTAGAAAATGAGGTATTGATATGTGAATGGTTATTGTGGCCAAGATTTATGCTGCAGCTTGATTCCCTTATGTTACAGTGTTGTTTCAATGATATGTGCATTGGTTTGGCATTGAAAGGATAGCTTTGTGTTGAGATATGCATGTTGTATGTGTTTTCGTAGTTAGATTAAGTTGCTTGAGGACAAGCAATTACTTTAAGTTGAGGGTGTTAATATGTGCGCAATCGCGAACACATCTAACTCCTTTAACCTAGAATAATTGCCAAGTATTAAGCAACTTTTGTTGTTTTTGATTGTTTGTTGTATGTTAATGCAGTTACAAGTGATCTGGGAGGAAACCAAAGGAAAGAAGAATAAAATAGCTGAAATCTAATGTAAATAAGCTGAAATGTGTCTGATGATCATCCTGAAGCACCGTCATACATGGGACAGGCTGTCAAAGTTGCTGTCAAGCTCAGACCAAACCTGAGAAGTTGAGATGAACTATGATGGTGATTCAGAGAGGCCGTCAAATATGTGACATCTCGTCAAAATAGTCGTCAACCTGAGGCAGAATATGTTGTTTACCAGTGGAGTTGTAACGCCAGTTTATAAGTGCCATCAATATTTTTGACAAGCCGTTAGGATTGCCGTCTGAAGAGTCAAAAGATAAAAATTCACTGGAATCTTTGACGACATCTCGCGCATGTCGTCAGGTGTATGACGCTCCGTCAAAAGCATTGTCGTCTAATCCGAAGAGAAAACTGAAACTTTAATTTTGTTTCCTTATTTAGGGTTGAATATTTAAAGACTTGTTTTAGGGTTTTTAGGGAGGATCGATCATTAATTATCAGACAAGAACTTCTGAAGAGAAGCACGTAACATTGCTTCATCTTTACCATCAAATATTTTTCTTGTTTCTTATCAACTATTTTGATCTTCCACTTTGTGATTAAATTGAAGGAACTACTTGTTGTTTTTCATCCATTCATAATTTGATCGTTATCATCATGAATTCAACTTGTTATTTCGTTCATCAAATCATGAGCGGCTAATTCCATTAGCTGAAGTTATGGGATCCATGGATTAGGGTTTGATATGATGCTAGGTGTTTAGCGGATTCAAAGAGCAGTAGAACGTCTTGTAATTCTGTTATTTAACTGAAATCTAATGGTTGAAAACATTAGATTATGCCTTAGGTTTTATTTGCTTCTAACAGAGAAATAGTCTAGAGGTCGTGAATTATCAACAAGGACTTGGAAGCTACCAACCTTCTATTTAATGCTTGATGCCGTAACTGGATTAATCTACTGGAGAAAACATCCTATAGGAAATAGATAAGTTATCTATGTTCAAGAGAATTAGATAATAGATTTTCTGGTGAGGTCGAGAGATAAGTCAGAAAGTATCATAGTCAAGGATATTTTGTTGTTTCTAGTTACTCCAAGAATCCCAAGCATTACTTAGTATTTGTTAACTCCTAATACCCATGGTGAACATAACTCTGGTTTCTCATTTATATTGATTAAAAACACTGAAATATTGAAAGTGACATTTGGATTTCTGTGAAACTTAAACCCCCATCTTTCGGAAACAGTAAACTATTAGTAAAGCATTTCGTAAACAAATCAAAGTTCACACCCTATTCCCTGTGGGATTCGACCCCAACCTAGTTGGATTTTATATTGACAACGATCGCTTACACCCATTCAAGAGTTTTATTTGAGTGTTATCACTTTTGAAGACTTGAGAATGCTCTTGGAGGATTTTCTTACAGGTTCTTGAATGGGGATGCTTTGATTCTTGAGTTTCTTGAAGAAGGATTTGGATCTTGCACTTGAGGGTTAATCTTGAAAGAAACCCTAATTTGATACTTTGGATGAATATGAAGTTCTGTCCTTTGATCTGATATACCTAGATGCTACAAGGGTGGAAAAAGACTCAAAAGCCCCTTTAAAAATGGCTTTGATTTACTGAATGGATGTGTGAGATGGTCTGTCGCTTGCTCGATGGTCCTTCGACCTTCCCATCGTATGATGGCTAGAAAATAGAATTTCTACCTCAGTTGCATTGATTTAGGCGATGGTCCATCGCACTTGGCCAGAAGATGGGTTCACTACCTCAGCTGCGATGGTCCATCGCTAACTTGACAGTCCGTCAGCCTTTTCATTGCACCTGGGCAGTTCGGACAACTCTCTATAAAATGGCCATAACCTTTTACTCCGATGTTAGATTTTGGCGAAATAGGTATTATTGAAAAGCTAATTCAATTTCCCACGCGATAAAAGTCAAAATTAGGAAAATTATATATGATTTAAGAATTAATCACTTTGGAAGTCATCCCTTAATCTTCTAGAGATGAAATTAGGCTTGAATAAAATTTGGGGTATTACAATATCTCCCCTTGGGAACATTCATCCTTTAATATAGCTAACTAAATTGAGATGCTGAAAACTGAAGCTATAATTGGAGTATGCTAATAAAAGCATGACTAAACGGATTTGCAAATGCATTAGCTATCACATGAATGACTGTATAAAACTTGAAACATGGATTGAAAAGAGATGATCTAAGGAAACTTGTTACCTTAAACTGAATCTGAATCCGCAGTGAAAAGATAAGGATACTTGGTCCACATATCATCTTCTACTTCTCAAGTGGCTCCCTCAACGGATTGGTTTCACCAAAGAATCTTGACTAAAGGGACTTCTTTGTTTCTTAATCTACGGATCTGATAGTCTAGAATCCCGACTGAAATCTCTTCATATGAAAGACTGTTTTGAATATCTCAGCTCTCTGAAGGATCTACTACAATGGAGTCACCGATGCACTTCTTAAGCATATAAATGTGAAAGACAGGATGAACAACTAAAAAATCTGCTGGCAACTTGATTTTGGGAGTATTTATACCCCTAAGAACCATAATTTACCCATATTTTAGCTAAGTTTTGAGGATAAAATATATAATTCCTGCACTTTTAGTCCATTTTCCTTTAAGTGAGCTAACCAATGTGATTAGCATGTTTTCAGGTACTAATGATGAAGATTTTAGCACTTTGTGGACCTGTAAGCAGCGAAGGAAAACTTCACATTAGAGGGAAGGCAGCTTTTGGACTAAAAGTGATGCATGGGAACTTTTTCCCGGGCAAACCCAGTATTTTTAAAGACTTAAGGATACAGTAGCAACTTATTAGACAAGGATGCTATTAAAAACCTTGTTGCTGAAATTTTCAGCATCATTATCATTATTCATTATTCAGTTTTCAGACTCTGTAATATTTTCAGAACACGGCTTACGTGGGGAACCGAAAGAGAGAAAAACGTCATCCTCTATTTGAGGCTAAAATCACTTCCATCGCCAAGATTGTTCTAGGTTGTGGTATGATGATTATGTCTACTTTGATTTCCTTTGTATCCATGAGTAGCTAAACTTCTCTGTTAGGGTTATGAAAACCTTGTAAGATACTATCTATTAACTATGAGTTTGTGAATTCTTGATGTGTATGCTACTTATATCATTACTCTCTTCGTTTTAATTGAATTCTCATGGTTGCAAACATAGAGAACACGCCATTATAGCATTAACTTGTTCAAGAGAAAAGTTACATGTTTGGAAAAGAGAGTGTGACAAGGAAATAGGGCTTCCAACCTCTATTTACACGTTAATGCCTTAACCGGATTAACTTCTTGGAGAATTTGTACCATTTGTTATACACTTTAGGCTTGAGAGAGTTAAAGTGAAATAAATCCTTGATTGTTGGGAAACACTTGGATTTAGAATTAGAATACGATTCTCTATAAGTGCATGCATATTGAAATTCCGCGTTACTCATAGTTAATAGAGAAGTAGAAACTACAAGGTGGACATAACCCTAACTTATTATTCTCTGTGATTAAATCTTACTACACATATTATTCCATAGTTACTTTGTCAATATTAGTTCACGCCTAAACCAAAACCCCCCTTTTCCTTGGAATTTTCGACCAACAGTCTACTAATAATTGCAACACTTAGTGACCAGAGTATTCCCTGTGGGATTCGACACCCAACCCAGTTGGGTTCCATATTTGACAGCGACCGATTACACTTTCTAACGAGAGTTGTAATTTGGGCGTATCAAATTTTGGCGTCGTTGCCAGGGAATACAGTTGTCAACTAAGTTTGTGATAGTTAATAGACCCTTTGGTCAAAGATTTTATACTTTTACTTTTTGTTTGTTGTTTTTGTTTTGTTCAGGTTTAGTGGAGTGCATGCCAAATACACAAAGTTCTGGTCAGCCATTATTACCTATAAATCCTGAACCATATCTCATTGGCAGAATAGATGCACAACGAGACATTGAAAGAAGGGATGCTCAACTGGAGCGAGCTAGATTAGCTGCATTGGCAGCTGCGCAAGTACATCAACAGAATGCTGATAACCCAGGTCGGGCAACAAATATTGATGTTGAGGACCTGGGTAATGATGATTTATTAAATCCAAGGCGTGAAGAAGATGTGGTTGCACCTGTGAACAGGAGAGATCGTCAAGATGGAATGAGACCTGAACGCCAAGCTGTGCAGGCTCCTTTTGATAATGATGATGATGATTTGGATGGAGCTGGTGCCACAGGGGCTATTATTCCTCTTCCCTTGGTACCTGGAGCCAAGTTTAATATCACTAGCACATGATCCAGTTATTGCAACTCAAAGGGTTATTTGGTGGACTTGCAGGCGACGATCCGAATATGCATCTGATTAATTTTATCTTAATATGCAAGTCGTTTGACAATCTAGGGGTTGGACAGAATGCGATTCGTCTGCACTTATTTCCATTGTCTCTATCTGGAGTGGCAACTCTATGGTTAAATGGGCTAACTCCTGACTCTATTACTAATTGGAGGCAACTAAAAGAAGCTTTCCTAGAAAGGTTCTTTCCGCCGTCTAAGAGAGCACAGTTAAGAGATGAGATAAGCAATTTTAGATAACTTCCAGCTGAATCTCTCCACGAGACATGGGAGAGGTTCAAGAAAAAGCTTATGCGGTGCCCAAATCATCATATGACCAATGTCCACTTGATGGAGATATTATACAGGGCATTGAACTCGGTGACTAAGCCAGTGGTCGATAATGCTGCGGGTGGGTCATTCATGGACCTTGATTTTATTGAGGCAAGTGATATTCTAGATCGTATGACAAAGCAGAGCAGAGCTTGGCATACCAGGGATTCTGAGGTAGCAAGCTCTACTGTATCTATTGGCTTGACGGCAGAACAAAGGCGAAGAGAAGAAGAACGTGACCAGGATATGGCTCACATGAAAACGCAGATGGACCTTCTTACCAAGCATTTATTATTAGGGAAGACAGAAAAGGTCAAAGCTTTTGTATCACAGGGAAGAGATGACTCTGATTCTGAGAAGGAAGCAAACTACTTGAGTAATCAGGGGGGTTTTCGAGGAAAGGTCAAAGCTTTTGTATCACAGGGAAGAGATGACTCCGATTCTGAGGAGGAAGCAAACTACTTGAGTAATCAGGGGGGGTTTTGAGGCAATGCCCAAGGAAACCAAGGTCGGAACTATTATGATAAATCCCGATACAAGGACCGAGACCAAGAGAGTTGGAAGAATAAGACTGACTGGAGTGGTTTGTATGCTCCTCTTGGAAATCGTGAGGCTGCTACATCTGGCTCTGGGAAGATGTCCATGGAGGACATGATGGCTAAGTTGTTGAAAGGAGTGGAAGCAACCAACACGGGATTAACTGAGGTAAAAAATGATTTGTCCTCAATGAAGCAATTGGTTGACTCGCATTCCACTTCAATAAAACAGCTAGAACAACAAATGAGTCAACTATCAGCAGCATTCAATCAATGAAAAGTTGGCACTTTACCTAGTGACACTGTGCAAAATCCAAGGAATGATGGATCATGTTTAGCTATTACTAACAAGAGTGGTAAGGTGTTGGAAAATCCGTCTAAGGGCAAGACGATGGTTGATAATATAGAAGAGAATGTTATTGAAGCAGATTGTGATGATTCTGTAGAAGCTGAAAATCAGAATGAGAACATTCATGATACTACACCTAGATGTCAGTAGTTTGAAAAGATTGATAAAGGAAAGCAACATAAAAAGGAAGTGGTGGATAAAACTCTTCCAAATCCACCACCACCTTTTCCCCATAGGCTGAAGAAGAAGGTTGATGACACCAGGTTCAGTAAATTCATGACTATGTTGAAGCAGCTGACCATTAATGTGCCTTTGGTGGAGGCACTGGAGCAGATGATAGGGTACGCCAAATTCATGAAGGACCTTTTGACAAAGAAAAGGGCAGCAAGCTATGAGCTGGCAGATAATTTTCATCATTGCAGTGCAATTACCATGAGGTCTTTAGTACAGAAAAAGGCAAATCCGGGTGCTTTCACTATTCCTTGCACGGTTGGATCTTTAAACTTTGCTAAGGCTTTATGTGATTTAGGGGCTAGCATTAATTTGATGCCACTAGCCATCTATAGACAGTTGGGGTTGGGCGATCCTACACCAACCAACATGTGGCTTGTAATGGCAGATAGGTCGGTAAAGCGACCTGTAGGTATCTTGCATGATGTATTAGTGAAGGTTTCTACCTTCATTTTTCCTGCATACTTTGTTATTCTGGACTGCGAGGTGGATTTTGAGGTGCCCATAATCTTAGGTCGACCTTTCCTCGCAATAGGAAGTGTGCTTATTGATTTACGAGCAAATGAGCTTTTATTTTGGATGAATGATGAAGTGGTACGTTTTGATGTAAGCAAATAAATGAAGCAACCCAAAGATATGAATGTTTTTTTCTATAGCTGATGTTTATTATGAGGATGAGAAGGAATTATCGTTATAGAAGCATCTTATTGTTGAGCCATTGGCTGCTGTGCTTGTGAACTTTAAGCGTGAGGATGTTGAAGAGTACGAAGAAACTAACTATGTTTTGACAGGAATAGGGTCGTACTCATATGCCCACAAGAAGCTGGACCTCGACCTTAAGAATCGACCTTCACCACCGATGAAGCCACCAGATATCTTGATGAAGTCTGAGTAATTGAGTTAACCATGTCATGCCGTGACAATAAATCAAGTGCTACATGGGAGACAACCCATCATTTTTAATCGCATTTTTTTACTAGGAGTTTGTTTTTGTTAAATAAAAATTCAAAAAGAAGAGTCGAGCCACGACCAAAACTAAGACGCTTGATGGGAGGCAACCTATCCTTCTAATCATTTTTGGTTCTTTTTGATTAAGTGTAGGTGCAAGACGTATAAAAGAGGAGATTAGTCCCAAATTTTGATTTGAAAGTAAGCCATGCGAAAGGTGATAAGTTAGGAATGAAGGATCAAAGGCTATCGGCTAGGCATTTCCTATGCCAATCTAAGCAATGGACAAGGCAATGCCTATGACATTGCCTATGCTCACTGCCTCACATAGGCAACGGACAAGTCATTGCCTATGCAAATCTAGGGAATGCCATAGGCGCCGCCTATGCCAATCTAGGCAATACCATAGGCGCCGCCTATGCCATTGCCTATGCTCACTGTCTCACATAGGCAATAGGCAAGACGCCTCCTATGCCAATCTAGGCGATAGGCAAGGCGCCGCCTATGCCAAACAAGGCAATACCATAGGCGCCGCCTATGCTAAGCATAGGGAAAGCAATAGGCGCCGCCTACTTATCCTTTTTTGTCTCCTAACCCGATTATACATGGATCAAACCCGACCCATGGATTAATCTTTAAATAGATCCTCAATCTTAGAACACAATTCCATTGTTTGCGCAAGATAGGCGTCGCCCAAGCTTTCCAATTCTCTCAAAGTTTTTCTTTTTGCTCATCTAATCTTGCAAGCTCATCTTTCCAAACCATCAGCAAGTAAGTTATTCTTTTATATTCCGTAGTTGTTGAAATGCTATGTTTATAATGATTTATTAGATTTTGAAGTGGTGTTTGGTGATAAGAATGTGGTTGGGTTGTTATGATACATCTAGTTGAGTGAAAGAATACGTGTGGGTGTTCTTGACTTTGTTCTGACTTGCACTTGATTGTTATACACTGCGTAATCTTGAAAGTTGAAAGCTTAAATGTTTGAATGACTCGTTCATCGAGATACCGATCATGATTGACCACAAGCATAAGATGTTGTGATTATTTCTATGCAATAACCTGATACGATCTCTATATGGTAGTCTTGTTCAAAAAGTGCATTAATCCAAACATGAAAGTATAGTCAAGATTACATGAAAGTATGACTGTGCTAAACATGTTGTTGGAATATATCGCCTAAATGTATGTTGATGAAGTCTGAGTAATCGACATCACTCACTTAATTAGTCTGTGCCAACAAATTAAGTGTAGGGTGGTACCATTACTGTTTGATTTTAGATTGAATCCTCCGAGATGAAGCTAACATGACTCTATTGTGATCTCAGGTAGAATGGCCCCAAAAGGACGACAAGGAAAAGAAAAAGTGTCCACCTCCAAGAAAGGTCAGAAAAGGGCAAGAAAAGATCAGGCTGAGTCCTCCTCTTTGCAAATGCCTCGACGTACTTTCGGTATAAAGTGGGTCCTAGAGGAGGAAGGAAAGGAGTGGTACAAGAACAACAAAGTAAAAAAATATGTTCACGTGGATTTGATGCAGAAGGAGAGTCTAGCAAAGAGAGAGCCCCGCATTTTGGCTAACATCATGGTACTAAATCTTGATTTCATTTTCCAAGATGTGGGGGAATGTAATCTTGATCTAACGCAAGAGTTTTATGCCAATTGGTCCCCAAAGACTACCGGAAGTGAAGTAATGATTCAGGGCCAAGTCTTACAACTGAATGCAGAGTTATTCAACTCTTTTCTGGGCCTTCCATCTGTGGATCCATCACCGCTCAAAAAGCTTCATCACAGACCTCCCTACAGGGCAATCAGACATACACTGTACAGAACAAGGTCAATGGCACGGTGGATTCATCACAAGGATAATGGTCAGTACAATACCTTCCCGTATGCTTCCTTGAACAGAGAAGCTCATATATGGTTGAGGATAGTCAACTCTTGCTTGATTCCTGGGACAAAGTACACAAAGATCACACGTGATCGAGTATGCTTGGTGTACGCTCTGATGATAAATATTCCCATCAACATTGGTGCGGTTATACGATCATCAATGCGTAAAGCAAGGCTGCACAAAAGGTCCCATTTCAGCTTTGGCAATTTGTTGACTGCGATCATAAGGAAGGAGCACATTGAAGAGGAACTTGAAGATCATAAGCTTCCACACAACCCAAAGAAGGTTGATCTCACTGATAACGCTCAATCTACAGCTCTCGTGGGAGTGTAAAGCGGTCGCTAGCAAATATAGAACCCAACCTGGGTTGGGTGTCGATCCCACAGGGAATAGCTTGGCCAACAAGTAAACAACGGTTACTAGACTTTTAGTGCAAGTCTCGTAAGAAGGGGGATTGTAATGTGTAACCAAAATATTAAGTAAAAAATAAAAATAGCAATGTTAAAAGAAAAGGATTGTTACGTAAGTTGTAAACAATGAGAGTTGCAGCGTTGGGGTTATGTCCACCTCCTGAGTTATACGTCTCTATTAACTATGAGTGTGTAGAATTCCGACATGCATGTGCTTATAGAGAATTGTATTCGATGGTAAATCCAGGCGTCTTTCAACCTATTCGAGGATTATTTCACTTTAACTCTTTCGAGCTTAAAGCGTGTCTAACGGTACGAATTCTCCAAGAGGTTAATCCAGTTACGGCATTAACTGTTTAGTAGGGAATTTAGGGGGTGACCCTACTACCTTGACATTATCTCTTTTCCAGACAAATAACCTTTCTTTCGAACAAGTTAAATGTTATACTGGCGTATTCTTGTGTTTGAAACCACAAAGAATTTAGATTAAGATGAAGAGAATAACGATATAAGCAGCATACGTGTCACGAACTCACAAACTCATAGCAATAGATAGTATCTCAGTTGGCTTCCATAACCCCAACAGAGAAGTTTAGTTACCCATGAATGCGAAGGAGATCACGATTGACATTGTTGTTATACCACAAGATTGATTAATTTTGTGTAGCACAAGTGTGGTAGGCGTTTAGGCGTGAATTCCTGGGCAAAGTAACGTTTCTCTTGTTGCGGAAATTAAGAATAGATGAATAGAAGAAGAAAAATAGAATTAATGAAAATTGTTGTAGAAGAATAAGAGAAGAATAGAAGAAGAAGAGAGGAATGTAAGAAGATGAATCTTTGAAGTGAAGAATGAATAAAAATCTCTAGCATGATAGGGTATTTATAATACCCATATCCTACTCCTACTAAGCTAATGAAATACTTAACCAAATCCTACTAAGCTAATGAAATACTTAACCCAATTGTACTAGGTTAATGTATCATTATCCAAATCCAAATAAACTAATGAAATACTTAACCCAATTGTACTAGGTTAATGTATTATTATCCTAATCCAAATAAGTTACTGCAAGTCCCCAAAGTCTTCAGACTTGTTGTTTTAGCCCGGGACAGATTTTCCATGCATCACATTTGGTCCCTTTAGGCGTCCAAGCTCCCTTTACTTCCTTCGTGAGCTTTCTTTGGCGTCAAGTAAGCCATAAAATGCTGATTTCTGCATCAATTATACCTGAAACTTTGCTAATCATGTTCGTTAGCTCACTTACAGGAAAAAGGAGTAAAAGTGCATGAAATATATAATTTGTTCTCAAAACATGGCACAAATATGGGCAAAATATATTGATATAGGCGTGTAAATTCGCCTATCATCAACACCCCACACTTGAAGCTTTGTTCGTCCTCGAACAAAATATCATGTCCCTCTAAACATCAACTTAGGGTTTCACAGCAACAACACAAAATATTCGTCAAGACAAGCACAATAATTATCAACAAAGAGTAGTTGTCCGATCATTAGTAGAAACAGTTTAACCTCTAGCATAAACTCGTGATGGTGGTCAACTCATATTCAAAAGTTAAGGCACACATAATCATATACAACTATCCAAAACTCATCAACCATGTGTGTCTCACAATATATTACCCATAATCACTCATAAGTATAGCATATTTTTCAAACATGGGTATCAAAATATCCTTGCTCTCGCTCTCACAAAGAATTCATATGTAGCAACTGATGACCATAGGCTTGCCCTTAGTGTAATACTCCACTAAATGTCAGAATGCTAAGCTTAGGATCAAGTAGGTCTTTTGATGGTTGTAATGTAGGCTAAGGGACGGGTAAGATTATCTATTTTGGCCAGAAATAGTGACTAAGTTCCGAAGCACTTTAATACATCACATTGTATCATTGACAATTTTTTCTTTCAACCTTTCTTCTTTCTTTTATTCTACCACCCTTGTTCTCCTCTTTTGTTTTTCAATTTTAAACATAACTCACTTTTCAGCTTTCTTTTTCCTTCTTCTTTTCACAACATACCTCTTATGATAGCACTTTCTTTTTCATAACACATTCAAGCACCATTACAATTTAAAGCATCACACTTACCCAATTTCCTCTTATATTGTCACATGACTTTATACTTTAAAGCACTTAGGAATTTGGATCAACTCACGGTCTTGAAAAAATGGATTAAGCTTACATACAAGGTTGTCAAAGAAATAGGCTAAAGGCTCAAAAGGGTTTAACTAGGTTGATGTCCAAGGGTAGGTAAAACGAAGGTAAACATATGTAGGTTGCCAAAGAAATGCCTATATCATCTCCTAAACTTACACTCCTTATTTTCGCTTTGCATACATACCAGGCAAGTTCTAGCATCAGCCACAAACATAGAATATACTATTAATCTCACACACACAATGCACATGGTCGACTTTATTGGAAGTGATATAGACTCTTGACCCAACAAGTGAAGGAATTGAACAACATAATATCACATAATGAGTCACAATTAGAGCCTAAACGTCTCAATAGTCATAATTGTAGCACATACTCTTGTTATAATCGCATGCTGCCTATTGGAATTATTTCATGCGAAGCTAAAAAAATTATTCCTAAAAAAAATGACACAAAAATAAAACAAAGTAAACAGAGTAAACAAACATAGATGCGATAGAGAAGTATAGCATGCGATACCGCCACCCCACACTTAAACGGGACACTGCCCTCAGTGGAAAATAAATACGAAGAACCTGGTCAGTCAGACTCTTCCTCAATGTCGGGGGTCATACCCCCTTCATCGGAATCATCATAAGAGTCGTCGTCAGAGTTCTCCTCCTCATCGGAGTCTGGCAAGCGTCGATCGTCATCGATCGACACATCATCGTCTAGAGGTTCCTCAAAGTATGTGCCTACTCCACACATCTCTCGTGCATGCATGTTTATTGGATAATCATGGTCCAGCTGTTGGAGCTCTTCAGCAGTTGGAACACGACCTCCACTCATCATTGTGAAGCGTGTCATGCCATAAAGATGTCAGAAGAAACTCTCATCACGAGCATGTCTCTCCGCAGTAGTAAGGTTGACACCATGAGTTGTTTCAGTATTTTTGACCTTGGTGAGGTCAACCTTCTTCGGGTTATGTGGGAGTTTGTGATCAGCTGGTTCCTCTTCGATATACTTCTTCCGCAAGAGTGCTGTCAACAGATTACCAAAAGTGAAGTGGGACCTTTTGTGGAGTCTGGCCTTCCGCATTGTAGAGCGAATGATTGCCCCAAAATTGATAGGGACATTCGTCATCAAAGCATAGACCAAACACACTCTATCTCTTGATATCTTGGTGTATTGAGTCCCAGGAATAAGGCATGAGTTGACAATACGCAACCAGATTCTTGCTTCCCTATTCAATGGAGCATAGGGGAAGGTGTTGTGTCGTCCGGTGTCTCGGTGTCTGCCCCACCTTGCCATCGATCTACTTCCACAAAGTGTGTGTCGTATTGCTCTATAAGGAGGCCTACTGTACAACTCTTTGAATGGTGCTGGGTCGACCGAAGGTAAAACAAGAAAGGAGTTGAGCAAATCCGCGTTGAGCTGTAACACTTGGCCCCGAATCTTGACTTCGTTGCCTATGGTTTTTGGCGACCAGTTGGCGTAGAACTCCCTTTTCAAATAAATATTACATTCTCCCATGTCGCGGAAGATGAAATCCAGTTTCAACGCCATTATTTTCGCCAACATACGCGGATCCTTCTTCGCTATGGTGTCCTTGTTGATCAAGTCGACGTGAACATATTTCCGTTCCTTGTTGTTCTTGTACCATTCTTTGGCTTCCTCCTCAAGAACCTATTTTATTCCAAACATTCTTCGAGGTAGTTGCAGTGAGGATGATTCTCCTTGTTCCTTGCGACCTCTCTTCTTGCCCTTTTGGGAAGTGGTAGCCTTATCTTGTCGCGCTTTAGGTGCCATTGTTCCTGAGATTTAAACAGTATTCATGTTAGCGTCAAATCAAAGGAAACAATCTGTAAACAAGCCGTCGGGGTACCACCCCACACTTAGGTTCGTTAATATAAAACAGTGAAGTGAATGTAATCGATTACTTGAACTTCGTCGACATACGTTTTAGGGACTACATTCCGACAACAAAATCAGCGATGCATCACTAATTGCAGCCATTGCACTACTTTCATGTTGGGTATAACAACACTACTACATAGGGGTTACATTATGGTATAGTTACTTTCAACAATCACAACCTCCTAAGTCGGTAGGCAACCATAATCCTTATCCCGATGAACGGGATAGTCTAACCTGTAAGTATTCAAGTATCAAGCTTAAGCAATTTTCATAACCATAGCAATTGCGCAAATAGTATAACAATGCTAGTAAAACCAAATTCAAGTCAGAAACAAGTCAAGATTATCCTAACGTATATGTTTACTCACATGGTTTTGTGTCAACAATCCAAACACATTAACATCACCAATAATCTTTCAAGATGTAGCAATTCATAATAGGCATAGCAACGTAGTACTTACAAGAAATAGATGAAGAATACAAGAGTACTTACGTGAGTGAAGCCTTTGGAGATGATCTTGTGAATTGGAAGAGCAAAAAGAAAAGGTTTGAGATGATTTGGAGAGAGTATGCGGCACCCTTAGGTCAATTTCTAATGTGGTTATGTTTCAAGACTAAGTCCCCGTTATATAGGAAGAGAATGGGTCGGGTTTTGACCCATTTACAAACGGTTTTGGAGACAAAAATGCCCTATATGCGGCACATAATGCTTGGCATAGTCATAGTATAGGCGGCGCATAGTGTATGGCATTTAGGGACATATGCGCCGCATAGTGTATAGAATTTGAGATACTGAGACCTAATGCTATAGCATAGGCGGCGCATACTGTATAGCACACTTAAGAATGGGCTGCGCATAGTGTATAGCACACTAGATTCCGAGACCTTGGGCTATAGGATAGGTTGTGCAATATTCGTGGCCTAGTTTTACCTAGGCCTAGCCTTCCTCGATGCCTATTTTGGCATGAGCAATGCTAAATCCATAGCCTTATGCATCCTTATACCTAACTTACCACCTTTACCATACAATACGTCCAAATCATCATTTGAAACCAATCTCCTCGTTGAATACCTCTTGCACCTGTATTTGCTCAAAACCAATGAAAACGATTAGTACGATGGGTTGCCTCCCACCAAGCGCCTTAGTTTTGGTCGTGGCACGACTCGTATTTTTGGATTTTCATTTATCAAAAGCAAAACAAGTACTAGAATGAAAGAAAGACAAAACGATAAACGATAAACGATAAAACGATGCAACGATGGAACGATGGGTTGCCTCCCATATAGCGCCTTATTTATTGTTGTGGCTCGACATAGTTACCTCGAGTACTTAGACTTCGTCGAGATAAGGGATAGCTATATAATTCATCGAGTCAAGAGGACCGATATAAGGTTTAACACGTTGGCCATTCACTTTGAAGACAATGCCATTATTGTCTTCCAATTCGACTACTCCAGACGAGTAGACCTGAATAACTTTGTATGGACCAGACCACATAGACTTTAACTTACCTGGGAAGAGCTTCAATCTGGAGTTGAAGAGAAGTACCATATCACCCCTTTGGAAGTTTCGTCGAACAATCCGCTGATCATGATACTTTTTCACCCGCTCCTTGTATAGGTCTGATCTTTCATATGCATGGAGACGGAATTCATCTAATTCGTTCAGCTGCTCCAACCTCAGATTCTTAGCATCATCCCAATTCAAATTCAATTGCTTCAATGCCTACAATGCCTTATGCTCGAGTTCGATGGGTAAGTGACAAGCCTTCCTATAAACTAGTTAATAAGGAGACATGCCAATGGGTGTTTTGAATGAAGTCCTGTACGCCCATAGTGCATCATCAAGCTTCCTAGACCAATCCTTCCGATTCGCATTAACTGTCTTCGCAAGGATTTGCTTGATCTCGCGATTGAAAACTTCTACTTGTCCACTAGTTTGGGGATGATAAGGCGTAGCTACCTTATGTTGCTTCACACCATACTTGGCCAAAACTGATTTGAACAGCTTGTTGCAAAAGTGAGATCCTCCATCACTTATGATAGTAAGAGGTACTCCAAAGCGAGAGAAGATATTCTTCTTTAAGAACGATACAACAGGCTTCCCTTCATTGTCGGCCAACGCTACAGCTTCCACCCATTTCGAAACATAATCTACAGCAACCAAGATGTACTTCATTCCAAACGAATTCACGAATGGACCCATGAAATCAATACCCCACACATCAAAAAGTTCTACCTCAAGAATTTTGGACATGGGCATCTCATGGTGTTTCGATATAGCACCTTGACGTTGGCATTGGTCGCACCGTCTAACATAGTCATAAGCATCTCTAAATATTGAAGGCCAATAGTAACCACTTTGCAATACTTTTCTTGCCGTCCGATTGCCTGCATGATGTCCTGCAACTTGGGAAGTGTGGCATGCTTCCAATATAGTAGGCACTTTTTCATGAGATATACATCATCGAATGATACCATCCGCGCATCTTCGAAACAAATAAGGTTCATCCCAATAGTAGTACTGTACGTTATGCATAAACTTCCTCCTTTGGTGGTAAGATAAATTGGCAGGTATCATATTACTCACTACGAAATTTGAAAAGTCGGTATACCATGGTAGTTCCTCCATTGTTTTCGCTAATATCTCTTCGTACGGGAATGCATCATCAATCTGATTTTCAGGTTACGCCACATGTTCATTCTCAAGTCGAGATAGGTGATCGGCTACTTGGTTCTCGTAACCTCTTCTATCTTTGACCTCAAAATCGAACTCTTGTAGCAGCAACACCCATCGAATTAACCTTGGTTTTGCATCCTTCTTTGTCATGAGATACCTAAGAGCTGCATGGTCTGTATGAATGATCACCTTAGTACCTAATAGATAGGCACGAAACTTCTCAAACGCGTACACAACTACTAGGAGCTCTTGTTCAGTAACAGTGTAGTTCCTTTGGGCTTCATTTATGACCTTACTCGCATAGTAGATAGGATGAAATAATTTCTCCTTTCTTTGTCCAAGTACAGCTCCAATGGCTACACCACTAGCATCACACATGACTTCGAACGGGAGAGACCAGTCTGGTGCTACCATGATAGGGGCTTCAATGAGTTTTCCTTTAAGGCATTCGAATGCCTTTAAGCAATCTTCATTAAAGTCAAACTTCGCATCCTTCTCCAATAGTTTGCACAATGGACTAGCAATTTTGGAGAAATCTTTGATGAACCGACGATAGAAACCTGCATGGCCAAGAAAACTACGAACTCCCTTCACCGAAATTGGAGGCAGTAGCTTCTCAATAACCTCTATTTTTGCTCGATCAACCTCTATTCCTCTTGCGAAGATCTTGTGCCCAAGCATGATTCCTTCTTTTACCATGAAGTGACACTTTTCCCAATTCAGCACAAGGTTGAATTCTACACATCTTTGCAATGCCATGCTCAAGTTTTCCAAGCACGACTTAAAAAATTCAACAACAACTGAAAAATCATCCATAAATACCTCCAAAGTGTCCTCAACCATATCAGAGAAAATGGACACCATACAGCGTTGAAAGGTGGCTGGTGCATTACATAACCCGAATGACATACGTTTGAAGGCAAACGTACCATATGGGCATGTAGATGTTGTCTTCTCTTGGTCTTCGGGGGCAATACAAATCTGATTGTAGCCTGAATAACCGTCCAAGAAGCAAAACCATCCTTTCCCCGCTAATCGATCTAGCATTTGGTCCATGAATGGCATTGGGAAGTGATCTTTGAGTGTCCAAGAATTCAGCTTTCGGTAGTCCATGCATACTCTCCATCCAGTGACGGGTCTGAGTGGAATAAGCTCGTTCTTCATATTTCCGACCACCGTCATGCCTCCTTTCTTGGGAACATATTGTACCAGGCTTACCCATGTACTATCCGAGATAGGATACACAACCCCCGCGTCTAAACACTTGATAATTTCTTTCTTCACCACTTCTTGCATAGGTGGGTTTAGACGTCTTTGATGCTCAATGGTGGGTGTGCAATTTTCTTGAAGCTGAATTTTATGTGTGCAAATCCCAGGTGGAATACAAATAATATCCGCAATGGTCCATCCAATGGCTCTAATATACTTGCGTAAGATAGCAATAAGAGCTGCAACTTGTTGCTCACCCAAATCGGCTGCCACAATGATTGGAAGAGTATTTCCGCTTCCTAAGAAGGCGTACTTCAAATGACTTGGCAGCTCCTTCAATTCTAACGTGGGTGGCTCTTCAATAGATGGCTTAGCTGGTGGTGTAGGTCGATTCTTGAGATCAAGATCCATCTTCTTGGGAGAATAGCGATATGTCCCTAATCCCAATAAAGCACAAGTAGCTTCTTCAGAATTTTCAGCATCCTCATTCTCTCCATTCCTAAGCACAACCACCAAAGGATCATCGATACTTTGCTCCTCTTCAAGTAATTCTTTCTCATCATCAAAGAAAACATCAGCCACCGAAAACACACTGAGATCTTTAGGTTGCTTCATTGATTTGCACACATCAAAGCGAACCACTTCGTCATTTATTCGGAATGAAAGCTCATTGGCTCTCAAATCAATGAGCACACTTCCTGTAGCAAGGAAAGGGCGCCCCAAGATTATGGGAACTTCTGAGTCTGCCTCACAATCCAAAATAACAAAGTCTTCCTGAAAGATGAATGAAGAAACCTTTACCAATACGTAACATAGAATACCAACAGGTCGTTTTACCGACCTATCCACCACGACGAGCCTCATATTGGTTGGAGTAGGATTACCCAACCCCAACTTCTTGTAGATCGATAATGGCCTCATATTGATGCTAGCTCCTAAGTCACATAATGCTTTGGCAAAATTAAAAGATCCAATGGTGCAAGGAATAGTGAAAGCTCCGAGGTCAGCCTTCTTCTGAACTATCGATAGGGTAGCAATTGCACTACAATGATGCACATCTTCTTTAAACTCATAACTTGCTACCCGCTTCTTAGTCAAAAGATCCTTCATAAATTTTGCATACCCAGGCATTTGTTCAAGTGCCTCCACCAATGGAACATTAATGGTCAGCTGTTTCAACATAGTCATGAATTTGTTGAACTTTGTGTCATCCGCCACCTTCTTCAATCTTTGGGGAAAAGGTGGTGGGGGTATGTAAGTGTTGTTTCCACGGCTTTATTCTCCTCTTGCTTCTGTTTTCCCACTTTTTCAGGCTGCACCGTGCTGGAGGTGGCGTCCTTGACGTTTGGAGTAGTTGCTGCGGCATCTTCTCCTTTTGCGTTGTCATCCATGTCCGCAACTTCGTCAACCACTTGCTTGCCTTTTGCTGAAGTTTCCAGCACCTTACCACTTCTGGTAGTGATAGCCATGCATGACCCATCATTCCTTGGGTTTTGCACAGTATCGCTAGGTAAGTGTCGGCCTTTCTTTGATTGAGTGCTGCTGAAAGTTGGCTCAATTGCTGCTCTATTTGCTTGATTAAAGTGGAATGAGAATCAACTAATTGTTTCATGGAGGACAAATCATTAATTACCTCCGTAACTCTCGCGCTCGTTGCTTCCACTCCTTTCAATAGTTTAGCCATCATGTCTTCCATACTTCCAGAATTAGATGTGGTGGTGTCACGTCTACCGGGGGGGAATGTACAAACCACTCTTTTTATTCTTGTTCTTACAACTACCTTGGTCCTTGTTTCCAGATTTATCATAATAGTTCTGACCTTGGTTTCCTTGGGTATTCCCACGGAAACCCCCTTGATTGTTCAAGTAGTTGGCCTCCTCTTCCAAATCAGATTCGTCTCTTCATTTTGACGCAATAGCTTTCACTTTTTCGGTCTTCCCTGTTAATAAATGCTTTGTAAGAAGATCCATTTGTGTTTTCAGATGCACCATATCTTGATCACGTTCTTCTTCTCTTCTTTTTTGATCTGCAGTCATGCCAATAGATAAAGTGGGGCTTGCTACCTCAGAATCCCTGGTATGCCAAGATCTACTTTGTTTCTTCATACGATCTAGCATATTTCTTGCTTGACCAAAAGTGAGGTCCATAAAAGATCCTCCAGCTGCGTTATCCACCACTGGCTTAGTTATTGAATTCAAGGCTCTATACAATATCTCTATTAGGTGAACATTGGTCATGTGATGGTTTGGGCATCTCGCTAGCTTTGTCTTGAACCTCTCCCAAGTTTCATGAAGTACTTCAGTGGGAAGCTGATGAAAGTTGTTGATTTCATCTCTCAATTGTGCTCTTTTGGATGGCGGAAAGAATCTTTCTAGGAAAGCGTCTCTCAATTACCTCCAATTTGTAATTGAATCAGGAGTTAGCCCATTTAACCATAGAGTTGCCTCCCCAGACAGAGACAATGGAAATAGATGTAATCGAATTTCATTCTAACCAACACCAGGATTGTCAAACGACTTGCATGTAGAAATAAAGTTAATGAGATGCATATTCGGATCATCGCCTGCTTGTCCACCAAATAATTCCTTGAGTTGCAATAACTGAATCATGGTGATTGTGATATTGAACTTGGCTCCGGGCGCTAATGGTGGTGGAATTATGGCTCCAGTGGCTCCGGCACCATCAAGATCATCATCATCATCGTCGAAATCTGGCTGCATAGGTTGGCGATCATACCTAAACCGAGCTTGTCGACCTCTTCGGTTGGCAGGTGTTATTTCATCATCACGCCTAGGGTTTAGTAACTCGTCATCACCTAAATCCTCATCATCGGGATTTGTTGCTCGTGTAGGGTTATCAATGTTCTGTTGTTAAACTTGGGCAGCGGCAAGGGCAGCCAATCTTGCTTGTTCCTGTTGAGCAGCCATCCTTTCGATTTCTGCTTTTGCTTCCATTCTACCAATGCGTTGTGGTTCAGGATTGATAGGTAAAAACGGTTTACCAGAACTTCTAGTATGGGGCATGCATTGAATAAAAACCTGCAGTAAACAAAAAAAAACTGAAAGTAAAAGTACGAGAATCTTTGACCAAAGGGTCTAGTAATTATCACAAACTTGATTGACACTCGTATTCCCCGGCAACGGCGCCAATTTTTGATAACGCTCAATCTACAACTCTCGTGGGAGTGTAAAGCGGTCGCTAGCAAATATAGAACCCAACCTGGGTTGGGTGTCGATCCCACAGGGAATAGCTTGGCCAACAAGTAAGCAACGGTTACTAGACTTTTAGTGCAAGTCTCGTAAGAAGGGGGGATTGTAATGTGTAACCAAAATATTAAAGTAAAAACTAAAAATAGCAACGTAAAAAGAAAAGGATTGTTACGTAAGTTGTAAACAATGAGAGTTGAAGCATTGGGGTTATGTCCACCTCCTGAGTTATACGTCTCTATTAACTATGAGTGTGTAGAATTCTGACATGCATGTGCTTATAGAGAATTGTATTCGATGGTAAATCCAGGCGTCTTTCGACCTATTCGAGGATTATTTCACTTTACTCTTTCGAGCTTAAAGCGTGTCTAACGGTACGAATTCTCCAAGAGGTTAATCCAGTTACGGCACTAACTGTTTAGTAGGGAATTTAGGGGGTGACCCTACTACCTTGACATTATCTCTTTTCCAGACAAATAACCTTTCTTTCGAACAAGTTAAATGTTATACTGGCGTATTCTTGTGTTTGCAACCACAAAGAATTTAGATTAAGATGAAGAGAATAACGATATAAGCAACATTCGTGTCGCGAACTCACAAACTCATAGCAATAGATAGTATCTCAGTTGGCTTCCATAACCCCAACAGAGAAGTTTAGTTACCCATGAATGCGAAGGAGATCACGATTGACATTGTTGTTATACCACAAGATTGATTAATTTCGTATAGCACAAGTGTGGTAGGCGTTTAGGCGTGAATTCCTGGGCAAAGTAACGTTTCTCTTGTTGCGGAAATTAAGAATAGATGAATAGAAGAAGAAAAATAGAATTAATGAAAATTGTTGTAGAAGAATAAGAGAAGAATAGAAGAATTAGAGAGGAATGCAAGAAGATGAATCTTTGAAGTGAAGAATGAATAAAAATTTCTAGCATGATAGGGTATTTATAATACCCATATCCTATTCCTACTAAGCTAATGAAATACTTAACCAAATCCTACTAAGCTAATGAAATACTTAACCAAATCCTACTAAGCTAATGAAATACTTAACCCAATTGTACTAGGTTAATGTATCATTATCCAAATCCAAATAAACTAATGAAATACTTAACCCAATTGTACTAGGTTAATGTATTATTATCCTAATCCAAATAAGTTACTGCAAGTCCCCAAAGTCTTCATAAATGTTGTTTTAGCCCGGGACAGATTTTCCATGCATCACATTTGGTCCTTTAGGCGTCCAAGCTCCCTTTACTTCCTTCGTGAGCTTTCTTTGGCGTCAAGTAAGCCATAAAATGCTGATTTCTGCATCAATTATACCTGAAACTTTGCTAATCATGTTCGTTAGCTCACTTACAGGAAAAAGGACTAAAAGTGCATGAAATATATAATTTGTTCTCAAAACATGGCACAAATATAGGCAAAATATATTGATATAGGCGTGTAAATTCGCCTATCATCACTCATGAAAGTTAAAGAGCCTAAAACTGGTCATAGCATCAACTTTACCACTGCAAAAAGACATGCTCGAGATGAAAGTTTCTTTCGCCATCTATATGGCATGACTAGGTTTACCATGATGAGTGGGGGTTGTATTCCGACTGATGCAGAGCTTCAGTAGTTGGACTACGACTACCTGCTGAATGAGCATGCGCGGGCTATGTGTGGAGTGGGGGTACATATTGAGGAACCTCTCGATGATGACGTGCCGACTGATGATGATCGCCGACTGCCAGACTCATATGTGGAGGACAACTCTGAGGATGACGACTATGATGATGATTCCGATGCAGGGGGTATGACCCCAGACATAGAAGAGGAGTCCGACTAATCAGGTTTTCCTTATTTATTTCCACTGAGGGCAGTGTGTCCCGTCTAAGTGTGGGGTGCTGGTATTTGTATGCTGTATTGTACTTCTTTGCCTACATTTATTCTTCTTTGTTTTAATTAATAGTTAGTTAAATTTTTTAGATTTTTTTTTAGATTTTGCATAAAATTGTTCTGATAGACGGCATGGTATTATAACAAGAGTTTGTGCTAAATCATTTCTATTGAGACATTTAGGCTCTAAGTGTGACTCACTGTGTGATAATTGTGTGGTTTAATTCATTTATCTGTTGGGTCAAGAGTCTATAATGCTCCCAATTCAGTTGACCATATGCCTTGTGTGGGTGAGGTTATAGTATATTCTGTGTTGTGACTGATGCTAGAACTTGCCTAGTGTGTGTGTAAAGCGAAATAAAGAGTGTGAATTTAGGAGATAATTTAGGCATTTCTTTGGCAGCCCTAAATTTGTCTATCTACTTTTTACCTACCCTTGTACATTGTCCTAGTAAACCCCCTTTGAGCCTTTAGCTATTTTCTTTGACAACCTCATATGTAGCCTAATCCATTTTTTTTCAAGACCATAATTTGATCCAAATTCCTAAGCGCTTTAAAGTGTAGAGTCATGTGGCAAAATAAGAGGAAAATGGTGAGATGATGCCTCAGAGTGTATTGGTACTTGAAAATGTTGTGAAAAAGAGTGGCTAGCATAGAGTGCTTTATAAAAAAATAAAAAAAAAAAAAAAAATAAATAAATAAATTATATAAAAAAAAAAGAAAAAAAATAATTAAAAATGAAAAATAAAAAGATAGTTGTGTTTATGATTGAATAACAAAATAGGTGAAAAGGGGTTGGTAGATGAAAGAAAGGTAGAGGGGTTGTTAAAAGATATTGTAAATGGCATAATGTCGTGTATTAAAGCGCTTAGGGAACATAGTTACTATTTCTGGCCAAAATAGTCCTACCTGTCCCTTAGCCTACATTACAACCTGTAAAGACCGATTTGATCCGAAGCCTAGCATTCTGATATTAGTGGAGCATTACACTAAGGGCAAGCCTATGGTCATCAGTTGCAATATAAGAATTCTTTGTGAGAGTGAGAGCAAGGAGAGTCTTATACCCATGTTTCGAAAAATGCAAAACTGTGAGTGATTATGGGTGATATCTTGTGTGAGACACACATGGTTGATGATTTTTGGGTGGTTTTATATGATTCTTTGTGGCTTAACTTATGGATACGAATTAACCATCCTAATGAGTCTATGTTGGAGGATGAGTTGTTTCTAGTAGTGATCAAGAAACCTACTCTTTGTTAATAATTACAGTGCATGTCTTGTTGAATATTTTGTGTTGCTATTGTGAAATTCTAGTTAGGTGTTTGCATGGATGTAATATTTTGTTTGAGGACAAAAAAAGCTTTATGTGTGGGGTGGTGATGTTGGGTGTATTTATACCCCTAAGAACCATAATTTACCCATATTTTACCTAAGTTTTGAGGATAAAATATATAATTCCTGCACTTTTAGTCCATTTTCCTTTAAGTGAGCTAACCAATGTGATTAGCATGTTTTCACGTACTAATGATGAAGATTTCAGCACTTTGTGGACCTGTAAGCAGTAAAGGAAACTTCACATTAGAGGGAAGGCAGCTTTTGAACTGAAAGTGATGCATGGGAACTTTTTCCCGGGCAAACCCAGTATTTTTAAAGACTTAAAGATGCAGTAGCAACTTATTAGACAAGGATGCTATTAAAAACCTTATTGCTAAATTTTTCAGCATCATTATCATTATTCATTATTCAATTTTCAGACTCTGTAATATTTTCAGAACACGGCTTACGTGGGGAACGGAAAGAGAGAAAAATGTCATCCTCTATTTGAGGCTAAAATCACTTCCATCGCCAAGATTGTTCTAGGTTGTGGTATGATGATTATGTCTACTTTGATTTCCGTTGTATCCATGAGTAGCTAAACTTCTCTGTTAGGGTTATGAAAACCTTGTAAGATACTATCTATTAACTATGAGTTTGTGAATTCTTGATGTGTATGCTACTTATATCATTACTCTCTTCGTTTTAATTGAATTCTCATGGTTGCAAACATAGAGAACACGCCATTATAGCATTAACTTGTTCGAGAGAAAAGTTGCATGTTTGAAAAAGAGAGTGTGACAAGGAAATAGGGCTTCCAACCTCTATTTACACGTTAATGCCTTAACCGGATTAACTTCTTGGAGAATTTGTACCATTTGTTATACAATTTAGGCTCGAGAGAGTTAAAGTGAAATAAATCCTTGATGGTTGGGAAACACTTGGATTTAGAATTAGAATATGATTCTCTGTAAGTGCATGCATGTCTAAATTCCGCGTTACTCATAGTTAATAGAGAAGTAGAAACTACAAGGTGGACATAACCCTAACTTATTATTCTCTGTAATTAAATCTTACTACACATATTATTCCATCGTTACTTTGTCAATATTAGTTCACGCCTAAACCAAAACCCCCCTTTTCCTTGGAATTTTCGACCTATAGTCTACTAATAATTGCAACACTTAGTGACCAGAGTATTCCCTGTGGGATTCGACACCCAACCTAGTTGGGTTCTATATTTGACAGCGACCACTTACACTTTCTAACGAGAGTTGTAATTTGGGCATATCACAACTCAACCTAATAAGCCATTTTCCCAACACGACTTAGAATTCTATAGGGTCCAACATAATGGGGATTAAGCTTCCCCTTTTTTCCAAACTTTTTTACCCCTTTCAAGGGTGAAATCTTCAAGTACACCAAATCACCCACCTCAAACTCAAGATTTCTTCTCCTCACATCAGCATATGACTTCTGATGACTCTGGGTTGTCTTCAACCTTTCTCTAATAATCTTAACCTTCTTCATGGCCTCAAACACTGCATCAGGTCCAAGTAAAGCAGCTTCACCCACTTCAAACCAACCTATGGTTGATCTATATCTCCTCCTATAAAGAGCCTCAAATGGGGCCATCTGGATGCTAGAGTGATAACTGTTGTTATAGGCGAATTCAATCAATGGCAAATGCTCATCCCAACTACCTATGAAGTTAAAAGAACATGCACTCAATATATCTTCCAGAGTTTGGATGGTCCTCTCAGCTTGTCCATCTGTCTGTGGATGAAAAATTGAACTACGATGAACTTGGGTACTAAGACCCTTCTGAAAAGCTCTCCAAAACTGGAAAGTTAACTGAGTACCCTTATCTGAGATGATAGACAAGGGTACTCCATACAATCTGACTAACTCTCAAAGATATAACCTAGCATAATCCTCAGTAGAATAAGATGTATGTGCTGGCAAAAAGTGCGCTGATTTTGTCAACCTGTCAATAGCCACCCAAATATAATCATGATGACGATGCGAAAGGGGAAAACCAGTCACAAAATCCATATTCACCTTTTCCCAATTCTAAGTAGGGATACCAAACTCTTACATTGCACCACCAGGCCTTTGGTGCTCTACCTTAACCTATTGGCATGTTGCATACTTCTCCACAAACTCTGCTATATCCTTTTTCATGCCACTCCACCAGTAGACTTCCCGCAAGTCGCGGTATATCTTGGTAGCGCCAGGATGAATAGAATATCGTGCACCATGCGTTTCATCCATAATTCTTTTCCTTAAATCATCAACACGAGGAACAAACAGTCTATACGCACATCTCAACACACCATCTCCCCCATGGGAGAAAACCTCTACTTTTTGGTATTTAACTGACTCCTTCAGTTTGACCAAACTAGAGTCCATGTCATGCTTCTCCTTCACTTCCGAAACTAAAGAGGATTGAGAACTACTCTAAACCCAAACATTCCCCTTAGCTGAATCAAGAAATCTAACTCCCAATCTAGCCAAATAATGTACTTCTCGAGCTAACTCCTTCTTATCTTTTTCCATATGGGCAACACTGCCCATAGACAATCTACTAAGGGCGTCTGCCACTACATTGGCCTTGTCCGGATGATACAACACGCTCATATCATAATCTTTTAGCAACTCTAACCATCTCCTCTATTTAAGATTCAACTCCCTCTGAGAAATCAAATACTGCAAGATTTTGTGGTTCGTAAACACATCAACATAAACACCATACAGATAGTGTCTTTAGATTTTCAAAGCAAACACCACAACAGCTAATTCAAGATCATGGGTTGGGTAATTTTTTTATGCGGCTTCAACTGTCTAGAGGCATAGGCTATAACCTTACCTATCTGTATCAACATACAACCCAAACCAACTCTAGAGGAATCACAATACACCACAAAACCATCCATACCATCAGGCAATGCCAACACAGAGGCTGAATGAGTCAAGCCTTCAACTCCTGAAAACTCTTCTTGCAGGAATCTGACCACAACAACTTAACTTTCTTTTTGGTCAATCAGGTCATATAGATGCAATGGTAAGAAACCTGTAAAAAAACAGTGGTAATAGCTAGCTAGACCTAAGAAACTTCTAATGTCTGACGAAAATATAGGACTAGGCTAATTTTTTTTTAGCTTTTATCTTTTGGGGATCAACTCTAATGCCTGCGGTTGAAATAATATGACCGAGAAAGGCTACTGACCTTAGCCAAAAGTCACACTTGCTGAATTTGGTGAAAAATTGATGATCTCAGAGAGTTTGCAAGACAATTCTAAGATAATCTGCATGGTCATCTTCACTACGAAAGTAAACAAGGATATCATCTATAAACACAATGACAAACATACTAAGATACTGTTTGGACACTCGATTCATGAGGTCCATGAAAGCTGCTGGAGCATTGGTTAACCCGAAAGACATGACTAGAAACTCAAAATGACCATAACGGGTTTAGAAGGCTATCTTTGGAATGTCACACTCCTTTACTTTAAGCTGATGATAACAGGATCTAAGGTCTATCTTTGAGAAATAACTTGCACCTTGCAATTGATAAAACAGGTTATCAGTTCTAGGAAGAAGGTACTTGTTCTTAACTGTAACCTTATTAAGCTAACGATAGTCAATGTACATACGCAAAGAACCATCTTTCTTATGCATAAATAGGACGGGTGTGCCCCAAAAAGAAATACTGGGCCTAATGAAATCTTGTTAAGAAGATCTTTGAGTTGCTCTTTAAACTCCTTAAGTTCTGCGGGTGCTATATGATATGGAAGAATAGAAATAGGTTGTATATTGGGAAGAAGGTCAATCCCGAACTCTACCTCTCTATCGGGAGTTACCCCTGGAAAATCTTCTGGAAAAACATCAGGAAACTCATTAACTATGTTGACTGACTGAATAGTTGGAGTCTCAAACTTAGTGTCTTTAACTCAAACTAGATGATATATGCAACCTTTGGATATCAACTTTCTGGATTTAAGATAGGATATGAAATGACTCTTGGGAGATTCAATATTACCGGACCAATCAAAAGCTGGTTCATCTAGAAATTGAAACTTAATCACACGGGTACGACAATCTACAGATGGAGAATAAGAATTAAGCCAATCCATACCCAGAATAAGATCAAAATCGACCATATCTAACTCTATCAAGTCGGCAAATATGACCTTATAAAGAACAGTAATAGGAAACGTTTTATACACTTGCTTAGCAACAATTGACTCTCCTACTAGGGTAGAAACCAGGATTGGCTAAGGTTTTTTTTGAAGAACTTATCTCAAAATTCACGGCAACTAATGGGGTTACATAAGAGAAACTTGATCCAGGGTCCAACAATACATACACATCAAAATAAAAGACACGAAGCATACCAGTAACAACATTTGGTGATTTCTCCTACTCCTAGTGGGACGACAAAGCATAGAATCTATTCTGGCACTGACCGCCAGCAGTACTGAATGAAGCACCCTGAAAAGAGGTTGGACGGGCTAAAGGAGTTGGTGTACTGGTAGCATGTGTCTGGGGTTGAATATCTCGGCTCCCCTGCCTAGCATGCGGACACTCTCTAAGTCAATGGCCCAACTTTCCACAACCAAAGAAACTCCTCTGCTTAGCCAACCACTCACTAGGATGGGTCCTACCACACTTATCACATGGGGAATAATTGTCCATGTTACTAACACTGTTCTGGGATCTAGACATAGAAGACTTATTTCCCTACTCGTGCCTGTTTCTAGGTGTGGGAGCACTGGCTGATGAAGGCACTTGCATGGACGAATGATTATGAAACTGCGGATGGCTCCCTCTATGAGATTTAGTCTGGCCATACTCAAACTATTTTGATTTAGCCCTCTTATTTCCTCTTACTCTATCCCCCTCCTTTAGTTTTTCTGCCTTAATCTACTGAGCATGGATCATCATCCTAGAAAAATCCATGTCTATATTAAGCATGGCAGTCCTACAATCCTTAACCATCAATCTAGACACACCAGTCATGAACTTACTCATACTAGATCTGGGGTTAGCTATCAAGTTGGGAGCATACTTAGCTAACTAGTTGAACTTGAGGTAATACACCTTTACGGTCATAGAGCCTTGCCTCAGGTTCATGAACTCCTCTATCTTTACTTTCCTCATCTCAAGTGGGAAGAACTTATCCAAGAATGCATCCTGGAATACCTGCTAAGTCATAAGAGCTACATTTTCCCCTCTATTCTTCCTCCACATCACAACCCAATCATAAAAAATATCTTTCAAACAATAAGAGGCCAGTTCCACACTCTTATCTTCAGTCACATGCATAACCTTGGTAAACTTCTTCACCTCACCAAGACACAACTGTGGGTTCTCTCCTACATTCGACCTAAAAAATTCAGACGGACTCATCCTTATAAAGTCATGAAGTCTGGCTGCAGCTGTATTACCCCTTGCTAACGTGGAAAAGCAGCCTGATTATTGGCTTGAACATTAGCAGTAACTGCCTGGGTAAATGCCTGAAAGGCAACCCAAAACTCAACGTGAGACACATTCTCATTCATAGGATCAACAGGTTAGGGCAGCTGATTGTCATTCCTATGGGCATTAGCTCTGCGGGGAGGCATTTTATGTCATAAAAGAGCAGGAATTAATAGTAGATAGAGATAGCTACAAGCACAATGGATTCTGAAAGAAAGAGATGAGTTTTCCTAAAACGTTCCATAGCCTCTTGCTCATAGATGTGATGCGTTTCACACCGATGATCAAGAATCTATGTAACGCGACTTGTCTAACTCCCTAGGACTCCTTAAACCTGGTTTTGATACCAAGTTTGTAACGCCCTAAAATCTCATCCCAAAGTGTCACACGGTGCTCAAGGATACAAGTATCCCCAAGCTAAACCTTTGAGCCTTCTACTAAATCTAACACTTACTTTAAGATAAATGAGCAAGTCAAAAATACTATATCATGCCAAATCTGAACTGAAAATAATATCTGGATAACAAAATACTGATAATTTGAAACTCCACTAACAGTCCAACAAGCCTCTACTTACTAAGGGACTAGAGAGTCATTAGGAACAACCCTCAACTGACTCGAACTGAAATGAAAACAATAAACAACTGCTATCAAGACTGAAATTAGGGAAATAGGTCCTCGAACCATGAGGACTCACCAACTGTGAAAGTATAGATAAGGTACTCGGTGATCACTGTCACTGCTGAGACTGAGCACCTGAACCTACATTATGAGAAATTCAGCAGAAAGATGTATATGTGGATTTATACTTTGAGGATGTACTGAGTATATGGGGGTGTATGCATTTAAGTAAACAATATCATTACTCTTTATAAAACCATGCATGCAAATATGAATGACTCACATAGCTTGAACAAGTCAGAAATATAAGTCTCATAAATCATAAATAACAAAACATGTAGTATAAATCTCGTGATTCATTACACTTAGTTCTAAAACTTATATTATCCTCTTATTCTCAAAGCTTGTAAAAGAAAAGAAACTTAAATAATAGCTTTCAAAGCATATACTTTTATCTTAAGGAGAATAAAGAATTTCATATGAAACTTAAGGACTCAAAAACTTGGGATTAAGGAACTTTGGAACTCTTTGGGAACTTGGGAGTTTCTTCTAACTAACATAAACCCTGTGAGCTAACATGGAGTCCAACGTATTACCCATTTTCGGGAGATTTGTTCTATCCTTGCCATCGGAATAGAACCTTAACTTTATTAATCACTATCTTAACCCACTTGGGGTAAATCATAATCCTACGGTGGCTCATAGTTCTGGGGCATGAAACCTTGGAATCAAGCCCAACTCGATGCTAAATACTACTCCCATACTTAGGTTTAAAACTTTTAGGAAAATCAACCTTAAATAATTAACAATGTGAATGGAAGCCAACTAAGCTTCGCTCTACTTTAAATCATCACTATTTAGTTATTGTTGATTCCTATCTTTGCTTGGTTCAAAAGACCAACTTTATTTATCAAAACATAAAAATAGCTAATCATTGAACGCTTAAAATCATGATCATTCTTTTAAATATCAAGGCTAAACCTTAGAGCTTTATACCCATGCTTCAAATTCATATCAACACTATAAAGTTCATGCTTTATAACTAAATTGTTCTTAATTCAACTTAAAATCTAGAAAATATAATCATGTGCATAAATATTCAACAGTAGACATGTAGTTAAATATTCAAATAACTCAAAATCTTAAAATCATGCAATTAGCAACATGGGGTATAAACCCTAACTTAACTTTCATGGAAATCATAATAAAAATTCAGAAATTCATAACTTAAAGAAAGTTTTTGGGCACAAGAACGACAAGATTGTTCTTGTTCAAACCCCACACACCTTATTTGGCTTGATTCGATGGAACAAGATGAATTTTGAAGCCTTAAGAATGCTCTTGGAGGCTTTTCTTACAGGTTCTTGAATGGGGATGCTTTGATTCTTGAGTTTCTTGAAGAAGGATTTGGATCTTGCTCTTATGGGTTAATCTTGAAAGAAACCCTAATTTGATACTTTGAATGAATATGAAGTTCTGTCCTTTGATCTGATATACTTAGATGCTAAAAGGTTGGAAAAAAACCAAAAGCCCCTTTAAAAATGGTTTTGATTCGCCAAATAGAAGTGTGTGATGGTCTGGGCGACGCTCCATTGCTGGCTCGACGGTCCTTCGACCTTCCCATCATACGTTGGTCAGAAAATGGACTTTCTTCGTCAATTATAATGGTTTGGATGACAGTCCGTTGCTAGCTCGATGGTTCGTTGTCCTTTTCGTTGCACTTGGCTAGAATATGGGTTCACTTCATCATCTGCAACAATTTAGGTGATGGCCATTGCTGACTTGATGATCCGTCAGTCTTCCCGTCGCACCTGGGTAGTTTAGACAGCTTTCATAAAACGACCATAACTTTTTACTCTAATGTCGAATTTTGGCAAAATTGGTATCGTTGGAAAGCTAATTTAATTTTCCACATGATAAAAGTCAAAATTAGGAAAATTCTATGTGATTTAAACATTACTCACTTTAGAAGTCACCCCTTAATCTTCTAGAGATGAAATTAGGCTTGAAGAATGTTTGGGGTACTACAGTAAATGCTCTCATGAAGACTCTAGAATAGGGTCACAACCATGACCGATCCAACCGAGTCCAAACGTACCAAACCAACCCTTCAACCAAACCAAACCAAACCAAATTCCATAAACTAGGCCATAACCAAATGGGTTCTGAAAAATATAATTATAATCAATCCCAAAATATAATACGATTGAACAACCAATAATATTGTCTAATGATGTCAGCCCCAATACCAATGACAATACTAAGGCTGACACCAATACAGATCCTGCCCATACCAACCTTCAAAATACCACAAAGTCTTTATTCGAAAGAGTAGAAATATCTTATTTGGACATGCCCCAACCATGGACAAAACCAATATCCAAAATAAAACAAAATTGTCTAAAGATGTCCATAACATGAAATGGAGACTTCTGAAAGGATGAAAGCTCACCATTTTAGTCCAATGCTGATACCGAAATTCAAATGCTAGATAGGAGGAGTAAGGATCATGAATACTATTTAAAATTCAAAAGAATGCTTTGATAATGATCGAGTAACATTGCTTCTTTGGCCCAAACCGAGGAATCCCTTAGATATGATGCAAAAGGGCTCTTGGTCTATCCTTGATCAGAGATTTCTCTATGAAACAAAGTTTGAAAAAGGGAAGGGAGAAGGAGCCCTTGACCTTCTAATGAATTCTGAGTTCAATCCATCCTGTTTAGCAGAAAAACAAATATTCCTTGCTCATTATCAGACAATCACTTATTCACAAACTTCGTGTGGGGAGAATCGTTTTCATGGAAGACCATTTTCGCTCTGCTTAGCCTTATCCACCCTCTAGGGTTATTTTAGTGATAGGTTCTATAGGAACTGGACGATTCTATTTGGTCAAATACCTAGCGACAAACTCCTATGTTCCTTTTATTACGGTATTTCTGGATTGGATAAGAAGACTAAAAGTTTTTTTCTTGATAAGATCGATATTGATGATAGTATACAGATGCTAGTAGATAGGTAAGCGAGTGATCGCTAGCATGAACTCAAGATAAGGATGAAATAATGTCAGTTATAAAACTAAGTAAAACCATCCATAGTGCATACAACCATACCTACATATAAAAGTGTTGGGAAAGGGATCTGGGTTTAGCATGCATTTAAACCTTTACCTGGGTTGTGTAACTTTGTCGTTCTAAGACACCCACGGGCAATATGGGTTTAGCTCCCCCTGATGAAAGGGCCCTAGTGCGTTTAGGTGCACGACCAGAGAAATATCCCATGGGATGACTAGGATATCCCCCAATATAAGGTGTGACATCATGCACATGATCACCAAGACCAAACATCATATCGAAAAATATAAGTTTCTAATTTTAGTCCCCCAGGACCTCCATTTTCCACGGCTTAGCTACACCTTCCCCTTTAATGCCCGATTAAAACCATTTCCAAATTACTAACCAACTCATTTACCATTTACTAACCAATGCCATTTAGTAGTGGTATCTTCATACAGACCATACTTGCAAGCATTATCAATAGCCAACTATTTATAGATTAAGAGGACTTTTAAGTGCCCTTCCATTTACCATATTAAACCTCTTGGCGGTTTCCGTACCCTATAAGCATAACTATTTAGCCATTTACCTTTTCAAACCATTTAAACCATGCATAAGTTCTTTACCAAGTTTAAAACAAGAAAACATTTCATTTAAAAGAAGTCAATGCAATAAACATATCTTTATAAGCATTTATTCAAACACATTGGGGGGCATAGTATATATCCAAAACCAATTCCAATTACTAATAATCATTCCATGTGTTCCAATTATCCAAAACCACAATTGATGATAGGCGAATTTACACGCCTATATCAATATATTTTGCCCATATTTTAGCCTAGTTTTGAGAACAAACTATATATTTCATGCACTTTTAGTCCTTTTTCCTATAAATGAGCTAACAAACATGATTAGTAAAGTTTCAGGTATAAATGATGCAAAATACAGCATTTTATGGCTTACTTGATGCAAAAGAAAGCTCACAAAGGAAGGGAAGAAAGTCTACACGCCTAAGGACCAAAACTGCTGCATGGAAAATCTGTCCCGGGCTAAAACAATATTTCTGAAGACTTTGGGGACTTACAGACACAAAGCTGGATTTTGACAAAGATACATTAACCTAGTACAATTAGGTTATGTATTTCATTAGTTTATTTGGATTAGGAGAATGTTACATTAACCTAGTACAAATGGGTTAAGTATTTCCTTAGTTTAGTAGGATTTGGTTATTTATTTCATTAGCATAGTAGGAGTAGGATAAGAGTATTATAAATACCCTATCATGCTAGAGATTTTAATTAAGTCCTCCCTTAGTGGAGAGGAAAGTCCTCCCTTAGTGGAGAGACAAATTCTACTTCTCAATTACAACTCATCTAATCTTTCTATTAATTCTATTCTTCTTCTATTCTTAAATTCCACAACAAGAGAGTCGTTACCAAGCCAAGGAAACACGCCACACGCCTATCACCTAAGCCACACGCCATTCACCAATATTGTGATATAATAATAATGCCAATCGTGATCTCCTTCGCATTCATGGGTAACTAAATCTCTCTATTGGGGTTATGGAAGCCGAATGAGTTACTATCTATTGCTGTTAGTTTATGAGTTTGTGACACGTATGTTGCTTATATCATTATTCTCTTCATCTTAATGCAAATTCTTGTGGCTGCAGACGCATAGAATAACGCCAGTCTAACATTTAACTTGTTCGAGAGAAAGGTTATTTGTCTGGAAAAGAGATAATGTCAAGGTCGTAGGACACCCTTTCCTATTAAAAAGCTAGTGCCGTAACTGGACTAACCTCTTGGAGAATTCGTACCATTAGACACGCTTTAAGCTCGAGAGAGTTAAATTGAAATAGTCCTTGTTCAGGTCGAGAGACGCTTGGATTTACCATCGACTACAATTATCTATAAGCTATTGCATGTCAAAACTCTACACACTCATAGCCAATAGAGACGTATACCTCAGAAGGTGGACATAACCCCAACGCTTCAATTCTCATTGTTTACAACCTACGTAACAATCTCTCTCTTTTTACTTTGCTATTTTCAGCTTTTACTTTATTGTTTTGGTTACACATTACAATCCCCCCTTTTTACGAGACTTGCACCAAAAGTTTAGTAACTTTGCTTACTTGTTGGCCAGGCTATTCCCTGTGGGATCGACACCCAACCCAGGTTGGGTTCTATATTTGCTAACGACCGCTTTACACTCCTACGAGAGCTGTAGATTGAGCGTTATCAACAATTAATGCATATAAAAGCATAATTAAAACCATGGGAAACCATAAGCAAGTATTTATAAACAAAACCCCCAAATCATAATTGAAAACCCAAAGCATACGATAATGAAATCATGTTAACCGATAATAAAATCATGCCTTTAGTTGGAACTAACAATGAGGGAAGTAGTGCATGCCTTATACCAAAGAATTGATGGAAAGAAATCATCAAAGCAATCCCTAAATTAGTCCTCAAGATGAAACCCTAGCTTTCTTGACCCCCAAATCTCTTGAGAGAATTATGAAATGTTTAGGAATAGTTTCTAAGTGTTTATGAATAGAATAATTGTGTAAATACTCTTCCAAGTAGGTTAGAAGTCGTGGGGTCCTATTAGGGTAAGTAGGAAAATGTCCAGAATAACTCCACTTAAGTTTCACAAAATTCCATCACTGGGATACGTCTGACCCATATGAGTCATACCCTTCCTATATAAGTGATACCCACCACTCGTATCCTAGACTCGACCCTTAGACCCAACACTATCCAGTATACCACTCATCAAACCAAGTCTTATCCACAACATGCAATCCGTACCTCCTATCTATATCCCTGGAAGAATGGAATACCAAGAGGATTGAACACTATCCCTTATATAAGTACAGGATATGACTTGTAAACAACCATACGACTCTTATCACCTTAGTTGAATCCATTCCAGTAACAATCCAATCCCATCAACCAACAGTAGTCAGTATATGACAGGACTATACCACTCATACCCCAACATGTAGGTTGTACCTATGAGTCGGATTGGGTCCAAAGAACAAAAATCCAGGAAAAATTCTAAGGGCCAAAACCCAGGATGTAAAATTCTTGCCCACTAGGAACATTTGTCCTCAAATGACGGACAAGGTAGGGGTAACCAAACACAGAGTCATTTGAATTATCGAACATATTCCCAATCTTCATCAAAGTTCAAAAACAAAGAGGCAAAGATATTAATATTTCCTTTAACAAACTCATAAAATAAAGATGTGTTTAAAAACACATACCTTCCACATGAATCCTTGGAGAAGAAATCAAATGCGGATATTTGGACTTTATGTCCTCTTCTGCTTCTCAAGGAGCCTCTTCCACCTTGTGGTTCCACTACATAACCTTAACCAAAGACACATCCTTGGTCCGCAATAGATTAACCTTCCAATCTAATATCTCAACTGGACCTCTTCGTAAGATAGAGAATCCGAGATACCCAATCCTTCTAAAGAAATAACCAAAGAAGGATCACCAATGCATTTCCTCAACATAAAAACATGAAATACCGGATGAACCAAGCCCAAACTAGCAGGAAACACCAATTTATAAGAAACATTACCAACCTTTTGCAAAATCACATAAGGGCCAATAAACTGAGGATTGAGTTTCCCCTTCTTTCCAAACCGCACTACTTCCTTCATGGGAGACACCTTTAGAAAGACCTTATCCCCAACCTCGAACTCCAAGTCTCTATGACTAACATCAATATAGGAATTTGGTGACTCTGGGCAACCTTAAGCCTATCCAGAATCAACTTCACCTTCTCCATAGCTTGTTAAACCAGATTTGGGCCAAATATATCTTCCTCACTAAGCTCAAACCAACCAATACAATATCTACACCTCCTACTATACAACACTTCAAAAGGGGCTATACCAATACTAGAATGATAGTTATTATTATAAGAAAACTCCACCAATGGTAGATGTTTAACCCAAATGCCACCATAATCAATCATGCACTTCCAAAGCATATCCTCTAATGTATGAATAGTTCTCTCCACCTACCTGTCTGATTGTGAATGTAAAGTAATACTCAGACTAACCTTAGTCCCCAGCCCTCTCTAGAATGACTGCCAGAAGTGAGATGTAAACTACATGACACAGTTAGAAATAATTGAAACAAGCACCCCATGTAGCTTCATAATCTCCCAAAGATACAACTTTACATAATCCTCCACCAAAAATATAGTCCTCGTCAGCAGAAAGTGAGCAGACTTCGTCATTCTATCACTATGACCCAAATTGAATCAAATTAGTTTCAAGACCAAGAAAGACCGGTAATGAAATCCATATTGATTACCTCTCACTTCCATTCGGGAAACTCAATTTCTTGATGCAATCCACCAAGCCTCACATGCTCAACCTTAACTTATTGACACACCATGCACTTGGCCATAAAATCAACCACATCCCTTTCATACCATTCCACCAATAGATCTCCTTGAGATCACGATACATCTTTGTCGAGCCGGGATGAACAATATAGCACGATTCATGTGCCTCAGCGAAATTTCTTTACCGCAAACTATCGATATTAGGAACATACAACCTCCTTTGGTACTGCAAGGTACCATCACTACTGATCTCAAACACCACCACCTTTTTCCCACTAACATCACTCTTGATTTTCATCAAGACAGGATCCAAGAGATGATTGAACCACCTCTTGCACCATCATACTACCATATTTGGAGTCCAAGAGGATAACTGCAAGATTAGCCAAGAAGTGAATATCCTTCACCAATTACCACTTTTTTTTCATATGATCAAAACTCCCTATGGACCACCTCTTAAGAATATTAGCAACCACGTTAGCCTTACCTGGGTCATAGTGAAGACTCATATCATAGTCCTTGAGAAGCTCAAGCCATCTCCTCTGCCTGATATTAACCTCTTTATGTGTGGACATGTACTATAGACTCTTATGATCAGAAAAGATATCTATGTAAACACCATACAAGTAATGCCGCCAGATTTTCAAAGCAAACACAACTGCCAACAGCTCCAAGTCATGAGTAGGATAGTTCAACTTATGCACCTTCAACTTCCTGGAAGAATAAGCAATCATCTTCCTATGCTGCATCAAAACACAACTAATTCCTACCCAAAATGTATCACAATAAACCATAAACCCATCATTGACTTCCGACAAAGTCAGAATTGGAGCTGAAGTTAACATATCATTTAACTTCTCAAAACTCCCCTCACAAGCATCTGACCAAGAAACTTAACCTTCTTTTTAGTTCACTTAGTCAAAGGAGTTGCTATTGATGAGAAGCTCTCCACAAACCGCCTATAATACTCAACTAAACCTAAGAAGCTCTAGATGTCAGATAGAGTCGTGGGTCTAGGCCACCCCATCACTGCAACAACCTTTTAGGATCAACAATTATCCCCTCACTAGAAATAATATGAACCAATAAAGTCATAATGTTCAACTAAACTCACACTAAAAGAACTTGGCATACAACTATTGTTTTTTAAGGTCTGTAACAACACACGAAGGTGATTTGGATGATCCACCTCACTCTTCGAATAAACTAGAATGTCATCAATAAAAATAATGATAAAGAGATCCAAATACTGCCTGAAAACTCTATTCATCAGATCCATGAATGTCATCGGGGCATTAGTCAATCCAAATGACATCACTAAGAACTCAAATTCCATATCGAGTACGAAAATTCATCTTAGGGATATCCATCTCCCTAATCATAAGTTTTCGGTACCCAAACTAAAGATCTATATTAGAAAAGAACATGGCACCTTGCAACTGGTCAAACAGATCATCTATCCTTGGAAGAGGATACTTGTTCTTAACCGTCACCTTATTTAAATGCCTATAGTTAATGCATATTCGAAGGAAACCATTCTTTGTACATACAAACAACATCGGTGCACCCCATAAAAAATGCTAGGACAAATAAACCCCTTATCCAGAAGATCCTTAAGTTGCTACTGAGTTTCTTCAACTCAGCCGAAGCCATCTTATAAGAAAGAATAGATATTAGATGAGTGTCCAGAAGTAAATCAATACCAAACTATATTTCCCTATCTAGAGAAACACTAAGAAGGTTATCCAAAAAGACCTCTGAAAACTCATTAAGCATGGAATTGACTGTAAAGAAGGACCTTTCAAGCTATAATCTTAAACTGGACCAAGTGATAAAGACACCCCTTAGAGAGTAACCTCTGAACTCTAAGATAAGAAATAAACCTTCCCCTAGGAGCTAGGGAACCACCCTTCAATTCTATAACTGGTTCACCCAACAACTTAAAGATAAACTTACAGGTCTGACAGTCTAAAGATGCGTAATAGGAGTGTAACCAATCCAAACCCAAGATAATATCAAAATCCACCATCCCCAATTCAAACAGATCCACCAGGGTCTTCTTGTTACTAACAGATACCACACACCCTCTAGAGACCCTTTTAGCAATAATCGAGTCTCTTATCAATGTAGAAATAGAAAAAGGATCCTAAATTACTTCGAGATCAATACCAAAAAACATAGCCACATAATGAGTCATATATGAAAGAGTGGACTTCCAATCAAGCAAACAATAGACATTATGAGAAAAGAGATGTAATGTACTAGTAACGACATTAGCTGATTCGTTGGATTCCTATCGGGACGACAAAACATACAACCTGTTCTGATCAGCAATAGAACCCAGGAGCAGTAATAGAAGCAAATGCAATACCACCAGGTGTAGGAGTAAGATAAAGCCACAAGAACCTTATTCACCCCCTAGCAACCTTATTAATTGGAAAATCCCTAAGCCAATGACCTAGATAGACAAACTTAAAGCATTTGTCTCTCTCTTCTCTACAATAACTCTAATGGGGTTGACCATAAAAATGATAAGGAGGTCATGAAGAAACTAATTGACCTCCTTATACCTGATATTGGGCACCCTATTCTCAAAAATTATCACCATCTTGATGAGTCTATCTCCTAACTGCTTTGGGTAAGGGGAACTACCAGTAGAGAAGGGAACTTGATCTCCCCTATTTCTTTTTTTGCCACTTATTGCCATCCCAACCACCCTAAGACTAAGAAATATCCATATCTTTAATGAGCAACACAGTCTTTCTCTCCAAGATCAGATATCTATTAAACCAGAAGTGAACTTCCTAATTCTCGTCTACATATAAGCCACCAAATTAGGAGCATACCTTAATAGTTGATAGAACTTCAAGGCATATACCATGACAATCATTCTCCCATACTTAAGATTCAAAAAATCCTCTATCTTAGCTTCCCTAAACTCTTGAGGAAAGAAATGATCCAAGAAGGCATTATAAAAGGCCTTCCATAAATTTGATTCTTCCACATCGCCTGTATCTCTGTCCCACTTCTCGTACCACTAATATGCAACATATTTGAGCTGGTAAACTACAAAGTTTACCCTCTCCACATTAGTAGCCTACATCACCAAAAATATCTTCACCATTTTATCCAATAAGCCCTATGGATCCTCTTTCACTTTACTTCAATAAAAGTAGGATGACCCATCTTCATAGATTAGATAACTCTTATGTCCTTAGCAAACAACCCACCAGATACATCCCGCTTAGCCTAAATAGCAACCAAATAAGCAATAACATGAATGGATTGATGAAATTCCATATTCATCACATTGCCCCTAGGTACCTGGGGAGAACCGATGGGATTAGGAGGAACTCTAGTACTATCCAAAATAGGACCCTGGGATCGAAGATGTACCCCCTTCATAGGACATACCCCTTCAGCATTATTCATAAATGGGACAGAAGAATTTCTTTGTCTTGCAAATCTATGAAACATGATCTAAAAGATGAACAAACAAGGATTAGAGAAGATTCTAGGACTCAGACTCCAAGCTCAAAAATAGAATACCAAGAAAATGAAATATTCCTAAATGCCTTGCAGCTCTCCCTTATGAGTGTGGCTCACTATACACCCCTAAAAGAGACTCTACTCAACACGATTTTGTGGACTCCCAGCTGAACATGAACATAAAGCTCTGATACCAACTTGTCATGACCCAAATCTGGGTCTCGACATAATGGGCATCCCAAGTCCAACCAGGACAGGGTACCGCCCCCTATTGTTGACACCTAATTTTGACCTCCTGATTACCTACTAGGCTGCTCCTTTGTTAAAAATTATAAATTTTAAACATTAATATTTTTTATGTATTATTTTGATATCAAATAAATAGTAACGTGTCACATTCATGATCTAGAAATATACAAATTATTTTATTACTTTTTATTATCATTTTATTTATAATTTATCAATTCAAATATAATATTTTACATAATTTTATTAATTTATATATATATATATATATATATAAGATGCCGAGATAGGGAACATGGTTTAAGCATGAGATTTAAAACCATTAACCTAGACTGTGTATCTCAAACCATCCTAAGGGCACCCACGAGATTATGGGTTCAAATCCTTCTTCTAAAAGGGCCCCAACACGTGTTAGGCATATGAATCGAGGAAATTTGAGGAAGAGCTAGCAAATCCATGACCACTCTATTCCAAAATATATAAAGTGTGAACTATGAACATTATCACCAAAACCCCCACACCGGCAAATGTGGTTTAAAATTTGATCCCACAGGACCTCCACCTTCTATGGCGAGCTACATAACCCCCTTTTGCCCAAATTAAAACCATTTACACATTTACATCCATAAGTCAAGGAACCTTTTAATTACGCATTTACCATTGGTATCACCATACCATATAAGGTTTAAGCTTGCAAGCCAATTCAACTATGACATTCCAAAACCATTAGCCAAATTGACTCCAAGTTTCCAATTTAAACTCAATCCATGGCCACCAAGGCCTTTCAAAACTAAATTATGTCCCATTAACCTTTTATGCAATGCAAGGCTCCAAAAGTGAAGTAGATTATGTGTTTATCCATGTTGAAAAACCAATTCACAAGTTGGATTGAGGTTGAAGCCAATTCCAAATCATTAAACCATGAAATTAGGGAAACCCATGATCCCTATTCCAATTCCCATACTCATGCATTTGTTTAGTGCAAAACCATAAGAATAAACATGAATGACTAGTTCAAAACCATGGAAAACCAATTCATATAACAAATATTCCAAATTGCTCAATCCATATTCAAAACCAAATAATTAAACCACATGGACAACGATTAAATACATGCCTTTGTATAACATTACTTTTAGGAAAGAAAAACATACCTAAAATACTAAGAATTTTGGAGAGAAAACCACAATTGACGCCTAGATGATCAATTCCTAGAAACCCCAGCCTTGCTCTTAACCTTGAAGTTTGAGAGGAGAGAATAGTATTTATGTTATGTTAACCAATGGAAATAGGGCCAAGGGAGGGGTTTTAATTCATGTAAAATAATGGGATGGGAGGAAAGACCATAATACCTTTACCAAAAATGTGTATGAAATATAACACCCAATCGCTATGAGTCAGGTAATAGATCATGGTCAAAGGTCATGAGTCATCACCAAGACTCATATCCTAGGTAGAAGCTCAAGGTCACCTCACAGGTTTGGTCATGAGTCCCACCCTACGAGTTGTAGAGTTTAGTTATACCATGGCATAAATATTGGGTACCTATACTGGTTGGGTCATGAGTCACACCCTACAACTCAAGACTAGACCATACGGTTCATGAACGCCAAGTTATGATCACAATAGAGTCTAGTGCACACTTCACTGGGATGACTACGAATGGAGCAATACTACGTGTGAAGAATGGGTACAACTAGTCACATGAGTCATTACCTAGGCAGTGAGGTCTAAAATTAAGAAATTTTTTTAGAGGCCTTAAACTTGGGTATTATAAAATCAAATATAGACATTTTCATAAAGAAATCTTATAGACTCTTGAAGATAGATATGGATGTCTATATACCGATACACGAGACACTACTAGACATCCTGCTCTTACACTTATGAGACCAGTGAACCTGGCTTTGATACCAATTAGTCACGACCCAAAAATCCAGTCATAATGCCACTTATCATGGTCCAGCCTTGATACATAAGCCAATCACTCAAACTAATTAAGGAAAAATAGAAAGAAAAAAGGTTAGGCATCTAGAACAAAGTCAAACCAACACAAGATATAATGAAATAGAAATCTGAACAACATAACAAAGAAACCCCAAAAATGGTGTCAAAGTGTAGAGAATCTAAAACATCATTTGAATATAAGTGAAAACAAATTTTGTCTCTAAAAATATATAAAGATTTCATAAATTAAGAAGAGGTCCATGAGTCGACTCTATCACAATCTCCAAAAAGCATGAATCAGCTGTCAAAGGGAGTGCTTATACTAGGATCTTCACCAAAAGAGCACAATATGAGTGAGTATAGTCCACTTGTACTCAGCACGTATCATAGAAAAACTAAGCAACATAGAAAATAAGATAAGTAAAATTACTATAAGCACATCAAGCAGACAAGTCCCAAACGGTAGCTCACACCATCTCCACTAATAGTTCTCTCTATATCTATCTATATATCTATCCATCTATATGTGTGTGTATGTGTGAATATATATATATATATATATATATATATATATATATATAAGAGTACACAAGAACAACAGAAACACATATATAAAGGAGAAATATGTAAAAAAAAAACAATTACAAGGCAAGAAAACTAAGAAAAACAGGAAGATATAAATGTAAATGCAACGCAATGTGGATCATATAAATAATGAAAGCCATTGAATGAAGTCACATATAAACCTACTAGTTCACAGCTACCAAGTAGGACCTATGGTGTAATACCCCAGGTTTTGGACTCTGAAATTTTTGGATGTTGTCAATATTTCAACTACAACTTAGGTGATAAATCATTATCACTCATCACAATTCCTAGAATGGGAATCATGGTCTCACTAGTAATTTTTAAAAATTGTTCTTGTGACAATGAGTCCAAGGTAAGACTCTTTATGAGTCATAACGAGTCATTAGGTGTGACTCATTATCACACCAGTGAGATTGCCCAGGTTTCTACCTTGATCACGACTCCTCATCACGATTCATTAAGTCAGGTCATAAGCCATGATAAGTGAGTCATGGTCACAATAGTAAGATCCTAGGTTTTTGATCCCCTCATAACAGGTCTAGGTAACGACTAGTGGTCAGACCTCACGGGTAGTTACTTGAGTCATAACGACTGGCCCAATTTTCTTGTATGTCTTCATTAAGAGATTTTTGGTATTTTCCTTCCTTTACACTTTACCCACAACTTAAAACACCTAAAAGTACCCTTATCCATTATTTATCAAATCAAAAACTTACTCTCTCCTCTCTAAATCCAAAGTTAAGAAGAAACTAGGGTTTTTAAGAAATTCAATCTTCAAGCTTTAAACTTTAGAACTTTTCCAATTTGTTTGGTAGTTTAGTCTCTCATACCTAAATTGTATTTTACATCATGGTATATTTATTTTAATGTTAATGTGATTTAATTCTTGGGTTTGAAATATAGGATGAGGTACTTTGGTTGGTTTCTACTTGAATTATTTTCCCATGATTTTGAATTTTCTATCTATACTCTACTTGGTGATTTTAGGGTTGAATGGGTGTATGGCTATAATGATTGGAATAGGGAACATAGTTTTCCAGAATTGATGGATTTTGTATTAAAATTGATATCATCCTCAACCCAACTTCATAACTTTGGGGTTTAAATATGGAATTTGCATAATTTGACTTACTCTTGGAACCTTGCATTGCATTAAAGTATAATGAAAAATAAAAGTGGTTTTGAAAGGGCCTTGGTGGCCATGGTTTTGGATTTTCAATAGGACTTGGGAGTCAAATTGGTTAATTGAATTGGAATGGCATAGCTAGACTAGCTTTCAAAAATAATTGGTACGACGACACCAAGTAGTAATGTCTTAATAAATGACTCCTGGGTTAATGGATGAGATTATGTGCAAATATTTTAATTTGGTCTTAAAGGTGTTGTGTAGCTCACCGTGAAGATAAAGGTCCGGGGGGGGGGGGGGGGGGGGACAATACAAAAAATCATGTTTCCCAGCGTAGGGGTCTATATGTGTTACAATATGAACCAAGGCCTAGTTTTGACAGGTATCTCAAGCCCATCATGGGACAAAGACCGCCCATTTATCTAACCCATATAAGCACAATAAAGATAATAAGCAACCCAAACGAATGACAATGAATAGATACTCAAATGGAAACTAAGATTCAAAATAGTAACCAACCCAAGCTAGTCCACAAAAGCCTCTACACTACAAAAATACCATATTAAGTTGGGACATGCCCCTGACTATAGCCAAAGAAATCCAAAATGACATTTTAAGACTTAATGAAAGTAAGATAATAAAATAATTGGACTTCCAGAGAATGGAGGCTCACCACTTCACGGCTGACCAATGAATGAACCCAACCACCTAACACTGCATAGGAGTAATAGAAAACCCTTTAGACAGTGGGATGAGCACTGGCATATAACTCAGGAAAAGAGATAAAATAATGCCATGTCAAAAATTAGTCAAAATCACATGCAGTATATTCATATATAGGATGCCAAGACAGGATACAAGGTCATAAATATGTGATTTTAATATATTAGTCTGGATTGTGTAGTTCTATCCATCCTAAGGTCATCCACGGGCTACATGGGTTCATATCTCCCTACTGAAAGGGCCCTAGCATGTGGTAGTTGCATGAACTGAGGAAATTTGAGGGAGGGACAAAGACACCAAGGATCCAAACATCCCAAAATATATGATGTGTGAACTATGCACATGGTCATAAAGACACCATTCTGGAAAATGTGGTTTCCAGTATTGGTCGCCTTGGGAACTCCATCTTCACGAGAGCTACACAACCCTGTTTAAGCCCAAATTAAACTATTTGCACATAATCCCATTCATTAAACCAAGAGTCATTTCTTGGGGAAATTAACAACTTGGTATCATCATACTAGTTAAGCTTGCAAGCTAAATTCCATTATGCCATAACGAATTAATTTAACCATTAGACTCCTAAGTTTCCAATTTAATTCCAAAATCATTGACACCAAGGCCTTTTAGATTCATTTATATCCATTATCCTTTTATTCAATGCAAGGATTTCCAAAAGCAAGTTAAATTATGCATATATCCATGTCTTAAAACCAAATTCACAAAGTGGGTTGAGGTTTATGCCAAATCCAAACCAAAATCCATAAATTTAGGGAAACCCATGTTTCCCATTCCAATTCCCATAACAATGCACCCATTTAGTCCCAACAACTATTAATCAAAGCATGAATAACATATTCAAACCATGGAAAAACAATCAAAGTAATAACGATTCAAAACCCTCAACCCAATTTCAAAAACCCAACTATTAAATTATATTATTATAAACCAAATTCTGTCATGATACAAAAATACAAGTTAGGGAAGAGAAACATTCCTAAAACACCAAAGAATTTGAAATAAATCCAAAGTTGGAACCTTTGGGGAATGAATTCCCTAAGAAACCCTAGCTTTCTCTTAATTTGGGATTTACAAAGGAGAGAGTAGTTTTTAATTTTATTAACTAATGTTAAAGTGACTATAGGAGTAGTTTTAGATTTGATTAACTGATGTTAAAACTCGAGGGGAATGAATTCCCTAAGAAACTATAATACCCCATACTAATCCTTAACTCAATTCAGCTCTTAGTTGCATGCTTAAAGGGCTTAAGGCTTGAAATTTTCACTAAGTGTTGGGGACTTAGTCATTTTCAAGATCTCTAAACTTGGAGAATTTTCATTTTGGTCTTCCCGACCCCAACACATTAGCTTTTGAGTTAATTCAAGTTTGGGGATGTAATAATAATATCTCAGGGAAGTTTCAAATTTTTTGAACAAGCTTAGGGTCAAGTTTGGATCACAAATTCAGCAAGTCACTGTGATAAGGCCTCGTCGCGGTAACATTCAATTTGTCATGTACATCGCTTAGTAGTGAAGGTGTTTTCATCCAGTTCTTGTTTTGTAATTTGAATGCATGTGTCATGATATTTATCCCAGTGTGTGAAGTTTTATGAGGTGAAAAATATTCATAGAAATTACATAGAACAAAGTTGAGCTAAAAGCCTTTGATTCGCCCAAAGTTTTGTATTCAATTCTACAAGGGTCTGCTTTGAATGTGTATAACTTTAATATATGAGAAATTTTACATCTAAATACCCACCAAATTATAGATAATTGAATTATCTTTCCAACGATACCAATTTTGCCTTAATCCGATACCCAGGCAAAAAGTTCTGATTATTTTCGCCAGAACTGATAAGCCACCATGATAAGACCACGTTGCGATGAGACTTTAATCAGCATTCCAATTATGAATTTTTGGTTTAAACTATGGAGGTACAATTGGGTCTTTTTCCACCTCGACTCAATTCGTAAAAACACGACCTAAATCTTTACTTAGGGCATTATTTTCCCTAATTCTCCATTTTCCTCTCAAGAACAAACCCTAATCATCCGCAAGTTCATCAAAAATCAATTTCTTTATCTACAATGAAACCAAGTAATCAAGCTCCCAATGCAAAAAACTTTAAGGAAGCTTAAATATTTGTGCTTCGCTTTCAAGATTTAAGGTCTAAGTTATGTGTGATGTTCATCCATGGGCCTTTTTTACTCATGGAGTCCATGAACCTATTTTGATGTTTTAATTCATGAATTTACATATTAACAATGAGTTATCTTCATGAAGCTTTTATGAATTTTGATTGTACATAATGTTTACAAGTGTTTTTGTAGAAAGTAGCCCTTACACATTTGAATGAATAAAATTCCATTTTAAATCCCTAATTTATGGTTTTTGTGTTTTAATTATGTTATTCTCACATGTTTCAATCATTCTCATGCTTAAGTTCATGAATTTCAAGTGTTTGATAATGCCTAAATGATTGAAATTTGAACTATAATCTCTTATTGTGTTCTTCAAAGCTTGCATATGCCTATATTGTTAATTCCATTCAGTGCTGGGGGTTATAAATACCCAAAACTTAGTTTTTTACATAGTTTAAAGTATTTTTAGAATGATTTAAAATAAACCATGAGCCTTGTCGTTCAGTTAGTATCATGTTCAACTGTTGGCTTAGTTAAGCTTAGTTTAGTCCAATAGTCAGTTTTATTCAGTTGCGAGTAGGATTTAGCACCGAGCGAACCTAGGGATGGGGGTTCACCTGCCAATAGAGGGTGCGACCTTTAGTAGCAGTCTCTTAGTTTTAGAACTATGTAGCTAGCATAGGATAGAGATGTCAACCTTTTAGTTGAGGGTTAATGAAGTGTTTCCCTGATAGTTGAAGGTACCACATATCTTATTAGAGCATCTGCCAGATGAGGGTAAATCAGTGGATCCACACAACCAACGTTAGTACTCGTGGCATGGTGCTGACACCCATCCAATTGGGGTTATATGTTGGACCCCAATCAGCTCAGAGTGGGGCATATTGGTTATATTTTACCTCTCATAGTCTCATTTCAGTATTCAGTACAGAGATTAGTTCAGGTTTGCGTGACTATACCATACAGTTTATCAATTATTCAGTTATCAGATTTTAGTATTTAAGTTTATAGACTACTTTAGTAACATGTTATATGCTTGGTCATGTATTCTCAGATTTTAGAGCTTTCATGCATATTACGCATTAGATACCTCATATTATTCAGTCAGACATTACCTCTTGCTATTCAGTTAGTTAGTATTTCATGCACACGAATGTATGTATTTTAGCCTGACCTCATCTCATATACTAGTATATTCAAACTATTGATTGTACATTCAAAGTACTGACCACATACTTTCTTCATGCTATGATGTCTTATATCACAGGTTTGGATGCTCAGTTTCCTGACCGCGCTTAGATAGTTCAGTATTACAATAGTAGCTACAGTAGTGAGTCCTCATCCTTTGAGTATCTTCATTTAGTTTTTTCAGTATCCCTCTATTTCAATCAATTGGAGTTATTTGGGGGTTTGTCCCATCAAATCCATCGTTAGTCAGTTAGAGGCTTTTCTAAATGTAACTTTTTTCTAACCATTTACTTAGCACTCTAACCTGACATTCAGGACTATTTTCATAACTACAGCCTCATGTAAAACAAGCATGCAAAAATCTTTCCTTATAATGAAACATTTACTCTCTCCCATCTAAGTAATCACTCATCACTACATTATTTCATAAGGAAAGTTCACTAAAGGTTAAAACATGAGGACCTGAAGCATGAATAGCACTATACCGAACTTGACACTTAATTGAGGCTTGAGGAATAGGACATCAACATCCTGGATTTTACAAGAGATCTAAACTAAGGATTTACATGACAACATCTGAATTTAGCTGATCATTAGGATTATAGCATAAGTCACGGGAACTAATCATACTGTAAAGCATGACATGAGTACATAAGTCATGAGCTGCATGACCTGAGTTTGGAGTTTCTTTATTTATGGAACGTGATTCGTAACACTGAGTAAACTGGAACTGCTCATACTAGGAATTATAAGCATATATGATTTTCGTTAATGTGTACAAATATGAGCTATGATCATAAAGTTGACAAGTAAGGCATAGGTAGGTCTCGTGATAGCTAAAGTACAAAACTTTGCACTAAGGTAAGGACAGGTTGTGCATCAACCTCTCCCACTGCTTTTCTACACATACTGACATAACTAGTAAAATCTAAAAGTCTAACTTGGTTACTTATTCTACCATCTCCCCCTTAGCTAAAAGCCATTATTCTAAGTCTATGAGGCACTTAATAAACTCTAAATCAAACTGAAACAACTTTTCTCTAGGGTCCGAGATAAAACAATACTCGTAAACACTAAACTCATTCTGAAGGGCTACTCCTGATAATGTAAGGTTCACTGCTAGTACTTCCTTCTGACATATGATTCTTTGCTTTCTATTGCCCCAAAAATCATCATATAGCAACCTCAACACTAACTAACTTAGAATTCTCAACTTTTCTTTCCACTAGTTCAATCCAGAGATTCAAACTTAAATTAACTGAAACTGAGGTACTACCCCTTCATTCAATGATTGCCCTATTAGGAAACTGAAATAGAATGACTCCATTAATAAAATTAACTAAAGGGATTTTCTAAAATACTGTAACCAAGCAATTTCTGTATACTCATCAGGTTGGAATACATTTACCTACTAAGGTAGGCATAAAAAAAGTTCTATTAAGATTTCTAGTCTAACTTAAAGTTGACTGCTATGCAAGGAGTCACTAAAAACAAAGAAGCTCCTGGATCTAATAAGGCATGAACATGTAAATGGAAGATTTGTAACGTACCAGTGACCATATTAGGAGAACTTTTCTAATCTTATTTGAACTGAAGTGCATAAACCTAGTTTGGGCGTTACCTACTGGTGGCACTGGAAGTAGCACCCTGCTGATTCGGATAACCGGACTGAGCTGAAGGATAGTTTTACTAACCCAATAAACCTAAATGAGGACAATAACTAACTCTAAGGCCTGGCTTTCCACACTCTAAACATATGCCACTTCCATCTCTACACACACTCTTATGATTCTTACCACATTCCCCGCAAAGTGGATGGGTATGACCACTGATCACACTAACCTGGGTTTTAGATCCTAGAGCCCCATCTCGATGGTCATTCCTGAACTTTGGTACTGGAATCCTAGTTGAAAGTGGAACTGGGGCGGAGAATCTCTGACGGAACTGGGAGAGGTTACGACCCCCTAATCTTGGCTTAGAATTATTTGTTCTAGCCCTTTTATTCTTCCTATGCTCCCCTCCCTCACTCTTCTGAGTGTAAGTCAAAATCCTAGATAGGACAACAGTCTACAAATTGTTCTAAGCAACTACTAAATAAGCTAATATAGTTAAAGCAGCTCTGAATTCTACATGAGAGACATGCTCGTCCGGGGATCTGTCTGAACGGGCTGAGGTGCTGACTGATTATCATTACTTCTTTCATTAGCTTCTTTGGAAGGAATGTTTTGGAATCATAAGGAAGAGATGAATTAGACTTATAGTTTGACTCAAGCTCATGCCCACACGCACGACATGAATACTAAAAGAAGGGAAACTTTTCCTAAAACATCTCATAGCCTCTTATCAATAAGTATGGTGCGCTACACACCGACGTACAAGACTCTACTTGATATGTATTTCAGACTCCCTAGGACTCTATGGAACCTTAGGCTCTAATACAAAGGTTTTAATGTACTCAGTCTGTACCCCGAGCGCTACATGGTGCTAGTAACTCCGAAGGACCACCAGTTAACCCATGACTGATATCTGTTGTAAACACTGAATAATAATACTGAAATAAAAGTGGAATTAGAATGAATTTCCATAAGGTTCAAAATATAAATACTGATAAATAATAACTTCTGGTAAAACATTTGAAAACTAAACACTGTCTGAACTTATCTAGTCTGAAAAGTCTCTAACTGAACTGCCTAAAATAGAGTTGATGGGACAAGCCCCCAACTAAATCCAACTACTAAACTACTGATAAACTGATAAATGAAATAAAAGCATACCCATGATAGATGAGGACTCACTACTAAAAATATTTTTGGTAGTCCGAGCTGCTAAGTACGGTCAAGAGCCCATGCGTCTGAACCTATGATATAAAATATCATAGCGCAAAAAAATGTATGGGTTAGTACTTTGAATATACTGGTATTCTAAGTGAGGTAGGCTGATATGCAAGGGTTCATATGCATAAACAATAACTGACTGAATAACATGAATACAACTGAATGGGAATACATGTATAACTGAAATTGATAAAACACGAATTATACAATACTATGCACATATCTATATATATTGTGTCTGAGATTATAGTAACACTGGATACTGTGTTCTGATAACTGAGTGACTGATATTTGAGTTTACTGATAACTGTATTATTGATAGCTAGTTGACTATTTCTAATAGTTCAGATTCTGTAGAACTGAACTAAGTTCTATATTGAGTTGGGTGACTTTGTTTGACAGTCCTGATTCTGTAGAACTAAATTGAGTTCTAAACTGAGACTGAAATTGTGAGAGGTAATTATCAAACTGACATGCCCAAAATATAAGCTGATAGGGGTCCAACGTGTTGATGATAGGCGAATTTACGCGCCTATATCAATATATTTTGCCCATATTTTAGCCTAGTTTTGAGAACTAATTATCTATTTCATACACTTTTAGTCCTTTTTCCTATAAATGAGCTAACAAATGTGATTAGGAAAGTTTCAGGTATAAATGATGCAAAATACAGCATTTTATGGCTTACTTGACGCAAAAGAAAGCTCACAAACGAAGTAGAAAGGAGCTGGACGCCTAAAGGACCAAATCTGCTGCATGGAAAATCTGTCCCGGGCAAAAACAGCATTTCTGAATTCTTTGGGGACTGCATGGAAAATCTGTCCAGGACTAAAACAGCATTTCTGAAGACTTTGGGGACTTACAGATACAAAGCTGGATTTTGACAATGATACATTAACCTAGTACAATTGGGTTATGTATTTCATTAGTTTATTTGGATTAGGAGAATGTTACATTAACCTAGTACAAATGGGTTAAGTATTTCCTTAGTTTAGTAGGATTTGGTTATTTATTTCATTAGCATAGTAGGAGTAGGATAGGAGTATTATAAATACCCTATCATGCTAGAGATTTTAATCAAGTCCTCCCTTAGTGGAGGCAACTCCTCCCTTAATTCAAGAAATTCATTCTTAAACTATTAATTTTCTTCCATCTTTCTCATCTTCCACCACAAACATTCAACTCTTAAATTCCACAACAAGAGAATCGTTACTTGCTAAGGAATCACCAAAACCACACGCCTAACACCTCTTTTACACGTCATTCACCATGCAAAACGTGATATCCTTCGCATTCATGGGTAACTAAACCTCTTAGTTGGGGTTATGGAAGCCGAATGAGTTACTATCTATTGCTATGAGCTTGTGAGTTCAAGACACGTATATTGCTTATATCATTATTCTCTTCATCTTAAATCTACATCCTTTGCGGTTCAAACACAAGAACACGCCATTCTAACATCTAACCTGTTCGAGAGAAAGGTTATTTGTCTAGAAAAGAAGACGCATAGACCAACGCCAGTCTAACATTTAACTTGTTCGAGAGAAAAGTTATTTGTCTGGAAAAGAGATAATGTCAAGGTAGTAGGACACCCTTTCCTATTAAAAAGCTAGTGCCGTACCTGGACTAACCTCTTGGAGAATTCGTACCGTTAGACACGCTTTAAGCTCGAGAGAGTTAAAGTGAAATAGTCCTTGTTTAGGTCGAGAGACGCTTGGATTTACCATCGACTACAATTCTCTATAAGCAATTGCATGTCAAGACTCTACACACTCATAGCCAATAGAGACGTATACCTCTGAAGGTGGACATAACCCCAACGCTTCAATTCTCATTGTTTACAACCAACGTGACAATCTTTCTCTTTTACTTTGCTATTTTTCAGCTTTTATTTCATTACTTTGGTTACTTATTACAATCCCCCCATTCTTACGAGACTTGCATCAAAAGTCTAATAATTTCACTTACTTGTTGACCAAGCTATTCTCTGTGGGATCGATACCCAACCCAGGTTGGGTTCTATATTTGCTAACGACCGCTTTACACTCCTACGAGAGCTGTAGATTGAGCGTTATCAAAAATTGGCGCCGTTGCCGGGGAATACTAGTGTCAATCAAGTTCGTGATAATTACTAGACCCTTTGGTCAAAGATTCTCGTACTTTTACTTTTAGTTGTTGTTTTTTGTTTTTTTTAGGTTTATTCAGTGCATCAATGGAGGCACAAGCTGAAATTGAAAGGATGGCTGCTCAAGTGCATCAACAGAATATTGATAACCGTAGGCGAGCAACAAATCCTGACGATGAGGATCTAGGCGATGAAGAGCTACTAAACCCACGGCATACTGCTGAGATGGCGGCACCCATGCAGAGGAGAGATCGTCAAGCGCGATTGAGGCCTGATCGCCAAGTTATGCAAATTCCTTTTGATGACGAAGAGGACGATCTGGACGGACCTGGTGCCACCGGAGCTATTATTCTTCCGCCATTGGCACCCGGAGCAAAGTTTAATATCACTAGCGTCATGATTCAGCTTTTGCAACTCAAGGGATTATTTGGTGGACTAGCAGGCGATGATCCGAACATGCATCTGATCAACTTTATTTCTACATGCAAGTCATTCGACAATCCTGGAGTTGGACAGAATGCAATTCGATTACGTCTATTTCCATTGTCTCTGTCTGGGGAGGCAACTATGTGGTTGAATGGGCTGACTCCTGATTCTATTACTCATTGGAGGCAATTGAGAGACGCTTTCCTAGAAAGATTCTTTCCGCCATCCAAAAGAGCACAGTTGAGAGATGAGATCATCAATTTTCGACAGCTTCCAACTGAAGCTCTCCACGAAACATGGGAGAGGTTCAAAACGAAGCTAATGCGGTGCCCAAACCATCATATGACCAATGTCCACTTGATGGAGATATTATATAGAGCCTTGAATTCAGTGACTAAGCCAGTGGTTGATAATGCGGCTGGAGGATCATTTATGGACCTTACCTTTGTTCAGGCAAGCAATATGCTAGACCGAATGACAAAGCAAAGTAGAGCTTGGCATACCAGGGATTCTGAGGTAGCAAGCCCCACTTTATCTATTGGCATGACTGCAGAACAAAGGAGAAGAGAAGAGGAACGCGATCAAGATATGGCTCACATGAAGACGCAAATGGATCTTCTTACCAAGCATCTATTATCAGGGAAGACCGAAAAAGTTAAGGCCGTTGGACCACGTAGAAGAGATGAATCTGATTCTGAGGAAGAAGCCAACTACTTGAACAATCAAGGGGGTTTCCGTGGGAATGCCCAAGGAAACCAAGGTCGGAACTATTATGACAAATCTGGAGGTAAACACCAAGGTAGTTGGAAGAAAAATGAAAATAGTGGTTTGTATGTTCCCCCTGGTAGACGTGATACCACCACATCTAATTCTATGGAAGACATGATGGCTAAGTTATTGAAAAGAGTGGAAGCAACAAGCGCGGGAGTTAAAGAGGTAATCGACGATTTAGCCTCCATGAAGCAATTAGTTGATTCTCATTCCACTTCTATCAAGCAACTAGAGCAGCAATTCAGTCAACTTTCAGCAGCACTCAACCAAAGAAAAGCCGGCACCTTACCTAGCGATACTGTGCAAAACCCAAGGAATGATGGGTCATGCATGGCCATCACTACCAGAAGTGGTAAGGCGCTGGAAACTTCAGCAAAAGGCAAGAAAGTGATTGACGAAGTTGCAGACATAGATGACAACGCAAAAGGAGAAGATGCCCCAACTACTACTCTTGACGTTAAGGACGCCACATCCAGCACTGTGCAGCCTGAAAAAGTGGAAAAACGGAAGCACGAGGAGAAGAAAACCGTGGAGAGAACACTTCCATACCCACCACCACCTTTTCCCCAAAGATTGAAGAAGGTGGCGGATGACACAAAGTTTAGCAAATTCATGAATATGTTAAAGCAACTCACCATTAATGTTCCATTGGTGGAGGCACTTGAACAAATGCCTGGGTATGCAAAATTTATGAAGGATCTCTTGACAAAGAAGTGGGCAGCAAGTTATGACTTGGCGGATAATGTTCATCATTGTAGTGCAATCGCTACAAGGTCGCTAGTTCAAAAGAAGGCAGATCCTGGAGCTTTCACTATTCCTTGCACAATTGGATCGTTGGATTTTGCTAAGGCATTGTGCGATTTGGGAGCTAGCATCAATTTGATGCCACTATCTATCTACAGAAAGTTGGGGTTGGGAGACCCTACACCAACCAATATGAGGCTCGTGATGGCTGATAGGTCGGTAAAACGACCTGTGGGTATCTTGAATGATGTGTTGGTGAAGGTTTCTTCATTCATATTTCCTGCCGACTTCGTTATTCTGGATTGTAAGGAGGATTCTGAAGTTCCCATCATCTTGGGACGTCCCTTCCTTGCAACTGGAAGTGTGCTTATTGACATGAAAGATAATGAGCTTTTGTTTCGAATTAATGACGAAGTGGTACGGTTTGATATACGCAAAACAATGAAGCAGCCCAGCAATATGAATGAGTCATCCATAGATGATGTTCATTATGAGGATACGAAAGCATTATCTATAGAGAAACAACCTACTGTTGAGCCATTGTCTGTTGCGCCACTGAATGTTGAGCATGAAAACAATGAAGATTATGAAGAACTTATGGGTGATCTAACAGAAATAGAGTCTTATACTCCTAAGCAACCGGGATGTGATCTCAAGAATAAACCAACAGCAAAGACTCTCATTGATGAGCCACCAGTGCTAGAATCGCAAGAGCTCCCCGATTATCTAAGGTATGTGTTCTTGGAAACTAGAAATATACTTCCGGAGAGCGCAGATGATTTAAGTGAACAGCACGTAGAAGCTCTTATCTCTGCTCTGAAGAGATACAAGAGAGCTATGGGTTGGACTATTGATGATATAATTGGAGACTCTCCGGGGAAACGTATGAACCATCTTGAAGAAGATCGCATGCCCACAGGTAAGCCTCATTGTCATCTAAATCCTTTCAGAAAACGATCCACCATTTACCTCGACGAAGTCTAAGTACTCGAGGTAACTACGTCGAGCCACGACAATAAATAAGGCGCTAGATGGGAGGCAACCCATCGTTTTATCGTTTTATCGTTTTATCGTTTTATCGTTTTATCGTTTCGTCGTTTTAATTTTTTTCTTTTTGATAAATGAAAATCCAAAAATAAGAGTCGTGCCACGACCAAAACTAAGGCGCTTGGTGGGAGGCAACCCATTGTACTAATCGTTTTTATTGTGTTTTGAGCAAATATAGGTGCAAGAAGTATGCAACGAGGAGATTGATTTCAATTGGCGATTTGGTCGCATTGTATGGTAAAGTCGGTAAGTTAGGAATGGTGATGCATAAGGCTATGGATTGAGCCTTTCTCACGTCATAATAGGCTTCGAGAAAGGCTAGGCCTTGGTAAAAATAGGCCACGAACGATGCACAACCTATTCTATCGCCTAAGGACTCGGAATCTAGTGTGCAATACACTATGCGCCGCCTATTCCTAGGTGTGCTTTTGACTATGCGCCGCCTATGCTATGGCATTTGAGATACTGAGACCAAATGCCATACCATATGCGCCGCATATGCCTAGATATGCCATACCATGTGCGGCGCATATGTCCCATTATGCCATGGACAATGCGCCGCATATACATGTGTTATGCCGAGGGATATGCGCCGCATATAGGGTGATTTTGTCCCCAAATCCGATTGTAAATGGGTCATAACCCGACCCATACTCCTCCTATATAAAGGGGACTTGGTTTTTTATCACAAACACATTAGAAGTAACCCTAAAGGCGCCGCATATCATCCCAAATCCTCTCAAATTTTTCTTCCTTTGTTCTTCCAATCCACAACAACTTCTCCACAATCTTCAAGCAAGTAAGTGCTCTCTTATTCTCCACCTATTTATCGTAAGTACTACGTTGCTATGCTTATTATAAATTGCTAAATCATATAAGATTGTTGGTGATGTTCATGTGTTTGAATTGTTGTTGCATAATCATGTGAGTGAACATATACGTAGGGAATTCTTGACTTATTTCCGACTTGAATTTGGTTTCAATAGCATTGTTATGATATTTGCTGAACATATGTGGCTATGAATATTGCTTGAGAGTGTTGTTTGGATACTTGCATGATTAACCATCCCGGCCATCGGGATAAGACTTATAGTGCCTACCGACATAAGAGGTTGTGATTGTTGTAAGAATAACTATTCCATATAGTAACCCCTATGTAGTAGTGTTGCTATAGATACCATGAAAGTAGTCCAATGGCTGCAAGTAAGTAATGCATTGCTGATTTTCTTGTCGGAATACAATCCTAAAACGTATGTCGATGAATTCTGAGTAATCGATCACTTTCACCTCACTAGTTGGTGCCAACACCCTAAGTGTGGGGTGGTACCCCTACTGTCTGTGTATAGATTGTATCCATTGAGATTGTGCTACCATTAACACTATTTCAAGTCTCAGGTACAATGGCACCTAAAGAGAGACAAGGCAAGGAAGAAGGCTACCACTTCCCAAAAGGGCAAGAAAAGAGGCCGCAAGGAGCAAGGAGAACCCTCCTCGCTGCAAACACCTCGACTCACGCTTGGAATTAAGTGGGATACTTATGCGGAACTTATGAGGATGATGACTCTGATGATGATTCCAATGCAAGGGGTATGACCCCAGACATAGAGGATGAGTCCGACTAACCAGGTTCCTCGTATTTATTTTACACTGAGGACAGTGTCCCGTCCAAGTGTGGGGTGGCATTGCATGCTATACTTCTCTGTTTGCACCTATGTTTGTTTGTTTACTTTGTTTATTTGAGTTCGTTTCTTTTTGTTTTTTTTTCGTTTGACGTTTTTTTTTAGTTTTTTTTAGTAGTTAAAATTTTTCTAGCTTCGCATGAAATTATTTTGATAGGCAGCATGAGATTATAACAAGAGTATGTGTTACAATTGTGACTATTGAGACGTTTAGGCTCTAGTTGTGACTCATTATGTGATATTGTGTGATTCAATTCCTTCAATTGTTGGGTCAAGAGTCTATATTACCTCCAATCAAGTCGACCATGTGCCTTGTGTGAGATAATAGTATATTCTATGTATGTGGCTGATGCTAGAACTTGCCTGGTATGTATGCAAAGCGAAAATAAGGAATGTAAGTTTAGGATATGATTTAGGCATTTCTTTGGCAACCTATACATGTTTACTTTCAGTTTTTCCTACCCATGTAAATCATCCTAGTTAAACCCTTTTGAGCCTTTAGCCTATTTCTTTGACAACCTTGTATGTAAGCCTAATCCATTTCTTTCAAGACCGTAATTTGATCCAAATTCCTAAGTGCTTTAAAGTGAAAAAGTCATGTGACAACATAAGAGGAAATTGGGTGAGTATGATGCTTTAAATTGTAATGGTGCTTGAATGCGTTATGAAAAAGAAGAAAGTGCTATCATAAGAGGTATTTTGTGAAAAGAAAAAGGAAAAGAAAGCTGAAAAGTGAGTTGTGCTTAAAATTGAAAAACAAAATAGGAGAACAAGGGTGGTAGAATAAAAGAGTAAAGAAAGGTTGAAAGAGAAAAAAGTTTCAATGACTCAAAGTGGTGTATTAAAGTGCTTAGGAACTTAGTCACTATTTCTGGCCAAAATAGTCCTACCCGTCCCTTAGCCTACATTACAACCATCTAAAGACCTACTTGATCCTAATCTTAATATTCCGACATTTAGTAGAGTACTACATTAAAGGCAAGCTTATGGTCATTAGTTGCTACATATGAATTCTTTGTGAGAGTGAGTGCAAGGAAAATATGCTTGTGATACCCATGTTTGAAAAATATGCTATATTTGTGAGTGATTATGGGTACTATATTGTGAGACACACATGGTTGATGAGTCTTGGATAGTTGTATATGATTCTATGCACCTTAACGTTTGCATGCGAGTTGATCACTATCACGAGTCTATGCTTGAGGTTAAATTGTTTCTACTTATAATCGGAAAGCTACTCTTTGTTGATAATTTTTGTGCTTGTCTTGAAGAAAGTTTTGTGTTGTTGCTGTAAAAACCCTAAGTTGATGCTTAGAAGGACATGATATTTTGTTCGAGGACGAACAAAGCTCTAAGTGTGGGGTGTTGATGATAGGCGAATTTACGCGCCTATATCAATATATTTTGCCCATATTTTAGCCTAGTTTTGAGAACTAATTATCTATTTCATACACTTTTAGTCCTTTTTCCTATAAATGAGCTAACAAATGTGATTAGGAAAGTTTCAGGTATAAATGATGCAAAATACAGCATTTTATGGCTTACTTGACGCAAAAGAAAGCTCACAAACGAAGTAGAAAGGAGCTGGACGCCTAAAGGACCAAATCTGCTGCATGGAAAATCTGTCCCGGGCAAAAACAGCATTTCTGAATTCTTTGGGGACTGCATGGAAAATCTGTCCAGGACTAAAACAGCATTTCTGAAGACTTTGGGGACTTACAGATACAAAGCTGGATTTTGACAATGATACATTAACCTAGTACAATTGGGTTATGTATTTCATTAGTTTATTTGGATTAGGAGAATGTTACATTAACCTAGTACAAATGGGTTAAGTATTTCCTTAGTTTAGTAGGATTTGGTTATTTATTTCATTAGCATAGTAGGAGTAGGATAGGAGTATTATAAATACCCTATCATGCTAGAGATTTTAATCAAGTCCTCCCTTAGTGGAGGCAACTCCTCCCTTAATTCAAGAAATTCATTCTTAAACTATTAATTTTCTTCCATCTTTCTCATCTTCCACCGCAAACATTCAACTCTTAAATTCCACAACAAGAGAATCGTTACTTGCTAAGGAATCACCAAAACCACACGCCTAACACCTCTTTTACACGTCATTCACCATGCAAAACGTGATATCCTTCGCATTCATGGGTAACTAAACCTCTTAGTTGGGGTTATGGAAGCCGAATGAGTTACTATCTATTGCTATGAGCTTGTGAGTTCAAGACACGTATATTGCTTATATCATTATTCTCTTCATCTTAAATCTACATCCTTTGCGGTTCAAACACAAGAACACGCCATTCTAACATCTAACCTGTTCGAGAGAAAGGTTATTTGTCTAGAAAAGAAGACGCATAGACCAACGCCAGTCTAACATTTAACTTGTTCGAGAGAAAAGTTATTTGTCTGGAAAAGAGATAATGTCAAGGTAGTAGGACACCCTTTCCTATTAAAAAGCTAGTGCCGTACCTGGACTAACCTCTTGGAGAATTCGTACCGTTAGACACGCTTTAAGCTCGAGAGAGTTAAAGTGAAATAGTCCTTGTTTAGGTCGAGAGACGCTTGGATTTACCATCGACTACAATTCTCTATAAGCAATTGCATGTCAAGACTCTACACACTCATAGCCAATAGAGACGTATACCTCTGAAGGTGGACATAACCCCAACGCTTCAATTCTCATTGTTTACAACCAACGTGACAATCTTTCTCTTTTACTTTGCTATTTTTCAGCTTTTATTTCATTACTTTGGTTACTTATTACAATCCCCCCATTCTTACGAGACTTGCATCAAAAGTCTAATAATTTCACTTACTTGTTGACCAAGCTATTCTCTGTGGGATCGATACCCAACCCAGGTTGGGTTCTATATTTGCTAACGACCGCTTTACACTCCTACGAGAGCTGTAGATTGAGCGTTATCACCTGTGAGCCCAGTTAAAAGGGTGCTAATACCATGCCAAGGGTACTAACACTTGAAAACTAAGATGCCAAGCCTAATCTAATGGGTGACGCCTAGGAGGTAGTCAAGCCTAGTCTGATGGGTGACTCCTCATTCTGTGTTGGCTACACAGTTCTAGAGTACAGGGAATGCTACTAATGACTCTTCTTCTCTGATGGGGAAGCCGTCATCCCTATACTCACTCGGTGCTAAATGCTACTCCCAACTGAAAGACACTGAACTAATTTCTAAATTGTACTAGGCTGTACTAGACTATTACTATTTATGTTAACTGACTGAACTTAACTGAGTTCATTGAGTACTGTAAATGGTAGAGAGTTTTGAATTCTATTGGCTGACTAAATATACTGAGTTATTTATTGACTAAATACTACTATGTGTGACATCACTAAGACTATTCTGAAGCTACTGTCATTCTAGGTAAACATCTAGATTGTCAGGTATTAGATACCCCAGGACTCAATAACATAAAAAGTTAATCATAGCATGATCTTGAAAGAATTATAATGTTCATAACTCATTTATAGGGACATTTTATCAAACACTTATAAGAAATAAGCTTGTACATATGCTAGTATGTCATGATTTCCCCATTAATCCATATGATCAATTTATCAAACACTTGGGGAACATATTCTATGCATATAATTTAATCAACATGTAGGCATCATGATTTCCAATCCCAACTTTTAAATTCAAGGTCTTTAACATGAATTCACATAATACTACACACATGTAAAATAAATTTACATTAATCTTGTAATAAATCATAAATTAGAAGCCCACATAACATTATAAACATGAATTCATTCAAGTCCAAAATGGAATTCATGAATTCAATAAACTTGGGCATTTTAAAAGAGGTTCTTTGACTCCAAGGATGGAAGGAAACCCTTGGATAAATACCTAACATACCTTGGAGCTTGAATTCCTAAAGATTGATGGTAAATTTATTGGATCTTGATCTTGACTTTAATGGGTTAGGGTTTGTGTCTTGAGAAAATTTGAGAGAAAGTGAGTGTATTTTGCTTATTAAGGGCTGAATTTTGTATTTTAGGGGCTGATTAAGGGTGGGAAAATGACCCAAATACCCTTCTAGATGTGTCTTTTAATGACTGAAAATATGTCTAGTGACGCATAGCCCGACGTGCTGCATCGATGGGATCAATTCTATATCCGATGTACTGCATCGATGGGATCGATGTTATGGCTGACGTGCTATGTTGAGTCCGCATTGGCTCACTGGAATTTGACACTAGGAGCTGGGACAAACATTTATCAATATGATAGTCGGTGCAGTGCATCGAGATCACGTTGATCCACTGGTTTGGACTCCCAAACTTAATTCAAATGAGGTCTAAAAATTCTAAAACTTGTCCGAGGACATCTAATAACATTCTTGATCATTGATCAACCTAAAACTCAATATTTAAAGGTCATAAAGATTGTGAAATAAGATTTCTAATTTATGAAGGCTAAAATAATTCTAAGTGTAAACACTTAGCTAAAAGCTTTAACGGACTGAGTTAAGCTTAGAATTTTGTGAGGTCTTACAATTACGCTAATTTGTTTATTCAGGAGATTGTCAAGTTTTCTTCTCACTTTTGGCATTTATTTCAAATATATTTTTGTACTGAGGTGAATCTTAGCTTATTTTTCTACCCTCAAATGGATGGACAAGCAGAACAGTAAGATATTTAAGGATATACTAAGGGCCTATGTGATTGATTTTAAGGGAAGTTGTGTGGACCACTTACCTCTTATCGTTTGCATACAATAATAGTTACCATTTTAGTATTTAAATGAATTCTTTTGAGGCTCTTTATGGTAGGAAGTGTAGGTCTCCTTTTGGGTAGTTTGAGGTTGGTGAGACTAGGTTATTTAGTCGTGACTTGGTTCACCAATCCATGGAGAAGGTGAATGTGATTAGAGAAATACATAAGACTACTTAAAGTCGTCAAAATTCTTATGCGGATGTAAAGCAAAGGGAGTTGGAGTTTGATGTAAGTAATTGGGTGTTCTTAAAGGTTTACCCTATGAAATAAGTCATGATGTTTGGGAAGAATGAGAATCTTAGTCCCTATTATATTGGCCCATACCAAATTTTAAGGGGAGATGAGAATATTACTTATGATTTGAAGTTTCCCGTGAGTTTGTCCTTCATTCATCCTATTTTCCATGTGTCAATTATGAAGATGTACGTGGGTGATCCTTACTTGATTGTTCCTATGGAGGATGATGGTATTTTTGATTCCTTGTCTTATAAAGAAGTCATGCTATAATAGATAGGCAAGTTCATAGGTTAAGAACTAAGGAGGTAGTTTCGGTAAAAGTATTATATAGAAATCAAAGGGCGGAGGAAGCTACATGGGAAGATGAGGAAGATATGAATGCTAAGTATCCGTTCTTGTTCCCCGAGCTGGATGAAAATGCTTAAGGTATGAGTTTCTTTCTTTCTTATCATTTTTTGAATATGTCATTAGTTTCTAGTTGCATTCCCTATATTAGCAGGCAATTGGGTTCCCTAACTCCTCATTTGGGGATGAATGATTCTAAGTGGCGGGGGTAATGTTATACCCTAAATTTTGGACTCTGAAATTTCTGGAGTGTTCCCAACACTATCGTGACTACAACTCAGGTGATGAGACATTATCACTTGTCATAAGTTATAGAGTGAGATAAATTGTCTCACCAGTAAGTTTACCTAAGTATTATTCATATGACAATGAATCCAAGGTATGACTCCTTATAAGGCATATCAAGTCATTAGGTGTGACTCGTTGTCACACAAGTGAGATTGCCTAGGGTTTCTGCCTTGATCACTACTTCTCATCATAAGTTGTTAGGTCTGGTCACGAGTCGTAATGAGTAAATCATGGCCATAATAGTGAGGTCTAAGGTTTTTGATCCCTAGGCAATGGGTTTAGGTAACGACTCATGGTCAAACCTCACGAGTCGCTACCTGAGTCATAATAACTGGCCTAATTTCCTGCACGTTTTCATTAAGGGCTCTTTTGTCTTTTTCCTTCCTTTATACTTTATCCACAACTTAAAACACCTCAAAAGACTCTTTTTCCATCATTTATCAAATCAAAAACATTACTTTCTCCACTCTAAATCCCAAGTCAAAAAAACTAGGGTTTTCAAGGAATTTAATCTTTAAGCTTCAAACTTTGGATTTTATTCCAATTTATTTGGTATTTTAGGTATGTCTCTTGTCCCTAACTTGTATTTTACATCATGGTATAAATTATTTTAATGTTCATGTGGTTTAATTGTTGGGTTTGAAATATGGGTTGAGGTACTTTGGTTGGTTTATACTTGAATTGTTTTCCCATGATTTTGAATTTACTATCCATGCTCTAATTGGTTATTTTAGGGTTGAATGGGCGTATGGCTATAAATATTGGAATGGGGAATATGAGTTTCCCCAAATTGATGGATTTTGTATTGAAATTGGTATTATTCTTAACCCACCTTCAGAACTTAGGGTTTTAAATATGGAATGTGCATAATTTGACTTACTCTTGGAACCTTGCATTACATTAAAGGATAATGAAAAATAAAAATAGTTTTGAAAGGGCCTTGGTGTCCATGGTTTTGGATTTTAAATTAAACTTGGGAGTCAAATTAGTTAATTGAATTGGAATGGCAAAACTTGACTAGCTTGCAAACATAATTGGTAGGACGATACCAAGTGGTGATTGCCTTAATAAATGACTTCTGGGTTAATGGATGGGATTATGTGCAAATATTTTAATTTGGGATTAAAGGGTGTTGTGTAGCTCACCGTGAAGGTGGAAATCCCAGGGGACCAATATTTGAAACCACGTTTGCCTGTGTGGGGTTCTATATGAACATGTGCTTGGTTTACATATTATATAATTTTGAATGGTTGGAGCCTTGGTGTCTCTGTACCTTTCTCGAATTTCCTCGATTTATGTGGTTAACACGTGCTGGGGCCCTTTCAATAGAAAGAGGTAAACCCATATACCTGTGGGTACTCTTAGGATGGATAGAGACACAGAGTCTAGGTTAATATTTTAAAATAACATGTTCATGACCTTCTACCCTATCCCAACATTATAAATATAAATATGTATATATATATATACAAAGTCTATACTAATATTGTAATACCCTGAGTTTGTACCCTGGATGCTACACGATGCTCATAATCCTGAAGGACCACAAGCTAACCGATGACTGGTACCTGCTGCAACAACTGTGTAATAAATACTGTAATGATAATGGAAATAGGCATAAACATATGCCACAAGGTTCAAATCTATAAATAAATTTGAATGTGATATCAAAATACCAAAACTGAATATAATTATTGAAAAACTGAACAGCTGTCTAAAAATACTCTAGTTTGAAAAAGCCTCTAACTGTCTGACTATGGAGTTGATGGGACAAGCCCCCAACTAATTCCATCTACTAAAACAAAACTGAAGTATTGTAAATAATAAGAATGTCCTCGAACTATGAGGACTCGCCACTACTCTGAAAGTTGAGAATCTAAACTGCTAAGAGTACTCTGGGGCCCTGCGCCTGAACCTATGATATAAGACATTATAGCACAAAGAAAATCATGTGTCGGTACTTTGAATGTACTGGTATTCTCGGTGAGGTAGGCTGATATACATAGGTTCATATGCATGCACACTAATAACTGAATAACATGAGTATGACTGAGTAAGAGTACATGCATAAATACATAGACTGTAACTGAGATCATGCTAATACTGAGTACTAAATCGAAATACTGATAACTGATATCTGAGTTTACGAATATTGTACTACTGATTATCTGAATGACTGTATCTGACAGTTCTGAATACTATGGAACCATGTTGAGTTCTTCTGAGCTGAGTGACTATGTCTGATAGTTTTGAATTTGTAAAACTAAATTGAGTTCTATTTTGAGACTGAGACTGGAACTGAGACTGTGGGAGGTAATCATCTAACCGATATACCCCTTCTCTAACTGATTTGGGGTCCAACCTGTAACCCCAGTTGTACGTGTATCAATATTGTGCCACAGGAAAGGACAAGCTATGAGTTAAATCTCTCTGACAGGAAGCTATTTCGTCAAGCCTCGCTTGCAGGATAACTCAGATGAGAAGTATCAACCCTTATAATGTCTTACAGGAAGATACCTCAACCTACGCTGGCTATGCAGTTCTATAATGCAGCGATTGCTGCTAAGGGTCAAACCCTCTGCTGATAGGAATTCCCCCATCCCTGGGTTAACTCGATGCTAAATCTTACTCCTAACTGAATAGACACTAAACTTATTTCTAGTCTATACTAGGCTGGACTTAACGGTTACTGAGATTACTATTTTTTTTAACTAAAATGAGTTCACTGAGTTTCGTTGACTGATGGAAGACTACTGAATTCTGTTAGCTTACTGAGTTTACTGAGGTCTGAACTGTATACTGAATTAGACTGGACTAATATGGATTCTACTAAGTTTTCCTAAGTTCTGTAACAGACTGTGAGTGCTACTAATCATGTCGTGACTTATACTCTTCTATGGCTAACCATGGCTCTAGATAATCAGTTAAATTGTTAGGTACAAGTACCCCCAGGACTCGATAGCATAAATTAAGAGACATGGCATAACATTAAACATGTAAACTATGGACTTGATCATCATTCATTCATTGGGCCATTTTGACAAACACTTGCATGATATAACTTGCACATAAGCTAACTTGACATGATTTCATTCTCTTAATAGTTCACATGGACAATTTATCAATCACTTGGTGAGCATAGTATATGCACATAGTATTGAACAACAAGTGATCATCATAATTCATATCTAATTTCACAAGTCAAGGGTTTATCATGGATTCACATGAATCTACACACATAATGATCAATTTCACATAAGATATATATATAATCATGAATTAGGAACTTAATCCAAATAGCAATCATGGATACACTTAATTCCAACCATGGAAATCATAAAATCAATTACTTGAAGTTCAAAAGAGATTCTTGGACTCCAAGGGTGGAAGGAACCCTTGGATGAATACTTCACATAGCTTTGTTGAAGAATTTCTGAAAGCTTATGATTGAATTTTGAGTTCTTGATTTGAAATTGGATCTTCTATGGTTTTGTTCTTGAGTAAATTTGAGAAAGAATGACTATATTTTCTCTATAGGGAGTTTAATTTTGTGTTTTTGGGGCTGGGGTCGAGGGAAAAGACCTAAATACCCCCAAGAACGCACTCTTTCAATGACTAAAAAATGGGTTACCAATGCGCAGGTCGACACAATGCGTCGATGGCATTGATGTGATAGCCAACGCATCACGCCATGTTCACGTCGATTTCACTGGAATTAGACGCTGGTAGCTGGGAAAAATTGTAATCAATGCGATAGTCGATGCGGCGCACCAAGATCATGTTGATTCACTGTTTTGGGATTCCAAATAAGCTTCAAACAAAGTTCAAAAAATCCGAAACTTGTCCAAAAACACTTATGAACATTCCTGATCATGAATAAACCTAAACATCAACATTTAATGGATGTAAAGGTCACAAAATAAGACTGCCAACCTTCATAGATTAAAACGACACTAAGTTTGAGTACTTAGCTAAAATACTTCAAGTCTAGGACCCCTTGACAAGCCTAAAGAACTGAATTAAGCTTAGGATTTAGCGGGGTCTTACATTATCTCCCCCTTAGGAACATTCATCCTCAAATGAGGTTGCTGAAATTGAGAATACTGAGATACTGACTTACTTACTTGATATGAACATCTAGAACAGAACTATATGACTGATATTACTGGTATTCTAAATTATAATACTAAACATGCATATCTGATGCAAGGATACATGACTGAACTAGCTCTTGAACATATAACTGAACATGTAATAGTAACTTATACCAAGTTTGTAAATGAAATATGAACATGAAACTGATTAAGCTTAAGGAAACTATTACCTTGAGCTGATTCTAGATTAGCGGAGAATAGATGAGGATACTTGGTTCGCATGTCTGCTTCTTCTTCCCAAGTAGCTCTCTTAATGTACTAATTCTGCCAAAGAACTTTGACTAGAGGAATTTTTTTGTTCCTCAGTCTATGAATCCGATAGTCAAGGATTTCAACTAGGATCGCTTTATAGGAGAGGTTATTCAAAATATCTATGCCCTCAATAGGGACTATGACTGATAGGTCACCTATGCATTTCTTTAGCAAGGAGACATGAAACACTGGATGAACTGAAGATAAATCTGAAGGTAACTCAAGTTCACAATCTACCTTTTTAAAATCGCTGATAATTCGGTAAGGACCGATATACCGAGGATTGAGTTTTCCTTTCTTGCCTAAAAACTTCACTCCTTTTATAGGTGAGATCTTCAAGTACACATAGTCTCCAATCTTGAACTCAAGATCCTTCTACGCACATCTGAATATGATTTCTACCAGCTCTGAGCTGTCTTAAACCTTTCCCTGATTAACTGGACCTTCTCTAAGGTATCTACAATTCCTCGAATCTGGTACCCAGAATGCCACACAATGCTCATGACCCCGAAGGACCATAAGTAACCCATGACTAATATCTATATCTGAACACTGCATAATATACTGTATAAATATAGAAGTAAAGGCTGAAAGGCCCTAAGGTTCAAAACAGTAACATAACTAATAAAATATAACATCTGGAGGGGGTATGAAATACCTAAAACAGCTGAAATAACTATCTGAACATGCTAGTCTGAAAAGCCTCTAACTAAATTTACTGTCTGAATAAGGAGTTGATGGGATATGTCCCCAACTAACTCCAACTACTAAAATAAATTAATTAATGAGATAATAAAGTAATGTTCATGTCCTCGAAGGATGAGGACTCACTGCTAACTCTGACTGCATAGACTGGAATGCTACTGATGCTCTGGAGCTCGTGCTTCTGAACGTATGGTATAAAACACCATAGCATAAATACATCAGTACGATTCAATATACTGGTATACATGTGAGGTAGGCTGAACTAGATAATATAAATGTAAGAATGCCTGTATAGATACATAATAACTGTAACTGATTTCGTGATAATATGATTACTGAATCTGAGTACTGATAATATGAGATACTAATAATTGTATAAGTGAAATAACTAGTATTGAGCGACAGTATCTGAAAGCCTAGTTTCTGATGTAACTAGCTGAGTTTCGTTCTATTCTGAGTTGACTGTATCTAACAGCCCTGAATTCTATAGAATTATCTAAGTTCTATTACAGACACTGAATGATTGTATCTGACAATCCTAATATGTAATTGAAATTGTGGGAAGTAGTCATCTAACCGACATGCCCTAAATAACGTAATATTGCTAAGTTGGGGTCCAATCTATACCCTAATTGGAAGGGTGTCAATACCGCACCACTGGTAAAGACAAGTAGTGAGTGATCCCTCATCTAACAGGTACTCTAAAGAGAATGGTGAGACCCTCATATAATAGGTTAATCCACATCATCAACCCTCATATAACAGGTTAGATGTCTCAACCTACGTTGGCTGTGTAGTTCTGAAGTGCAAGGATTGCTTCTAAGAATCACACCCTCTACTCACAGGTGAGTTCCCATCCTTGGGATCACTCGGTGTTGAATCCTACTCCCATCTGATTAGAAACTGAATTAATTATACTGAATTGACTGGACTGAGTTTATTGAGTTCCATTAACTGTAGAGTATCACTGAGATCTGATAACTGACTGAGATTACTGAGATTATTGAGATTATTGAGTTTTGCTGAGTCATGAGACTGACTGAATTCTACTGAACATGGCTTGACTAAGAGTATCTTGAAAACATAACACTGGCTCTAGGCATACAACTAAATTGTCGGGTATAAGTACCCCCAGGACTCGATAGCATAAAACTGACAAGTCATGACACTTCTTGACACATGACCATAGTCAACAATCTATAATACAATCATTAGGGAATTTCATGAGGCACTTGATTATCATGGTTGGGTACATGAATAGGTAAGTAAATAAACATGTCATAGTTTCATAGTCTAATCTCATGAATAATCCATCGAATAATTTCAATACATAACAATAACATGGAAGTCATTTTGAACATAAAGGTAAAGCATGGATTCATCAGTTTGTTCATAATTGAGTCCTAAAGCATGATTATTGTTCTTTAGGCATTTTATCAAACACATTGCATGCATATATTTAGGCTTAGGCATGATTAGTGAAATGATACATCATGGCAACAGCTTACACTTCCAATGAAAGAATTTCATCCATATACTAACATATTTTCATGATAGTCATCAAAACTTTAACGTGGGAATCAAACAACAACATAAACATGGATATAATTCCATTCATACCATGAAAATCCAAAGTTTATATTTCAAATTTCTTGAGCTTCATGGGTGAAAGGAACCCATGAATCAACACTTGACATATTTGGGTGGATGATTTCTTAAAGATTGGTGGAGAAAATCTTGAATTCTTAACATAAAATTAAACACCTAGGGTTTCTTGTTCTTGGGGGATTGATCTTTTAGAGAAACCCTAATTTGGTGTTATAGATGAATAATGAAGTTATGAGCCTTATTATGGTATAATTAGGGGTTAAACCGGATGGAAAAGACCCAAATACCCTTTTAAAAATGGCTTCAAATTACTGATGGGATCTGTAATGGCTCATGCGATGGTCTGTCACTGGCTCGATAGTCCGTCGGCATAACCATCACACTTGGACCAGAATAGGGACTTAATGCCTTAGTATCGATGGCTTGGGCGATGGTTCATCAAACTCTCCATTGCAGCTTAGCTAGAAGATTAACTTACTGCCTTAGTTGTGATGATTTAGGCGACGGACAGTCGCTAGCTCAACGGTCTATCAAACTTCCCGTCGTACCTGGGCGGTCCTGACAGCTCTCAGTAAAATGTCCATAACTTCTCACCTCGATATTGGATTTGGATAAAATTAGCATTGTTGGAAATTTAATTCAATTTCTCACATGATAAAAATTTAAAATTAGGGAAATTCTATCTGATTTAAAAATTAATAATTTAGAAAGTCATCACTAACTCTTCTAGAGACTAGATTTGACTTAAAGAAAGTTTAGGGTATTACAGTATCAAATACCAAGTCAGGACCTACCACTACGGCGTTACCCACTTCAAATCAACCAATGGGAGATCTACACCTCTTCCCATAAATCACCTTAAATAGAGCCATCTGAATACTGGAGTGATAGTTGTTGTTATATGCGAACTTAATCAAAGGCAAGTAGTCATCCCAACTCTCTTTAAAGTCTATCGCACTTGGTCATAGCATATCTTCTAAGTTCTGAATGGTCCTTTCTTCTTGACCATCTGTCTGAGGATGAAAGGATGTACTGAGATGAACTCGGGTACCAAGACCCTTTTGGAATGCTTTCCAGAAATGAGAGGTGAATTGGGTACCTCTATCTGAGATAATGGACAATGAAACATCATGCAATCTAACTAACTCCTTAATAAAGAGTTTGGCATAATCCTCAGCTGAATAGGAGGTATGAACTAGAAGAAAATGAGCTGATTTGGTCATCCTGTCTACAATGACCCAAACTAAATCATGCTGACGATGAGTATGAGGAAAGCCCATCACAAAGTCGATGTTCCCTTTTTCCCATTTCCAGGTGGAAATATTGAACTCCTGCATGGACCCACTAGCCATCTAATGCTCAATCTTAACCTGCTGACATGTTGAGCACTTAGCCACAAACTCTGCAATGTCTCTTTTTATCCCACTTCACCAATAGATCTCCTACAAATTACGATACATCTTCGTGGACTCTATATGAATAGAGTAATGCAGAACATGCACCTCTGCGATAATTCGCTACTTCAAGTCATTAGACCTAGCACACACAGATGACCCTGATGATGTGCTAGATTTTTTTTAGCACATTTAGGACTTTTTAACTTGAAATAATTGTAAGTTCTTAAGTAATTATTGGTGTTTTTGATGTGTTTTCTTAAGATTTTGTAGAAAAGTCAAGATGCATGAAAATAAATAACAATGGAGTAGAAGAGCTGAAATCTAAGCAAAAAGTGCTGAAAATATGGCTGACGACAACCGTGATAAGTCGTCAGCCTAGTGATAGGCTATCATCATTAGCGTCAGCCTTAACTAGGGAGTTGCAATCTGAGAAGCAGTTCAAATAACGTTGGTGATGTGACATCAAAGTTGTAATAAGGCATCAAGAATGGCATCAACCTTAAGTAGAAAATCAGTAATAGGACAAGACATCTGATGACGTTGGTGATACACTGTCAGATCCTTAACGCGGTGCTAGAGTCATCGTCAACCATAGACAGAACTTGAAGACAACTAGAGCTAATCTGACGCCATCCGTGATAAGGCGTCAGACCCTTGACGTGGCATTAGCCAGGGCATCACCTATTCTGAGAATTTTATTAATTTTGTTATTTTATTTTCTTAATTAGGCTTTAGTATAAATGGCATCTTTTAGGGTTTTATTGAGGGTGAGGAAAAGGAGAGAAACCTCTCATTGAGGGTTCCTAACATTCATGAAAATATATTCTATTTGAAGATTGATTGTGGGTATGATTTATTACTTATTCTTGATTATGAATTCAATACATATTATTGATCTTTGTATCATGAATAGCTAATTTTCTTTACTTGAGTTATGGGAACCTTGATGTGAATACTAATTTAGGTTGTGAATCTAATGTATATCCATAATATATTGATGTTGTATAAACCTTTCTTTATTTTAATGATCTTTCTTGGCTGCAACTTAGTAGAGTCAGCACTACAAACATCACTTGTCTGAGAAGAAAGTGTTTGTTAGGTTACTTCAAAGAAACAATCACTTGTCCGAGAGGAAAGTTCTTGTCGAGCAATGTAATGATCTCTCTTAGTTGCAACTTAAAAGGTGAGCCCAAGAACATCACTTGTCCGAGAGGAAAGTGTATGTGGGAAAAGAAAGAGTTTATATGGACTCGAAAGATTTTAATCTTTAGTTTAATGGCAAATGCCTTAACCAGCTTTGCCTACATGAGAACATAGTTGAATATCAAACACATCCTTTAAGTTCAAAATAATTAATGAATACACTACCTACTAAGGTCAAGATATGAATGGGTAAGTAATAGGATTCAACTCTTCTTGCAATTAAAGTGTCAATTGGAACTCTAAAGTGATTTGCAACCCAACCTATGTAAGCACCTTGGTAACCATAACTCTAGTGTCCCATAATATTGTTAAATCAAAGTATTTATCAAATTTTGTTTAACCATTTAAAACCCCTAAATTTTATCTTTTTCTATCATTTATCTAAATTCAACTTGTAGCTGTAGCTTCAAATTAGTTTGATCTCCAGTCACATTGTTCCTCGTGGATTCGACCCTGACTCTGAATTTGAGTAAATATATTGACGATGACCGCCTTGCACTTATTTGAGGTGTAAGTTGAGCGTTATCAAAAATGGAACCATTGCTGGGGAACAATTTGGCATATTGAGTTAGTTTAGAATTTTATCTTACTTGCTTGAATTCAAACTTGTAAATATTTGTTTGTGATTTTCTTTGTTTCTTGTGTTTGGTAGATTTTCTTTATTTTTTTTTATTTCTTACAATGGCATCATGGAATGAATGTAAGTTTGATGGTTGGAAATCTTATCTGGATGATCCATGTCGATATTGTGATGGACCCCACTTTTGGAAAGATTATAGATATGCTCCCCGAAGAGAGATGTGTGCACCATCTCCATCCAACCAGGAGTATAATTGTTATTTATGTGGTGGTTAAGATGGACATTAGAGTTATTTCCCAAATTCCCCCTCCCCTTATTGCGCTAACCCAAGTTTTAGTTCTTCTTATAAGTATAATAGGTGTTATAGTCAAGCACAAGAAGAACGAAGCACCTAAAAGAGTGGCATTGAAGCTATGCTCCAACTAATGTTGTATCGTGTGGACACAACGAAGGATATCATGCATGATTTGCATCAAGATATAAGGTAAATTAATGAGGAAGGAAGAATAATTAAGGATATGGATATAACGGTCAAGCATTCAAAGAACTTATCCACATTATGTTTATATGATATCTTGTTGTGGAATCATTTAACATAATGGACAAGTGTGAAGATGAGAAACAAGAATCCTATATTGATGTTTTGCTTGATGTTGAACAACCCTCAATGATTTCCCAACCAACCGAACCAACCATGAGGGATGATGCCAAAATTGAGGAAATGGTGCTAGAGGAAAAAGAAGAAACCAAGAAAATCTCTTCTAAAAACTCTAGCCCAATTCGGGGTGAGGATGCCCAAAAGGAAGCAACTCTGAAATTAAAAAGAAGACTTCATTCGAACTATTTTTCAACAGTATGCTTGGTGGATGAGATGGAAGTCCACCTACCCAAGCAACTGAGGTGTTTAAAGGATGAGAAACATAATCCTTATTTTTTAGAGTTTGGCATTCAAAAAGAGAAAAATGAAACCCCCTACTTGAAAGTCAGTAAAGGAAAAATTCAATGTGTATCAAGTGGATTATTAATGTTCTCACCAATACCCAAAGAGCCTATCCGAAAATTTGATATGAAGTTGGCTAAGAGATTCAAGTCATCAAAGTGGCGAGATAAAGGAATTGTCATTATATCCGTTCGTTTGCTCAATGCGCCTCAAAGATGTATTGATCAAAAGTTGGGTCGACGTTTCAAATCCTCTAAGTAGAGACAAATAATTATCAACAAGGTATCTTGATGAAGTCAGAGTAGTCAAGATAACTGAGTCGTGCCGTGACACTAAATTAGGTGCTTCTTAGAAGGAAACCCAAGGTATTTTGTTTTTTGTATTCGTATTATGTGATGGACATCAGATCTCCATACCCATGGTATCACAGGTATGTTTCTAACTCTCTTATTTTGGTTGACGCATTGGGGACATTGCATGATTTTAAGTAGAGGGTGAGGCTACTTATGGGTGTTGATGTCCTCTTGGGGTTTTTGTTGTCATGCATCTTTTCCCTGGAGTCTTGTTCCTAGTAGAACCGACATGTTTAGGTGTATTATGTTTGTTTTATGATGTGTTGTGGTTAACTGGAGAAAAATAAGTATTTAGAGAAGTTGACATATTTTTGTTGATTTTTAAGACTGATAAACACCTCTCCGTTGGTCTATTTTATAACTATGTGATATGCATTTATATATGGCTACTGTGAATCTTTTTATGGCATTAGTAATAGGGACATGATAATAATTGCTAACAATTACATGAACCGAATGGGTAGTAGCTTATGATGTACCATTGTGCCATGTGTGTGTGAGGTCTTACTCAATTCCCTATGTGTGTTGAATCTAGAACTTCCCCGGTTAGTCTTACCTTGGTTGAAAGATAGGGTTAGAAAAGGATCATAGGCCGTTTTGATTTTTAAGTCACTATTTTGCCTAAATGACCTTCCCTATATGGATGATATCTCTTGATCCCTATTTTGAGCCTGAATTGACCATTTTTTTCTATGACACCTATCACTTTCCCGTTTAGATCATAATGAACCTATTTTTGCCCTGGTCCTCCTTGGACACTATGCACCTTGACTAAGGTAAACAACCTAAGTTGAGGGTAGCTATCATAGGGATGTGTGATGTAAACTTGGTATGAAGAAAGGTAGAATAAAAAAAAGAATAAGTGAAATAGAATAAAAAGCTGGGTGGTGTGGAAGAAGAATAAGAAAAGAAAAATAATGAAAAAGAAAAGACATATCCATCCTGAATAATGTGTGGTCAAGAAAAGGAGAAAAAGAAGAAAAAGGTTAATAAGTGAACCCCAAAAGTTAAGGTAGGGCCAAGGAGGCTTAGTCACTTTAAATTCCATTGAATATCATACCATCCCTTAGCCTACATTACAAGCCAAAGAAAAGACCTACAGTGAACCTAACTTATCTGTCTGGACACCTTGGTAATGAAAATAAGGGCAAGCATATGGTATTTGACATGCATTGATTGGAATTTCATTCTGAGAGTGAGTGTGTCTTGATCGTTCCCGCATCGACATACTTGAGTTCATATATGAGTGAGGTGGGACTTCTTTGTTGTAAGGGCAAATCGGTTGCATTGCTAGCTATTTACTTATTTTGGTAGTGTACCTTGTACATATGCATGGTTATTGTTGCTAAATTGATGCCATACCTTGATTCCTTTGGTCACAATGATAATCTTCATTGATATGCACAATTGGATTTATAAGTAATTGAACGTGGAGAGTGGCATGAGTTTTGAGCTAAACTTGATAGTAAAATGTGATAAGTATCTTACGTGTCTCTTGTTTAAGCATCATAGTATGGTGTTATGTAGTTGTTTGAAGAAAAGCAATCGTTTTAAGTTGAGGGTGTTGATGTGCTAGATTTTTGTAGAACATTTAGGACTTTTTAACTTGAAATAATTGTAAGTTCTTAAGTAATTATTGGTGTTTTTGATGTTATTTCTTAAGATTTTGTAGGAAAGTCAAGATGCATGGAAATAAATAACAATGGAGCAAAAAAGATGAAATCTGAGCAAAAAGAGCTGAAAATATGGCTGACGACAACCGTGATAAGTCATCATCCTTCTGATAAGCTATCAGCATTGGCATCAGCCTTAACCAGGGAGTTGCAGTCTGAGAAACAGTTCTGACTATGTTGGTGATGTGGCGTCAAAGTTGTGATAAGGCGTCAAGAATGGCGTCATCCTTAAGCAGAAAATCATTAATAGGACGAGACATCTGACGAAGTTGGTGATACACCGTCATATCCTTGACGCAGCATTAGAGTCATCGTCATCTGTATATAGAACTTGAAGACAACTGGAGCTAATCTGATGCCATCCGTGATAAGGCATCAGACCCTTGACGTGGCGTCAGCCAGGGCATCACCTATTCTTAGAATTTTATTAATTTTGTTATTTTATTTCCTTAATTAGGCTTTAGTATAAATGGCATCTTTTAAGGTTTTATTGAGGGGGTGGAAAAAGAGAGAAACCTCTCATTGAGGGTTCCGAACATTCTTGAAAACATCTTTCATTTGAAGATTGATTGTGGGTATGATTTATTACTTATTGTTGATTATGAATTCAATACATATTGTTGATCTTTGTATCATGAATAGCTAATTTTCTTTACTTGTGTTATGGGAACCTTGATGTGAATACTAATTTAGGTTGTGAATCTAATTTATGTCCATAATAAATTGATGTTGTATAAACCTTTCTTTATTTTAATGATCTTTCTTGGCTTCAACTTAATAGAGTCAGCACTACAAACATCACTTGTATGAGAGGAAAGTATTTGTTAGGTTACTTCAATGAAACAATCACTTGTCTGAGAGGAAAGTACTTGTCGAGCAATGTAACGATCTCTCTTAGTTGCAACTTGAAAGGTGAGCCCAAGAACATCACTTGTCCGAGAGGAAAGTGTATGTGGGAAAAGAAAGAGTTTACATGGACTCAAAAGAGTTTAATCTTTAGTTTAATGGAAAATGCCTTAACCGGATTGCCTACATAAGAACATAGTTGAATAGAAAACACATACTTTAAGTTCGAGAGAATTAACAGATACACTACCTACTGAGGTCGAGAGACAAATGGGTAAATAATAGGATTCAACTCTTCTTGCAATTAGAATGTCAATTGGAACTCTAAAGTGATTTGCAACCCAACCTATGTAAGCATCTTGGTAACCACAACTCTAGTGTCCCATAACATTGTTAAATCGAAGTGTTTATCAACTTTTGTTTAACCATTTAAAAGCCCCAAATTTTATCTTTTTCTATAATTTATTTAAATTCAACTTGTAGCTGTAGTTTCAAATTAGTTTGATCGCCAGTCACATTGTTCCTCGTGGATTCGACCCCGACTCCGAAGTTGGGTAAATATATTGATGATGGACGCCTTGTACTTATTTTAGGTGTAAGTTAAGCATTATTACCTGAAAATACGAACCACCATCTCCCCCTTAGGAGAAATCCTCTACCTTCTGATTTCTGACTGATTCCTTCAACTGGACTAGACTGGGACCCTATCCTACATTTCCTTCACTTCAGAAACTAGGGATGGTTCTGAGCTACTCTGCACCCACACACTACCTCCTGCTGAATCAACTAAGCGAATACCTAGTCGGGCTAGCTGATGAACTTCCTAGGCTAACTTTTTTTTACTGTTCTCAACATGGACAACACTAACCATAGACATTCTACTGAGAGCATCAGCCATTACATTGGCCTTGCTTGGATAATACAGAACACTCATGTCATAGTCTTTCAACAATTCCAACCACCTTATCTGATGAAGGTTGAGGTATTTCTAAGAGAACACATACTACAGGCTCTTATGATCAATGAACATATCAGCGTGCACACCATACAAGTAATGCATCCAAATCTGTAAGGCAAAAAGTACTATTGCTAACTTAAGATCATGAGTAGGATAGTTCTTCTCATAAGGATTAAACTGTCTAGAGTCATAGGCTATGACCTTACCTCTTTGCATCCAAACACAACCCAATATAAATCTCGAAGTATCACAGTACACAGCAAAACCATCGAAACCATCTGGTAGGGTCAACACTGGAGCTATGGTGAGTCGAGTCTATAACTTCTGAAAACTCTTCTCACAAGAATCTGATCACTGAAACTTGACTTTCTTCTAAGTAAATTTGGACATAGGGGATGCAATAGATAAAAATCCCTCAGCAAACTATCGTTAATAGCCATCCAAACCCAAGAAACTCTTCATATCTGACGGAGAGATAGGCCTGGGCTAGTTTCTCACTACTTCGGTCTTTTAGGGATCAACTCTAATGCCATCACCGAAATTTATATGGCCAAGGAATGCTATTGACCTTAGCCAAAATTCACTTACTAAATTTGGTGAATAGTTGATGGTTTTGGAGAGTCTGCAATATTATTTTGAGATGGACTGTATGATCATGTTCACTATGGGAGTAAACAAGAATATCATCTATGAAGACTTTGACGAACATGTCCAAGTACTACTTGAACACTTGGTTCATCAAGCCCATGAAGGCTGCGGGGGCATTGGTAAGACCAAAGGATATGACTAAAAATTTAAAGTGACCGTACCGAGTTTGGAAAGTTGTTTTTGGGATGTCACTTTCTCTGATTCTGAGCTAATGATAGCCTGATCTGAGGTATATCTTAGAGAAATAACTGGTACCCTGAATTTGTTCAAATAAGTCATCGATTCTGGGGAGTGGACACTTGTTTTTGACCAAAATGTTATTTAACTGGTGGTAATCTATGCACATTCTAAGAGAACCGTCTTTCTTACGCACGAATAAAACTGGTGCATCCCACGGGGACACAATGGTTCTGATGAATCCCTTATCAAATTGATCCTTTAACTGTTCCTTTAATTCTTGGAGTTCTACTGGAGCCATCCTATATGGAAGGATAGAGATGGGCTAAGTCTCTAGGAGAAAATCAATTTCAAAATTAATTTCCCTTTTAGGAGAAACTCCGGGAAGATCTTCGGAAAACACATCTGCGAATTCACATAATACTGATATTGATTCATGAGTAGGGGTTTTTGAACTAGATTCCTAGACTCGAAGGAGATAGTAGACACATCCCTTAGATATCATCTTTCTAGCCCAAAGGTAAAAAATAATTTGACCCCTAAGTGCTGAAGTACTACCCTTCCAATCTAGGATGGGTTCATTTGGAAACTGAAACTGAACAATTCTATTTTTATAGTCGACTGAGGCATAGAAGGAATAAATCAAATCCATGTTGAGAATGAAATTGAAATCAGTCATCTCTAATTCGACTAAATCTACTGAAATAACTTTCTAAGATATCATAACCGGACAGTTCCAGTATACCCATAGGGCTAAGATAGATTTACCTACTGGGTAGAAACTGAGAAGGGCTCTACTAGAATTTTGGGACTGACTCTAAAAATTAACAACTATATATGGAGTAACAAAAGACAAAGAAGCTCTTGGATTTAGCAAAGCATAAACATGCAAATGAAAAAGTTATAATGTACCAGTGATAACATCAGGAGAACTTTCATGATCCTGTCAGGACTGAAGAGCATAGAGTCTATTTGGGCACTGCCCACTAGTGGCACTGAAAGAGTCACCCTACTGATTCAAGTGATCGAACTGAGTTGGGGTACGGTTATGCTGACTCTGGAAACCCACCTGAGGACACTATCTGACTCAATGGCCTGGCTTTCCACATCTGAAACACACATTACTTCCATCTTTGCAGATACTCTGGTGGTTTCTGCCACATCTAATACTGAGTACTGAATCAAAATACTGATAACTGATATCTGGGATTACGAATACTGTATTAATTATTATCTGAATAACTATATCTGATAGTCCTGAATACTATGGAACCATGCTAAGTTCCATACTGAGTTGAGTGACTATGTCTGATAGTCCTGAATCTGTAGAACTAAACTGAGTTCTATTCTAAGACTGGGACTGGAACTGAGATTGTGGGAGGTAATCATCTAACTGACATACCCCTTCTCTAACTAATTGGGGTCCAACCTATAACCCTAGTTGTAAGGGTTTTACTATCGTACCACGGGTAAGGACAAGTTGTGAGTTAACCCTCTCTGATAGTAAGCTCTTTTGTCAACCCTCGCTGGCAGGATAAATCGGATGAGAAGTATCAACCCTCATAATATCTGATGAAAGATACCTCAATATATGCTAGTTATGTAGTTCTGTAATGTAGGGATTATTGCTAAGGTTCAAACCCTCTGCTGATAAGAATGCCCCCATCACAGGGTTAACTCAGTACTGAATCCTACTCCTAACTGAATAGACACTAAACTTATTTCTAGTCTGTACTAGGCTAGACTGAATTGAGTTCACAGATTTCTATTGATTGACGGAATACTACTGAATTATATAAGCTGACTGAGTTTACTGAGGTCTGAACTGGATACTGAATTACACTAGACTAAAATAGATTCTACTGAGTTTTTCTAAGTTTTGTAACTGACTGAGAGTACTACTGATCATGCTGTGACCGATGTTGTTCTATGACTAACCATGGCTCTAGGTAATCAGCTAAATTGTCGGGTACAAGTACCCCCAGGACTCGATAGCATAAATTAAGATACATGGCATAACATTAAACATGTAAACTATGAACTTGATCATCATTTATTCATTGGGATATTTTGACAAACATTTGCATGATATAACTTGCACATAAGCTAACTTGACATGATTTCATTCTCTTAATAATTCACATAGATAATTTATCAAGCACTTGGTGAGCATAGTATATTCACATAATATTGAACAACAAGTGAGCATCATAATTCATCTTTAATTTCACAAGTCAAGGGTTTATCATGGATTCACATGACTTTACACATATAATGATCAATTTCACATGAGATATATATATATATATATATATATAATCATGAATTAGGAACTTAATCTAAATAGCTATCATGGATACACTTTAATTTGAACCATGGAAATCATAAAATCAATTACTTGAATTTCAAAAGAGATTCTTGGACTCCAAGGGTGGAAGGAACCCTTTGATGAACACTTCACATACCTTTGTTGAAGAATTTCTAAAAGCTTATGGTTGAATTTTGGGTTCTGGATTTGAAATTGGATCTTCTAGGGTTTTGTTCTTAAGTAAATTTGAGAAAGAATGACTATATTTGCTCTATAGGAAGTTTAATTTCGTGTTTTGAGGTTAGGGGATGGAGGGAAAAGACCTAAATACCACAAAGAATGCGGTCTTTTAATGACTAAAAATTAGGTTATCGACGCACAGGTAGATACGGCGCATCAATGTCATCGATGTGATAGCCAACGCATCATGCCATATTCACGTCGATTCACTGGAATTGGACTCCGGTAGTTGGGGAAAATTGTAATCAATGCGATAGTCAATGCGGAGTGCCAAGATCGTGTGGATTCACTACTCTGGGATTCCAAAGGAGCTTCAAATGAAGTTTGAAAAATCCAAAACTTGTCCAAAAATACCTACGGATATTTTTTATCATGAATCAACCTAAACATCAACATTTATGGACGTAAAGGATGCAAAATAAGACTGTCAACCATCGTAGGTTAAAATGACACTAAGTCTGAGTACTTAGCTAAAATATTCTAAGTTTGGGACCCCTTGACAAGCCTAAAGGACTGAATTAAGCTTAGGATTTTGTAGGGTCTTACATTATCTCCCCCTTAGGATCATTCATCCTCGAATAAGACTGCTAAGACTGAGAATACTGAGAGACTGACTTACATACTTGACATGAACATCTGGAACATGACTATATGACTGATATTATTGGTATTCTGACTTATCATACTTAACATGCATATCCGATACATAGATACATAATTGAACTGGATCATGAATGTATAAATGAACATGCAATGGTAACTGATACCAAGTTTGTAATTAAAATCTTAACATGAAAATGATTAAGCTTAAGGAAACTATTACCTTGAGCTGAGTTTGGATTAGCATAGAATAGATGAGGATACTTGATTTGCATGTCTGCTTTTGCTTCCCAAGTAGCTCCCTCAATGGACTGATTCCGCCAAAGAACTTTGACTAGAGGAACTTCTTTGTTCCTCAGTCTGCGAATCTGATAGTCAAGGATTAGACTAGGATCTCTTCATAAGAGAGGCTATTCTGAATATCTATGCCCTTAATAGGGACTATGAATGATGGGCCACCTATACATTTCTTTAGCAATGAGACATGAAACACTGGATGAACTGAAGATAAATCTAATGGTAACTCAAGTTTATAAGCTACCTTTTTGAAAGGTCTAAGAATTCGATAAGGACCGACATATCGGGGACTGAGTTTCCCTTTCTTCCCAAAACACTTCACTCCTTTCATAGGAGAGATCTCCAAGTACACATAGTCACAAATCTCAAACTCAAGATCCTTTTTGCACATATCTGTGTATGATTTCTGCCATCCCTGAGTTGTCTTAAGCCTTTCCCTGATCAACTGGACCTTCTCTAGAATCAAATACAAAGTCAGGCCCTACCACTGTGGCCTCACCCATATCAAACCAACCAATGAAAGATCTATACCTCCTCCCATAAAGCTCCTCAAATGGAGCATCTGAATACTGGAGTATAATTGTTGTTATATGCGAACTCAATCAAAGGCAAGTGGTCATCCCAACTACCTTTAAAGTCTATCGTATATGCTCCCAGCAATCTTCTAAGATCTGAATGGTCCTTTCTGATTGATCATCTGTCTAAGGATAAAAGGTTGTATTGAGATAAACTCGGGTACCAAGACCCTTTTGGAATGCTTCCTAGAAATGAGAGGTGAATTGGGTACCTCTATCTGAGATAATAGATAATGGAACACCATGCAATCTGACTAACTCCCTGTTATAGATTTTGGCATAATCCTTGGCTGAATAGGAGGTATGAATTGGAAATAAATGAGCTAATTTGGTCATCCTGTCTACAATGACCCAAACTGAATCATACTGACGACGAGTACGAGGCAAGCCCATTACAAAGTTTATGTTCACTTTTTCCTATTACTAGGTGGGAATACTAAACTCCTGCATAGACCCACTAGGCTTTTGATGCTCAATATTAACCTACTGACATGTTGAGATTTTAGCCACAAACTCTGGAATGTCTCTTTTCATCCTACTCCACCAATAGATCTCCCACAAATCGTGGTACATCTTCGCATTCCCTGGATGAATAGAGTAACGCACACCATATGCCTCTGCGAGAACTTTCTACGTCAAGTCATCTACACTTGGCACACACAAATAACCCTGACAATACAAAACACCATCTCCCCCTTGGGAGAAAAAATCTACCTTGTAATTTCTGATTGATTCCTTCAACTGGACTAGACTGGGATCCCTATCCTACTTTTCCTTCACTTCGGAAACTAGGGATGATTCTAAGCTACTCTATACCCACACACTACCTTCTGCTGAATCGACTAAGTGAATACCTAGTCAGGCTAGATGATGAACATCCTAGGCTAACTTCTTCTTCTTGTTCTCAACATGGGCAACATTATCCATAGACATTCTACTGAGAGCATCAGCCACTACATTGGCCTTGCCCGAATGATACAGAACACTCATGTCATAGTCTTTCAAAAATTTCAACCACCTTCTTTGATGCAGGTTGAGGTTTTTCTGAGAGAACACATACTACGGGTTCTTATGATCAGTGAATATCAACGTGCACACCATACAAGTAATGCCTCCAAATCTTTAAGGCAAAAAAAAATATTGCAAACTTAAGATCATAAGTAGGATAGTTCTTCTCATAGAGCTTAAGTTATCTAGAGGCATAGGCTATGAACTTACCTCTCTACATCAAAACATAACCCAATCCAACTTTGGAAACATCACAGTACACAACAAAAGAGTCAGAACCAACTGGTAGGGTCAACACTGGAGCTACAGTGAGTCAAGTCTTCAACTCCTTAAAACTCTTTTCACAAGAATATGACCACTAGAACTTGACAATCTTCTGAGTCAATCTGGACATAGGGGATGCAATTGAAAAAAATCCCTCAACAAACCATCGGTAATAGCTATCCAAACCCAAGAAACTCCTGATATCTAATGGAGAGATAGGCCTGGGCCAGTTTTTTACTACTTTAGTCTTCTGGGGATCAACTCTAATGCCATCACTGGAAATTATATGGCCAAGAAATGCTACTGACCTTAGCCAAAATTTGCACTTACTCAATTTGGAAAATAAATGATGGTTTCAGAGAGTTTGCAATACTATTTTTTGATGGTCTGCATGATCGTGTTCACTAGAGTAGTAAACAAGAATGTCATCTATGAAGACTATGACGAACATGTCCAAGTACTATGATAACGCTCAATCTACAGCTCTCGTTTGAGTGTAAAGCGGTCGTTAGCAAATATAGAACCCAACCTGGGTTGGGTGTCGATCCCACAGGGAATAGCTTGGCCAACAAGTAAGCAAAATTACTAAACTTTTGGTGCAAGTCTCGTAAGAAGGGGGGATTGTAATGAGTAACCAAAGTAATAAAATAAAAGTTGAAAATAGCAAAGTAAAAAAAGAGTATTTCGTAGGTTGTGAAACAATGAGAATTGAAGCGTTGGGGTTATGTCCACCTTCTGAGGTATACGTCTCTATTGACTATGAGTGTGTAGAGTCTTGACATGCAATTGCTTATAGAGAATTGTATTCGATGGTAAATCCAAGCGTCTCGCGACCTAAACAGGGACTATTTCACTTTAACTCTCGCGAGCTTAAAGCGTGTCTAACGGTACGAATTCTCCAAGAGGTTAGTCCAGTTACGGCACTAGCTTTTTAATAGGAAAGGGTGTCCTACTACCTTGACATTATCTCTTTTCCAGACAAATAACCTTTCTCGCGAACAGGTTAAATGTTAGACTGGCGTATTCTTGCGTTTGCAACCGCAAAGAATGTAGATTAAGATGAAGAGAATAATGATAAGCAATATACGTGTCTTGAACTCACAAACTCACAGCAATAGATAGTAACTCATTCGGCTTCCATAACCCCAACTAAGAGGTTTAGTTACCCATGAATGCGAAGGATATCACGATTTGCATGGTTGATGACGTGAGAAGTAGGTGATAGGCGTGTGGTTTTGGTGATTCCTTAGCAAGTAACGATTCTCTTGTTGTGGAATAGATGAATAGAAGAATAGATTAGAAGTGTTTGTGGTGGAAGATGAGAGAGATGGAAGAAAATTAATTGTTGAATTAAGTGAAGAATGAATTTCTGAATTCAGTTCTGAATGAATAAAAATCTCTAGCATGATAGGGTATTTATAATACTCCTATCCTACTCCTACTAAGCTAATGAAATAAATAACCAAATCCTAATATACTAATGAAATCCTTGACCCAAATGTACTAGGGTAAGGTTACAATATCATAATCCAAATAGAATAGTGAAATACATAACCTAATTGTACTAGGTTAATGTATCTTTGTAAAAATCCAGCTTTGTGTCTGTAAGTCCCCAAAGTCTTCAGAAATGTTGTTTTAGCCCGGGACAGATTTTCCATGCAGCAGATTTGGTCCTTAGGCGTCCAGCTCCCTTCTACTTTGTTTGTGAGCTTTCTTTTGCGTCAAGTAAGCCGTAAAATGCTGTATTTTGCATCATTTATACCTGAAACTTTCCTAATCATGTTTGTTAGCTCATTTACAGGAAAAAGGACTAAAAGTGCATGAAATAGATAATTAGTTCTCAAAACTAGGCTAAAATATGGGCAAAATATATTGATATAGGCGTGTAAATTCGCCTATCATCAACACCCCACACTTGCAGCTTTGTTCGTCCTCAAAAAACATATCATGTCCTTCTAAGCATCGACTTAAGGTTTTTACAGCAGCAACACAAAACATTTATCAAGACAAGCACAACAATTATCAACAAAGAGTAGCTTTCCGATTATAAATAGAAACCATTTACTCTCAAGCATAGACTCGTGATGGTGGTCAACTCACATGCAAACGTTCAAGTGCATAGAATCATATACAACTATCCAAACTCATCAACCCTGTGTGCCTCACCATTTAGTACCCATAATCACGCACAAATATAGCATATTTTTCAAACATGGGTATCAAAGTGTCCTTGCTCTCACTCTCACAAAGAATTCATATGTAGCAACTAATGACCATAGGCTTGCCTTTAATGTAGTACTCTACTAAATGTCGCAATGTTAAGATTAGGATCAAGTAGGTCTTTTGATGGTTGTAATGTAGGCTAAGGGACGGGTAGGACTATTTTGGCCAAGAATAGTGACTAGGTTCCTAAGCGTTTTAATACATCACATTGTATCATTGACACTTTTTTCTTTCAACCTTTCTTCTTTCTTTTATTCTACCACCCTTGTTCTCCTCTTTTGTTTTGCAATTTTAAGAACAACTCACTTTTCAGCTTTCTTTTCCTTTTTGTTTTCACAACATACCTCTTATGATAGCACTTTCTTTTTCATAACACATTCAAGCACCATTACAATTTAAAGCATTATACTCACCCAATTTCCTCTTATGTTGTCACATGACTTTTTCACTTTAAAGCTCTTAGGAATTTGGATCAAATTATGGTTTTGAAAGAAATGGATTAGGCTTACATACAAGTTTGTCAAAGAAATAGGCTGAAGGCTCAAAAGGGTTTAACTAGGATGATATCAATGGGTAGGTAAAACTGAAGGTAAACAAATATTGGTTGTCAAAGAAATGCCTAAATCATATCCTAAACTTACATTCCTTATTTTCGCTTTGCATACATACCAGGCAAGTTCTAGCATCAGCCACAAACATAGAATATACTATTATCTCACACACACAAGGCACATGGTCGACTTGATTGGAAGTAATATAGGCTCTCGACCCAACAATTGAAGGAATTGAATCACACAATATCACATAATGAGTCACAACTAGAACCTAAACGTCTCAATAGTCACAATTGTAGCACATACTCTTTTTATAATATCATGTTGCCTATCAAAATAATTTCATGCGAAGCTAGAAAAATTTGACTCCTAAAAAAAACTAAAAAAACGTCAAACGAAAAAAAAACAACAAAAAAAATGGAGACTCAAAAAAAACAAAGTAAACAAACAAACATACAAACATAGGTGCAAACAAAGAAGTATAGCATGCGATTCTGCCACCCCACAGTTAGACGGGACACTGCCCTCAGTGGAAAATAAATTTGAAGAACCTGGTTAGTCGGACCCTTCATCAATGTCGGGGGTCATACCCCCTTCGTCGGAATCATCATAAGAGTCGTCGTCAGAGTTCTCCTTATCATCAGAATCAGGCAAGCGTCGATCATCATCAGTCGGCACGTCATCGTCTAGAGGTTCCTCAAAATATACGCCCACTCCACACATATCCCGTGCATGCATGTTCATTGGGTAGTCGTGGTCCAGCTGTTGGAGCTCTTAAGCAGTTGGAATACGTCCACCACTCATCATAGTGAATCGTGTCATGCCATAGAGATAACGGAAGAAACTCTCATCACGAGCATGTCTCTCCGTAGTAGTAAGGTTGACTCCATGAGTTGTTTCCGCATCTTTGACCTTGGTGAGGTCAACCTTCTTTGGGTTATGTGGGAGTTTGTGGTCAGCTGGTTCCTCTTCGACATCCTCCTTCCGCAACATTGCTGTCAACAAATTGCCGAATGTGAAATGGGACCTTTTGTGGAGTCTGGCCTTCCTCATGGTAGATCGAATGATTGCCCCAAAGTTGATAGGGACATTTGTCATCAAAGCATAGACCAAACACACTCTATCTCTCGATATCTTGGTGTATTGAGTCCTAGGAATAAGACATGAGTTGACAATACGCATCCAGATTCTTGCTTCCCTATTTAGTGGAGCATAGGGGAAGGTGTTGTGTCGACCTGTTTCTTTATGTCTGCCCCACCTTGCCATTGATCTACTTTCACAAAGCGTGTGTCGTATCGCTCTATAAGGAGGCCTGCTGTACAGCTCTTTGAATGGTGTAGTGTCGACCGAAGGTAAGCCAAGAAAAGAGTTGATCCAATCCGCTGTAAGATGTAACACTTGGCCCCGAATTTTGACTTCATTGCCTGTTGTGTTCGGCGACCAGTTGGCATAAAACTCTCTTGTTAAGTCAAGATTTCACTCTCCCATGTCGCGGAAGATGAAATCCAGCTTCAAAGCCATTATTTTTGCCAACATACGCGGCTCCTTCTTTGCTAAGGTCTCCTTGTTGATCAAGTCGACGTGCACATATTTTCTTTCTTTGTTGCTGCTGTACCATGCTTTGGCGTCTTCCTCAAGAACCCACTTTATTCCGAACATTCTGCGTGGTAGGTGTGCTGAGGATGATTCTCCTTGGTCTTTCCGACTTCTCTTCTTGCCCTTTTGGGACGTGGTAGCCTTCTCCTTGCCTTGCCTTGCTTTAGGTGCCATTGTACCTGAGACTAGAACTAATGTAAGTTGCAGAACAATCTCACTTGATACAATATATATGAAAGCACTAGGGGTACCACCCCACACTTAGTTTTGTTAGCACAAATCAATGAAGTGAAAGTGGTCGAGTACTCAGATTTCGTCGACATACGTTTTAGGATTGTATTCCGACAAGAAAATCAGCATTGCATCACGTATTTGCAGCCATTGGACTACTTTCATGGTGGATATAGCAACACTATGACATAGGGGTTACCACATGGAATCGTTATTCGTACAACAAGCACAACCTCCTAAGTCGATAGGCACTATAATCTTATCCCGATGGCCGGGATAGTCTATTATGTAAGCATCCAAACAACACTCTTAAGCAATATTCATAGCCATATATAATCAGCAAATATCATAACAATGCTTTTGAAACAAAATTCAAGTCGGAAACAAGTCAAGAATTCCCTACGTATATATTCACTCACATGATTTTGCAACACCAATCCAAACACATGAACATCACCACCAATCGCACATGATTAAGCAATTTATAATAAGCATAGCAACATAGTACTTACGATAATTAAATGAAGAATAAGAGAGTACTTACTTGCTTGAAGCTTGTGGAGAAGTTGTTGTGAATTGGAAGAGCAAAAGAAGAAAATTTTGAGAAGATTTGGAGGGTTATGCGGCGCCTTTAGGGTTGTTTCTAATGTGGTTGTGTTCTAAAACTAAGTCCCCTTTATATAGGAAGAGTATGGGTCGGGTTATGACCCATTTACAATCGGATTTGGGGGCAATAACACCACATATGCGGCGCATATCACTTGGCATATCAATGACATATGCGGCGCATTGTCTATGGCATAATGGGACATATGCGCCGCATAGTCTATGGAATTTGTAGACATATGCGCCGCATAGTCTATGGCACATGAGATACTGAGACCAAATGCCATAGCATAGGCGGGGCATAGTCAAAAGCATACCTAGGAATAGGCGGCGCATAGTGTATAGCACACTAGATTCCGAGTCCTTAGGCTATAGAATAGGTTGTGCATCGTCCGTGGCCTATTTTTACCATAGCCTAGCCTTCCTCGAAGCCTATTTTGACGAGGAAAAGGCTCAATCCATAGCCTTATGCATCACCATTCCTAACTTACCAACTTTACCATACAATGCGTCCAAATCATCAATTGAAATCGATCTCCTCGTTGAATACTTCTTGCACCTATTTTTGCTCAAAACAAAATGAAAACGATTAGTACGATGGGTTGCCTCCCACCAAGCGCCGTGGTTTTGGACGTGGCACGACTCTTATTTTTGGATTTTCATTTATCAAAAAGAAAAAAAAACTAAAACGACAAAACGATAAAACGATAAAATGATAAAACGATAAAACGATAAAACGATAAAACAATAAAACGATGGGTTGCCTCCCATCTAGCGCCTTATTTATTGTCGTGGCTCGACGTAGTAATCTCGAGTACTTAGACTTCGTCGAGATAAGTGATGGCCATGTCATTTATCGAGTCAAGAGGACCGATATATGGCTTAACACGTTGGCCATTCACTTTGAAGACAACAACATCATTGTCTTCCAATTCAACTACTCCAGACGAGTAGACTTGGATGACTTTAAATGTACCAGACCACATTCATTTTAACTTACCTAGGAAGAGCTTGAGTCTGGAGTTAAAGAGTAGTACCATGTCACCTTTTTGGAAGTTTCGTCGAACAATCCGCTGATCATGATACTTCTTCATCCGCTCCTTGTATAAATCTGATCTTTCATATGCATGGAGACGAAATTCATCTAGTTCGTTCAGCTGCTCCAACCTCAGGTTCTTCACATTATCCTAATTCAGATTCAAGTGCTTCAATGCCCACAATGCCTTGTATTCAAGCTCGATGGGTAGATGACAAGCCTTCCCATAAACTAGCTGATAAGGTGACATGCCAATGGGTGTTTTAAATGCAGTCCTATATGCCCATAGTGCATCATCTAGCTTTCGAGACCAGTCCTTCCTATTCGCATTAACCGTCTTGGCAAGGATTTGCTTGATCTCGCGGTTGGAAACCTCAACTTGTCCACTGGTTTGGGGATGATAAGGCGTAGCTACCTTGTGTTGCTTGACTCCATACTTGGACAATACAGATTTGAATAGCTTGTTGCAAAAGTGAGATCCTCCATCACTTATGATAGTACGAGGTACTCCAAAGCGAGAGAAGATATTCTTCTTTAAAAACGCTACAACACGCTTTCCTTCGTTGTCGTCCAATGCTACAGCTTCAACCCATTTTGACACATAATCCATAGCAACCAAGATGTACTTCATTCCAAACGAATTCACGAATGGTCCCATGAAATCAATACCCCACACATCAAAGAGTTCTACCTCCAGAATTTTGGACATGGGCATTTCATGGTGTTTTGAAATAGCACCTTGACGTTGGCATTGGTCACACCTTCTCACATAGTCGTGTGCATCTTTGAATATTGTAGGCCAATAATAACCACTTTGCAAGACTTTCCTTGCCGTTCGATTCCCTGCATGATGTCCTCCAACTTGCGAAGTGTGGCATGCTTCCAATATAGTAGGCACTTCTTCATGGGATATACATCGTCGAATGATACCATCCACACATCTTCGAAACAAATAAGGCTCATCCCAATAGTAGTGCTGAACGTCATGCATAAACTTCCTCCTTTGGTGGTAAGATAAATTGGAAGGTAACACATTACTCACCACGAAATTTGCAAAGTTGGCATACCATGTTTATTTCTCCATTGTTGTCGCTAGTATCTCCTCGTCAGGGAATGCATCATCAATCTGATTTTCTGGTTGCGCCACATACTCATTCTCAAGTCTAGATAGGTGATCAGCCACTTGGTTCTCGCAACCTCTTCTATCTTTGACTTCGAAATCAAACTCTTGCAGCAGCAATACCCATCGAATCAGCCTTGGTTTTGCATCCTTCTTCGTCATTAGATACCTAAGAGCTGCATGGTCTGTATGAACGATCACCTTAGTACCCAATAGATAGGCACGAAACTTCTCAAACGCATACACCACCGCTAGGAGCTCTTGTTCAGTAACGGTGTAGTTCCTTTGGGCTTCATTTAGGACCTTACTTGCATAATAGATAGGATGAAACAATTTCTCCTTTCTCTGTCCAAGAACAGCACCAACGGCTACACCACTAGCATCACACATGACTTCGAACGGGAGTGTCCAATCTGGTGCTACCATGATAGGGGCTTCAATGAGTTTTCCTTTAAGGCATTCGAATGCCTTTAAGCAATCTTCATTAAAGTCAAACTTCGCATCTTTCTCCAGTAGTTTGCACAATGGACTAGAAATTTTGGAGAAGTCTTTGATGAATCTACGATAAAATCCAGCATGGCCAAGAAAACTACGAACTCCCTTCACCGAAATTGGAGGTGGTAGATTCTCGATTACCTCTATTTTTGCGCGATCAACCTCTATTCCTCTTTTGGAGATCTTGTGCCCAAGAACGATTCCTTCTTTTACCATGAAGTGGCACTTCTCCCAATTCAGCACAAGGTTGAACTCTACACATCTTTGTAATGCCATGCTCAAGTTCGCCAAACATGCTTCAAAGGACTCACCAACAACTGAAAAGTTGTCCATAAATACCTCCAAAGTGTCTTCTACCATATCAGAGAAAATAGACATCATACAACATTGAAAGGTGGCTGGTGCGTTACATAACCCGAATGGCATGCGTTTGAAGGCAAACGTACCATATGGGCATGTGAACGTTGTCTTCTCTTGGTCTTCGGGAGCAATACAAATCTGATTATAACCTGAATAACCATCCAAGAAGCAAAACCATCCTTTCCCCGCTAATCGATCTAGCATTTGGTCCATAAATGGCATGGGGAAGTGATCCTTGAGTGTCCAAGAATTCAGCCTGAGGTAGTCCATGCATACTCTCCATCCAGTAACGGGCCTGAGTGGAATAAGTTCATTCTTTGCATTCACGACCACGGTCATGCCTCCTTTCTTGGGAACACATTGTACTGGGCTTACCCATGTACTATCCGAAATAGGATACACGACTCCTGCGTCTAACCACTTGATAATCTCCTTCTTCACCACTTCTTGCATTGGTGGGTTTAGACGTCTTTGATGTTCAATAGTGGGTGTGCACTTTTCTTGAAGCTGAATTTTATGAGTGCAAATCCCAGGTGGAATACCAATGATATCCGCAATGGTCCATCCAATAGCTCTAATATACTTGCGTAAGATTGCAATAAGAGCTGCAACTTGTTGCTCACCCAAATCGGCTGCCACTATGACTAGAAGAGTATTTCCGCTTCCTAAGAATGCGTACTTCAAATGGCTTGGCAGCTCCTTCAATTCTAACGTGGGTGGTTCTTCAATAGATGGCTTAGCTGGTGGTGTGGGTCAATTTTTGAGGTCAAGATCCAGCTTCTTGGGGGTATAGCGACATGTCACTAATCTCGATAGAGCACAAATATCTTCATCAGAAATTTCAGCATCCTCATTCTCTCCTTTCATGAGCAAAACCTCCAAAGGATCATCAAGAATTTGTTCTTCTTCAAGTCGTTCTTCCTCATCATCAACGACAACATCAGCCACAGAAAATACACTCAGATCTTTGGGTTGCTTCATTGATTTGCAAACGTCAAAACGAACCACTTCGTCATTGATTCGGAATGAGAGTTCATTAGCTCTCAAATCTATGAGCACACTTCCCGTAGCAAGGAAAGGGCGTCCCAAGATTATGGGAACCTCTGAATCTGCTTCACAATCCAAGATGACAAAGTCTGCTGGAAATATGAATGAAGATACCTTCACCAAGACATCGCATAGAATACCAACCGGTCGTTTTACCGACCTATCCGCCATAACAAGCCTCATATTAGTTCGTGTAGGATCTCCTAACCCCAACTTCTTGTAGATTGATAATGGCATCAAGTTGATGCTGGCTCCTAAGTCACACAATGCTTTAGCAAAGTCCAAAGATCCGACGGTGCAAGGAATCGTGAAAGCTCCGGGGTCGGCCTTCTTCTAAACTATCAATCGGGTAGCAATTGCACTACAATGATGCACATCATCTTTCAGCTCATAACTTGCTACCCTCTTCTTAGTCAAAAGATCTTTCATAAACTTCGCATACCCAGGCATTTGTTCAAGTGCCTCTACCAATGGGACATTAATGGTTAGCTGCTTCAACATAGTCATAAATTTGCTGAACTTAGTGTCATCGGCCACCTTCTTCAATCTTTGTGGAAAAGGTGGTGGTGGGTATGGAAGTGTTCTCTCCATGGATTTCTTCTCCTCTTGCTTCCGTTTATCATTTTTTTTAGGCTGCACGTCACTAGGTAGAACATCCTTGATATTTGAAGTAGTTGTTGCGGATTCTTCTCTTGTAACGTCACTAGGTGTGGCGTCAATGTCTGCTGCTACGTCAACCACTTGCTTGCCTTTTGCTGAAGTTTCCAGCACCCTACCACTTCTGGTAGTGATGGCCATGCATGACCCATCATTCCTTGGGTTTTGCACAGTATCGCTCGGTAAGGTGCCAACCTTTCTTTGATTGAATGCTGCTGAAAGTTGGCTCAATTGCTGCTCTATTTGCTTGATAGAAGTGGAATGAGAATCAACTAATTGCTTCATGGAGGCCAAATCGTCAATTACCTCCTTCACTCCTGCGCTCGTTGCTTCCACTCCTTTTAATAACTTAGCCATCATGTCTTCCATAGAATTAGATGTGGTGGTATCACGTTTACCAGGGGGAACGTACAAACCACTCTTTTCATTATTTTTCTTCCAACTACCTTGGTCTTTTCTTTCAGATTTATCATAATAGTTCCGACGTTGGTTTCCTTGGGCATTCCCACGGAAACCCCCCTGATTGTTCAAGTAGTTGACCTCCTCTTCCGAATCAGATTCGTCTCTTCCTTTCAGCACCACAGCTTTCACTTTTTCGATCTTCCCTGATAATAAGTGCTTTGTCAGAAGATCCAATTGTGTTTTCATGTGTGCCATGTCTTGCTCACGTTCTTCTTCTCTTCTTCTTTGGTCTGCAGACATGCCAATAGAAAAAGTGGGGCTTTCTACCTCAGAATCCCTGGTATGCCAAGCTCTACTTTGCTTTGTCATGCGATCTAGCATATTGCTTGCTTGACCAAAGGTGAGGTCCATGAAAGAACCTCCAGCTGCGTTGTCCACCACTGGTTTAGTTATTGAATTCAAGGCTCTATATAAGATCTCCATGAGGTGAACATTAGTCATGTGATGGTTTGGGCATCTCGCTAGCTTTGTCTTGAACCTCTCCCATGTTTCATGAAGAGCTTCAGAGGGAAGCTGACGAAAGTTGCTGATTTCATCTCTCAATTGTGCTCTTTTGGATGGCGGAAAGAATCTTTCTAGGAAAGCGTCTCTCAATTGCCTCCAATTTGTAATTGAATCAGGAGTCAGCCCATTCAACCATAGTGTTGCTTCCCCAGACAGAGACAATGGAAATAGACGTAATCGAATAGCATTCTGACCAACACCAGGATTGTCAAAAGACTTGCATGTAGAAATAAAGTTGATGAGATGCATATTCGGATCATCGTCTACTAGTCCACCAAATAATCCCTTGAGTTGCAATAACTGAATCATGGTGCTGGTGATGTTGAACTTGGCTCCGGGCGCTAATGGTGGTGGAATTATAGCTCCAGTGGCTCCGGCACCATCAAGATCATCATCATCATCGTCGAAAGCTGGTTGCAAAGGTTGGCGATCATACGTATACCGAGCTTGTCGACCTCTTCGGTTGGCAGGTGTTATAATTTCAGCATCACGCCTAGGGTTTAGTAACTCGTCATCACCTAAATCTTCATCGTCAGGATTTGTTGCTCGCCCAGGATTATCAATGTTTTGTTGTTGGACTTGAGCAGCGGCAAGAGCAGCTAATCTTGCTTGCTCGTGTTGAGCAACCATCCTGTCGATTTCAGCTTGTGCTTCCATTCTTCTAATTCGTTGTGGTTCCGGATTGATTGGTAATAACGGTTGACCAGAACTTCTAGTATGGGGCATGCACTAAAAGAAAAACCTGCAATAAACAAAAACAAAAACTAAACGTAAAAGTACAAGAATCTTTGACCAAAGGGTCTAGTAATTATCACGAACTTGATTGACACTCGTATTCCCCGGCAACGGTGCCAATTTTTTGATAACGCTCAATCTACAGCTCTCGTTTGAGTGTAAAGCGGTCGTTAGCAAATATAGAACCCAACCTGGGTTGGGTGTCGATCCCACAGGGAATAGCTTGGCCAACAAGTAAGCAAAATTACTAAACTTTTGGTGCAAGTCTCGTAAGAAGGGGGGATTGTAATGAGTAACCAAAGTAATAAAATAAAAGCTGAAAATAGCAAAGTAAAAAGAGAGTATTTCTTAGGTTGTGAAACAATGAGAATTGAAGCGTTGGGGTTATGTCCACCTTCTGAGGTATACGTCTCTATTGACTATGAGTGTGTAGAGTCTTGACATGCAATTGCTTATAGAGAATTGTATTCGATGGTAAATCCAAGCGTCTCGCGACCTAAACGGGGACTATTTCACTTTAACTCTCGCGAGCTTAAAGCGTGTCTAACGGTACGAATTCTCCAAGAGGTTAGTCCAGTTACGGCACTAGCTTTTTAATAGGAAAGGGTGTCCTACTACCTTGACATTATCTCTTTTCCAGACAAATAACCTTTCTCGCGAACAGGTTAAATGTTAGACTGGCGAATTCTTGCGTTTGCAACCGCAAAGAATGTAGTTTAAGATGAAGAGAATAATGATATAAGCAATATACGTGTCTTGAACTCACAAACTCACAGCAATAGATAGTAACTCATTCGGCTTCCATAACCCCAACTAAGAGGTTTAGTTAACCATGAATGCGAAGGATATCACGATTTGCATGGTTGATGGCGTGAGAAGTAGGTGATAGGCGTGTGGTTTTGGTGATTCCTTAGCAAGTAACGATTCTCTTGTTGTGGAATAGATAAATAGAAGAATAGATTAGAAGTGTTTGTGGTGGAAGATGAGAGAGATGGAAGAAAATTAATTGTTGAATTAAGTGAAGAATGAATTTCTGAATTCAGTTCTGAATGAATAAAAATCTCTAGCATGATAGGGTATTTATAATACTCCTATCCTACTCCTACTAAGCTAATGAAATAAATAACCAAATCCTAATATACTAATGAAATCCTTGACCCAAATGTACTAGGGTAAGGTTACAATATCATATTCCAAATAGAATAGTGAAATACATAACCTAATTATACTAGGTTAATGTATCTTTGTAAAAATCCAGCTTTGTGTCTGTAAGTCCCCAAAGTCTTCAGAAATATTGTTTTAGCCCGGGACAGATTTTCCATGCAGCAGATTTGGTCCTTAGGCGTCCAGCTCCCTTCTACTTCGTTTGTGAGCTTTCTTTTGCGTCAAGTAAGCCGTAAAATGCTGTATTTTGCATCATTTATACCTGAAACTTTCCTAATCATGTTTGTTAGCTCATTTACAGGAAAAAGGACTAAAAGTGCATGAAATAGATAATTAGTTCTCAAAACTAGGCTAAAATATGGGCAAAATATATTGATATAGGCGTGTAAATTCGCCTATCATCATACTACTTGAACACACGGTTCATCAAGTCCATGAAGACTGCTCGGGCATCGGTAAGACCAAAGGACATGACTAAAAATTCAAAGTGACCATACTGAGTTCGAAAAGCTATTTTTGGGATGTCACTTTCCTTGACTCTAAGCTAATGATAGCCTAATCTGAGGTCTATCTTAGAGAAATAATTGGCACCCTAAATTTGGTCAAACATGTCATCTATTCTAAGGAGTGGATACTTGTTCTTGACCATAACTTTATTTTAACTGGCGGTAATCTATACACATTCTAAGATAACTGTCTTTCTTACGCATAAATAAAACTGGTGTACCCCACTAGGATACACTGGTTCTGATGAATCCCTTATCAAAGAGATCCTTTAATTGTTCCTTTAATTATCGAAGTTCTGCTAGATCCATCCTATATGGCGGGATAGAGATGGGCTGAGTATCTGGGAGAAGATCAATTTCAAAATTAATTTCCCTTTTAGGAGGAACTCCAGGAAGATCTTCGGAAAACACATCTAAGAATTCATATAATACTGATATTGATTCGAGAGTAGGGGTTTCTGAACTAGAGTCCTAGACTCGAACGAGATAGTAGACAAATCCCTTAGATATCATCTTTCTAGCCCAAAGGTAAAAAATAATTTGTCCCCTAAGTGCTGAAGTACTATCCTTCCAATCTAGGATGGGTTCATTTGGAAACTGAAATTGGACAATTCTATTTCTGCAGTTGATTGAGGCATAGAAGGAATAAAGCCAATCCATGTTGAGAATGACATCAAAATTAGTCATCTCTAATTCGACTAAATCTACTGAAGTAACTTTTTGAGATATCATAATCAGACAGTTCCAGTATACCCGTTGGGATAAGATAGATTTACCTACTGGGGTAGAAACTAGGAAGGGCTCTACTAGAATTTTGGGACTGACTCCAAAATCAACAACTATATATGGAATAACAAAAGACAAAGAAGCTACCGGATTTAGCAAAGCATAAGCATGCAAATTGAAAAGTTGTAACATACTAGTGACAACATCAGGAGAACTTTCCTGATCTTATTAAGACTGAAGAGCATAGAGTCTATTTGGGCACTGCCCACTGGTGGCACTGGAAGAGTCACCCTACTGATTCGGGTAACCGAACTGAGCTGGGACACGGTTATGCTGACTCTGGAAACCCACCTAAGGACATTGTCTAACTCAGTAGCCTGGCCTGCCATATCTGAAACACATATCACTACCAGCTCTGTAGATACTCTGGTGGTTTCTACTGTACTTTTGGTAAAGGGGATTGGTTCGAGCACTACTAACACTGCCCTAGGTTTTAGGGCATGATGCCCTACCTCGATTGCCATCTCTAAATTTTGGTACTGGAGCACTGGATGAGGAAGGAGCTAGAACTGAGGATTTTGGGTGGATCTGAGAATGATTCCTACCCTCTGACTTAGGCTGAGCAAAATTAAAACTACTTCTTCTCGCCCTCTTATTCTCTCTTCTTCTCTTTATTCTTGGCCTCCTCTATCTTTTGAGCAAGGACCATGAGCCTGTCTATGTCCATATCCCTTATAAGTATTGTGGTCCTATACTCTTTGACCATGCTGCTAAACACTCTGACACAAACTTACTCATCTTTGCTCTTCTATCTTCTACAATATACATGGCATGTCTGGCTAACTGAGTAAACTTGAGAGAATACTCCTGAATTATCATATTACCCTGCTTCAGGTTTATAAACTCCAAAATATTTGCTTCCTTCAACTCTAGCAGGAAGAACCTATCCAGAAATGCAACTACAAACTTATCTCATTCTATAGACCCTATATTTGTGGCCTTTTCTATCTTCCAATATTTGAAACATGAGTGAGCCACATCCTATAACTGATATGCGGCCAACTCAACACTCTCAATAGCAGTCACCCCATGATATCGGTAACCTTCTGTACCTGATCGAGAAATTCCTAAGGGTCCTCATCTGAGTTAGACCTAGTAAACAATGGAGGGTTCATTTAGGTGAAGTCCCGAATCTTGCAAGAAGTAGTATTGGCCACTGGGTTGGCCGGAACAACAGTTTTACATTCATTCTGGGCTGCCACAGAATGAGTTAGGGTAGTGAAGGTTGCTCTAAACTCTGTGTGTGAGACATGCTCGCCCAAAAGATTTGGATGGACGGGTTGAGGGGTTGACTGATCACCCATTCCTCTTTCTTGAGTCCTCTTTGGAGGAATATTCTATAAATATAAGAGAAGCTAGGATTAGAAAGAGAGAATAACTGGAGCTTATGCTCACTCGCACGACATGAATACTGAAAGAAGGGAAACTTTTCCTAAAACATCTCGTAGCCTTTTGTCCACAAGTGAGGCATGCAACACACCCATGCACAAGACTCTACTAGATGCGGCTTTCAGACTTTCTAGGACTCTTTTAACATTAGGCTTTGATACCTAGCTTGTAAAGCCCCAAGTCTAGACCCTAGAAGCTACACGATGCTCATAATCCTGAAGGACCATAAGCTAACCCATGACTTGCACCTGCTGCAATAATTATGTAATCAATACTGTAATGATTGCGGAAATAGGTGGAAATATATGCCATAAGGTTCAAATCTGTAAATAAATCTGAATGCGGTATCAAAATACAAAAACTGAATATAAGTGCTGAACAACTATCTTAAAATACTCTAGTCCGAAAAAAGCCTCTAACCGTCTGAACTATAGAGTTGATGGGACAAGCCCCCAACTAACTCCACCTACTGAAATAAAACTGAAGTACTGTAAATAATAAGTATGTCCTTGAACTATAAGGACTCACCACTACACTGAAAACTAAGAATCTAAACTACTAAGGGTGCTCTAGGGCCTGTGAGTCTGAACCTATGATATAAGATATCATAGCATAAAGAAAAGAATACGTCAGTACTTTGAATATACTGGTATTCTTAGTGAGGTAGGCTGATATGTTTGGGTTCATATGCATGCACAATAATAACTGAATAACATGAGTATGACAGAGTAAGAGTACATGTATAAATACATAGACTGTAATTGAGATCATGCTAATACTGAGTACTGAATCAAAATATTGATAACCTATATCTTAGTTTATGAATACTGTATTTCTAATTATCTGAATGATTGTATCTGATAGTTTTGAATATTGTGGAACCATGCTAAGTTTCGTACTGAGCTGAGTGACTATGTCTGATAGTCCTGAATCAGTAGAACTGAATTGAATTCTATTCTGAGACTAAGACTGGAACTGAAACTATAGAAGGTAATCAACTAAACGACATGCCCCTTCTCTAACTGATTTAGGGTCCAACCTATAACCCCAGTTGGAAGGGTATCAATATTGTACCATGGGTAAGGACAAGCTGTGAGTTAACCCTCTCTGACAGGAAGCCCTTTCTTCAACCCTGGAAGGATAACTCAGATGAGAAGTATCAACCCTCATAATGTCTAGTAGGAAGATACCTCAACCTACGCTGGCTACGTAGTTCTGTAATACAGGGATTTCTGCTAAGTGTCAAACCCTATGCTGACAAGAATGCCCTCATCCCTCGGTTAACTCAATATAGAATCCCACTCCCAAGTGAATAGACACTGAACTTATTTCTATTTTGTACTAGGTTGAACTGAACGGCTACTGAGATTATTGTTTAGCTGAACTAAACTGAGTTCACTGAGTTTTGTTGGCTGACGGAATACTACTGAATTTTATTAGCTGACTGAGTTTACTAAAGTTTGAACCGGATGCTGGATTGACTCGACTAATATGGATTATACTAAGTTTTCCTAAGTTCTGTAACTGACTGTGAGTACTACTAATCATGTCATGACTGATACTCTTTTATGACTGACCATGGCACTAAGTAATCAGCTAAATTATCGGGTACAAGTAACCCCAGGACTCGAGAGTATAAATTAAGAGACATGGTATAACATGAAACATGTAAACTATGAACTGGATAATCATTCATTCATTGGGGCATTTTGACAAATACTTTCATTATATAACTTACACATAAGCTAACTTGACATTATTTGATTCTCTTAATAGTTCACATGGATAATTTATCAGCACTTGATGAGCATAGTATATGCACATAGTATTGAACAACAAGTGAGCATCATAATTCATCTCTAATTTCACAAGTCAATGGTTTATCATGGATTCACATGAATCTACACACATAATGATCAATTTCATATGATATATATATATATAATCATGAATTAGGAACTTAATCCAAATAGCAATCATGGATACACTTTAATTCCAACCATGGAAATCACAAAATCAATTACTTGAATTACAAAAGATATTCTTGGACTCCAAGGGTGGAAGGAACCCTTGGATGAACACTTCATATACCTTTGTAAAAGAATTTCTGAAAGCTTATGGTTGAATTTTGAGTTCTTGATTTGAAATTGGATCTTCTAGGGTTTTGTTCTTGAGCAAATTTGAGAAAGAATGACTATATTTGCTCTATAGGGAGGTTAATTTCATGTTTTGGGGGCTGGGGGCTGAGGTAAAAAGACCTAAATACCCCCAATAATGTTGTCTTTTAATGAATGAAAACTGGGTTACCGACGCACATGTCGATGCGGTACGTCAATTGCATCGATGTGATAGCCAATGTGTTGTGCCATGTTCGCGACGATTTACTAGAATTGGACGCTGGAATCTAGGGAAAATAGTAATCAACGCGATAGTTGATGCAGCGCGTCAAGATCATGTTGATTCACTATTTTGGAATTCCAAAGGAGCTTCAAACGAAGTCCAAAAAATCCGAAACTTGTCCGAAAACACCTATGGACATTCCTGATCATGAATCAACCTAAACATCAACATTTAATGGACGTAAAGGAAGCAAAATAAGACTACCAACCTTCATAGGTTAAAATGACACTAAGTCTGAGTACTTAGCTAAAATATTCTAAGTCTGAGACCCCTTGACAATCCTAAAGGAATGAACTAAGCTAAGGATTTTGTGGGGTCTTACAAATATGTATGTATGTGTGTGTGATTATGTGCATGTGGATTTGCCTAATTTTGGACACAAAATTATTTTATCATTTTTTCTAAGTTACATGCCAGTGCTTATTCCACTAACCATTCCTGAACGCTACATCATTTCATGATGTAGGGTCCTAGGGTTTTCTGTTTCTCTTGTGCAGCGTTAAGTGATCCGGTTCGTTGGTTGATCTGTATTAAATTGGTGAGCCTCAATCTTTCAAAAGGCCGATCATTTCTTTGGTTTTATTATTTCCTTAGTATTTTATTTTAAATTCTTTTGGTCATGTTTGGGGGCATGTCCCAATCAATTTGGTATTCTGGTTTTTAGAGGCTTTTGCGGACAAGTGGGGGTTGGATATTTTTTTGGATTATTAGAATTTTCATCTTGGTTTATCTATCTTACTTATCATGTTTGGTTGTGTTTTACTGTTTATCATGATTTTTCTCAATTAGTTAGGCTAAGGGGTGGCCTCCGACCCTCGGTGGGCTTGAGATACCCATCGCAACTTGATACATGACTAAGTGTGTATCAAGAGATTTAAGCCAACACAAGAGCAACAAGCTGAACAACAAGGTGCTAGTGAATCGAAATAGGCCACTCGCGGCTTCACTAGACTTTAGATTTAGTTTTGATCAAGAAAAGAGACGAACACAAGAACAACAATGTTAGTGAATCAAAAGAGCCCCACACAGCTTCACTAGACTTCAAAGACCAACAATAATATAATGTTAACAAAAGAGAAGATAAACAAGCACCATATCCTCATGACATGAGGGTTAGAGTTAGTACAGTAAACAACATCAACATGCCAAGGAGGTACACTCTTGAGATATAACCACACGTCCTTTGTTATAATCATGACGGACTTAGAAAAAATTACAAAGGAGTTGGCGAAAGGAATCACCATCAAGGGGTGTTGTCCTAATTAAAAGTAAAGTCCAACCAACACATATAACAATATCACTCAAACAACTAGACCTACCAATAACTATCCATCCTACACACCCTAAGAAGTTACCGGGATCGAATGGGAGACGTAACCAAGGGCTTAGGTCTCGGCCACTCTCACTTTCACCTAGGGTGTCATCCTCGAAATTAAGTAAGCCCTCTTTATCACGATTGAAAATATCATGAACTAAAAGAGGGTTGAGAAAGGTGTTACATAAGTCAACTTCAAATAAAGGGTTCCCATGCATGCACTTACTACTAGTTTTAAAATTTCCACTAGGAATATGCCCAACATAAGAAACACATAAAGACGAAGTAGATGGCATTTCTAAGCACATATCACCTTCTCTTTCACAAGAGTTGTCCTCAAATATGTACAAACCATCAAGAGAAGCCAAAGGACCACAATCAAAATCATCTTCACAAAGACAATCACAACTCAGGTTTTCTAAATATTCAAGCAAATCAAGATCATCTATGCTCGGTTGATCATTTTGCTCACACTCACTAGTTATTGGCAATTCACATACCAATATAGACTCTCCTTGTTTTTCACAAGGGTCAACTAGTGTGTGAATACTCTCGTCACTTGGTAATGGAACCTTAGTCAAGTTGTAAGTGCTAGCAACAGATGGACACAAATTATTCTCAAGAGGAGAATCAATTTTGTCATCTAAAGGATCAACTAGTGCTTGTGTACCTATAACAAGAGTTTGGTCCTCATGTGACCTAAAAATATCAAAAGTATCACAAAATGAAGTCCCATTCACTCCTACACTAGGTAAAACCACAACTACGTTCATATGAGTATAGGGGATAACATTTTTACCTCGTAGCTCACATGATCTACGGTCTTCATCTTGACATGTGTTCGGGTAACCCATTTGCTCCCTTGGAACTCCCATATGATCCAACCTTTCATTTATCACTTCCTATTGACGGGTAATGGCTTCAAGTTTAGCCAAAATAGCACTTGCAGCCACAGTTTCCATCGTAATTGTACCTAAAAAAAAGAAAAGAACAAGTCTACAAAATAAAACACAAGTTATTTTGAAACAACCTCACCACACTCTCACACACTTGATCGTTTCATACTTGGATTCACAAGCGTTGTAAGTCGGCTTATAGTTTGTGATGAGTCAAGGGGTAAGTCTACTCCTTAGTCAGAATGGATTCTTTGTTTGAAGACTCAAGGAAATAATGTCCGAACGTGAACCAAGAAATTCTACGATTCAAAAACAAGAAAAGCACAAAATAACGCTAACATGAACAAACGGGCACAAAAACTAACTAGCAAGCTAGTAGGAGATTACTAGGTCGTCAATTAGTATTCAAACCAACAAATAAAACTAAGAAACGATAAAATGAAACTAAGAAATCTAATAGTTGAACTCAAAATATTGTGTGAATGGTAATTTAGTGATGTGGAAGTTCACTATTGGCCTCGGTTTTGTCAAAATTTTACCCTCCAATTTCAAGTCTTGACCAATCTACAATTTGGAAATGGTGGATTTGGTTAATAGAGGGAAATTTGGTCTTGGAGCTTCATTTTCAAGTTCAAAACAAGACTTGACCTTCTTGGTACTTTCTCCTTGAAACAAGGTCCTTAAATCAAGAAAAGTAGGTGAAAAGTGGTTGTCAAGTCTTTTGAGTGATGTGATCAAGTCTTTCACCAACAAGTACTACAACTTGGTCTTTCACCTTTTGTGGATCTGATGTTCACTTTTTGTTTTAACAAAAGATGAAAAGGGTGAAGAACAACAAGAACACAATAACAACACCAAGAACAACAACAAATTCCAACGCCCAGCTCCACAACAACATGGCCTTCAACACGGTCAAGGCTAAGAATAACAACAACATCAAATCAGCCACACTTTGTTCACATTAACAACATCAACAAGTTCAAGTTCAAGCTTAGATTTGGACACTTTTTAGTGTTGGTGAGAAAGAAACCAACACTAGAAACACTCTAAACAACAAAAGACTATAAGATCTAGTTACAAAGAAACATGTCTTGGCCAAGACAACAACAAGAACAAAAACTTTCTCGGCCAAGAACAACAAGAACAGGCAGATTACTCCTTTTCTGGAAATTTTTTTTTTCAATTTTCAACTTTTTTATATATATATATATATTAACTCTCAAGCCCAAGATTGATCTTGTTAGAACAAAATCAAAGATGATTTTGATACCAAATGATACATGACTAAGTGTGTATTTAAGCCAACACAAGAGCAATAAGCTGAACAACAAGGTTCTAGTGAATCAAAATAGGCCACTCGTGGCTTCACTAGACTTTAGATTTAGTTTTGAGCAATAAAAGAGATTAACACAAGAACAACAATGCTAGTGAATCGAAAGAGCCCCACACGGCTTTACTATACTTCAAAGACTAACAATAATACAATGTTAACAAAAGAGATGGATAGATAGTTTGACATACAATAATCAAGAATCTAAAAACCCTAACCACATGTAAGGACCCTAAGATTAATGAATGTTAACACCAAACTCTTACATTGAGAAAAGAGGGACTTTACCTCCCTAATCACCAACATATCAAGCCAACGATGCAACATAAGTGATATCCACACTTGGGCAGACATGTTACGGATTGGTGGCTTTTTCAAGCCCTACAAATAAGGAGTGCATTTGGACCCAATGAAGTGACCAAAATAACCTTAATGAAGATGACCAAATCATGACCCATTAAGTGTTTTCCAAAACCGTGAGTCCTCAAGTCTTTGATGCTCCAAGCAATCTTCCACACACGGCCTTGCTTGTGCTTAAAACGGGTCTTTCTTGCATATTCTTGTGCCCTCGGGGTGACCAAGTCTTGAGCCTTTAAATGATGACCTTCAATTATGACTTCAAAAATTAAGGTAGACATTTGACTTGTATCACAACTAGGTCCTGGTTAGGGTCATGACACATGGAGTTTTGCAACCCATATACTATATCTTATATCTCAATATCCACACTTCTCTCCAGCTCATATTCACAAAAAATGGTTTTCATTAAAGTTTATTATTTTTTTGGCAACCAAAGTATTCTATTAATTACCAAGAAAGGTCATTACAAAGATAAGAGGTCAAAACCTTTGTTCTTCTTCTCACAACTACCTCTAATACAATAACACTCCTATCCAAACTCAATCTCTTAGAACACTTCCATCTATACTAATTTTCCAACGTAGTCCATGAGTTTCCTATTCCCTTAATCTCTAATGTAGAGTTATATCTTTAGTTGGTAGATGATCACTTCTATTGTTGCACTTCTGTTATGGAATATTCGGTTGTTTCTTTCTAGAAAAATCATATAAACCATAGCAGCTAAACTTATTTTTAATATTATTTCCCTTGCGCCTTTACCTCTCGAATTCCTCTTCACCCAATGTTATTCCATGTCCCAGTCAAAAGGCCTTCTATGACATTGTCACTAGTTTAATACAGTTTCCCATGTTGTCTTAGCAAATATGCACTCAAAAAATAAGTAGGCAACACTTTTGGGAACTGAGTTACATAGGACACAAGTCGCATTTATAGCCATTCCCCACCTCAGCAATACATCATTTGTTTGTAGTCGTCCATACAATTGCAGCCATAATATAAACATTTGCTTGTTTTTTGCATAGTTATTACATACTAGATTTCTCCAGTCCACCTTTACTATTTCTCCTCTTAAGAGGGTATACACCTTAAAGATCTTAAAAACTCCATTATACAGCACCTGGGGAGTAGTGTTGTTTGGCATCCCTACTATGTGAGCATATTTTCTCATATTCAGAATTTTTCTAATCATCCATGATGTCTTCCTAGGAATGAGCGTAGTTAAGATTTGTTTCTTCTTTATGTAATATGTGTGATTCCATGTAATCCATAATTTCTCTTTATTGAGACTTAACGCCCATAGATGTTTACATATTATTGCAGTATTCCAAATTTTCAAATCTACCAGGTTAAGTCCACCAGCCTTTTTTGGTTAGCAAACTGTCCTCCAAGCCAGTAGTGCCCTTTTAGTAATATTAGACTCTCTTGTCCATAGACAACTTTTGCAAGAAGCTTCCATCATCTTCATTATTTTCTTTGGCAGTAAAAATAGTTGAGTCCAATAAGCTTGTATTCCAAACAACACTTTTTTAATAAGTTGAACTCTTCTAGCGTATCACAAGATCTTTGCCATCCAAGTTGTAATTTTTGTTGTTATCTTGTTTACTAGAGGCATGAACTATGATATAGTAAGTTTTTTTAGACAAAGTCATCCCTAAATACTTAAATGGTAGATCTTTCGTTTCATAATCCAATATCTGCATAATACATTGTTGTATAGTATTCTCCACTCCACCAAAATAGACTTGGTTTTTGCTCAAATCGGCCTTCAACTTGGATGTTGTAGAGAATTGATTAAATTTTTATTTTAGCAAAGAAAACAATTGTACATCCCTTCTTCCAAACAATAGGAGATGATCTGCAAAGCACAAGTGTGTAATACCCAACTTCTAGCATCTAGGGTGAAAATTAAAATCATGACTCAACTTCAAAGTGCCCAGGCATCTATTCAGATATTCCATAACAATGACAAAGATATAATGAGATATGGGATCTCCTTGTTGAAGTTCTCTCTTTGCCTGTATTGTTTCTGAAAGAGTTCCATTTATGGAAAATGTATAGCTCACTGTTTGAATATATGTCATAATACATCTAACAATTTGTCTAGGAAAGCCCACTTCGTTTAACATTTATTCTATGAAGTACCACTCAATTGAGTCATAAGCTTTCTATAAGTCCACTTTAACCATACACCTAGGAAACACATATCTTCTTGTATAACCTTTGACTAGCTCATGACTCAGAATAATAGTATCAGATATCAGCCTTTCTGGGATGAAAGGTGACTAACTGTGGCATATTATCCTATCTAGTACTCCTTTAATTTTGGCTGAAATAAACTTTGACATTATT